>VXAB01012734.1:0-10236 GCA_013399175.1 Odontophorus gujanensis
TTTTTTTTAATGTAAAGCTCTTTTTTATTCTTCTGGCTTTGTGACTAAAAATAAAATACTTGTGAACTATCATTGTGAGCATTTGTGTGCATTAGTTTTTCTTCTGTATTAATTGTTGATATTCATATATACTGTTCATATAAAATGGTGCAGAGTGTTTAATGCCTCCATTCATTAAATACTAATTTATTTTATTAGTGATTAAGCCAAGACCACATACTTATTGGTACCATGGGATGCCAGCTGTTTAGTGTTTTGGGTGTTGTTTTTTTGTTTGTTTGTTTGCTGTTGTTGTTTTCTTACATTTTGCCATAAGGAGTCTAAATCACATGAGTCTGATTGGTACAGGTGCTATTAATAAAGGCCTTATCCTTTATTCTAAACAATGAAACATCACTGAGTAGCTAAGTTTAATATTTTTTTCTTTTATTTTTGACAATTTCTAGCTAATAAGAATGAAACTGCTTATACTTTTTTGTACTGAGAAATATTTCATGTTAATGTAGAACTGTGAAGATGAACAGAGAATGAGACTTACTAAAAATTGTATATTTGCATTTATTACCTACTCACAGCATGTCTGTAGATAATATTTCAACTGGTCCTAGAGTAAGTGAGAAACAAGTATCTGGTACAGAGACAGTCATGAGTAGAAAGGTTCTTTTTATGGAAACAGAAGATCTTTGCTGTTTCTCAATAAAGAAAGTCGTGTTTTACTTTGTAGTAAAGTTGTAGACTCTTGTAGTTCTTGCAGCTGTATTGAGCACAATTCTGTAACACACCAAATTCTACATGTCATGCTGTTCAACTTTTGAGATTTGACCTTGAGTAGCATTTTTTTAATCAGGTTTGTTTTTTTTTGTTTGTTTGTTTGTTTTTTAATTCAGGAGGACATACACAGTTCTTAAAGATTTAGTTTAGATAATCTTATTCCTTGTTGCTATTGTGTATACTTTTTCAGCTCTTTCAGTTACTATTTAGCTCCTAACTTTAAAGATTTGCACACAGTATTAAACTTGTCCTCAATATCAGAGGACTTTTGTGGAAAGAACTGTAATTTCAGTCAAGAGTTAATGTGGTGGACCCACATTCTATTTGATTAGCCTTGATAATTCAGACTGAATGTACCAAATGTGTATTTATATGGATTTGTGGTCTGTAAAATGAAAACTACTTGCGGATTCCCATGTTTTGAAATCCACTGAAACTATGAAATGCTTTGTATTAATCCAGAGCACTGTGTTAAATACAACATTGAAACTTAAAGATTATTCTCTGTTCTCAAAATGACAATTGAATTCTTAAAATAACCCACAATATTTTAGCACTTTAAACAGTTACATACAAAACCTGTATTTCACTTCATTCTGTGTGTCTTTCATTCCAACCATGTGCTGGACCTCATGTTTTTTTTTTTTCAAATCTAAAGGTCAGAAGCAGCCTTGGCTGCAGTGGCCATGACATCGTGGTGTTAAGGATCCTGTGGACAGTGAGGAGACGAAAAAGCAAACTCTCAGCCTGAACTTCAGTAGAATAGGCTTTGTCCTCTTCAGATTTCTTCTTGGGAAAGTCCCATGGAATAACAGTGCAGGGGAAAAGGAGGCCTGAAGAGCTAGTTAATATTCAAGGATAACCTCCTCCAAGCACAGCAGAGGTCCCGCTCCAAGAAGAGAAGTCAGGCAAAAATGCCAGGAGGCCTGCATGGGTGAACAAGGAGCTCTTGTCAAACTCAAAGATG
This sequence comes from Odontophorus gujanensis, assembly GCA_013399175.1. Lineage (NCBI taxonomy): Eukaryota > Metazoa > Chordata > Aves > Galliformes > Odontophoridae > Odontophorus > Odontophorus gujanensis. Next base: position 1,739 of record VXAB01012734.1, read on the forward strand.
AATACAATACAAATGCAAAAAGGAAGCGCACAGAAGGTGTAAGCAGGGGTGGTCAATTTGGGAGGGTAAAGGAAGACTAGGAAAGTTGTCAGCCCTTTCCCAAACAGTGTGAGGGACCTTGTTACACAGGACAAGGAAAAGGTTGAGGTACTGAATACCATTCTTGCCTCATTCTTTGCTGTCAAAACTGGCTTTCAGGAATCCCAAGTCACAGAGACTGGGGGGAAAGACTGGAGAAAGGAAAATGTACACAGTGTACACTAAGTTACTCATAGGGGAAGAGAGTAAGGGAATGTTTAAGCAGACTGAAAATATCTAAGTTCTTGGACCCTCATGGGTTGCACCCATGAGTGCTGAGGGAGCTGGCTGTTGTCTGTGCAAGACTACACTTGGTGATCTTTGAGCTACAATCACAACTAGGATGAGCGTTTGAAGCTTGGAGGGAAGCTAATATGTCTCCTGTCTTCAGGAAGGACAGGAAGGAGGTCCACATGACAGCCTTCTTTAACAGTCTGAATGATGAGGCAGATCATTACTGGTGATGACATGGAGCTGGGAACAGTGACTGATACATCAGAGGGTTCTGCTGCCATTTATTAGTTGGACAGTGGCGAAATAGATGAATGGACATTCAGAGCCGTGCGACTGGTGAGGAACAACTCCAGACACCAAGACAGGATGTAGGCCTGACAGAAAGCAGTTCTGCAGAAAAAGAGCAGTGATCTTGGTTCCTTTTGAATAGCAAGAAACACTTTTTCACTGTGTGAGTGTTTGAGTACTGGCAGTACTGGTGTTGCCCAGAGAGGCTGTGAAGTATCCTCCCTGGAGATCTGTAGAAGCTATCTGGAAATGATCCCAGACAACGTGCTGTGGGTGTCCCTGCTTGAGCTGAGGTTTCAGACTGGATAGCTTCCAGAAGTCACCTCCAATCTCAACTGATCTTGATTCTGTGGAATTACTTCAATGACTACTGTTAGATGTTACTCCCAGAGTTTAGAAATTTGTAGCTTGAAATGGGTGTTCACAGCTGAGTTATTTTATCCTTGATGTATAGAAAGTTTAACTCACCTCTGGAACAGAACCCTTTTGCTTTCTATTATCAGTGCATCTTTGGGAAAAGTTCTTAAATTGTGCAAGTGTTCAGTACTGAGTACTCAGAAGAAAGCAATTATTAAAGACTATCAGTGAATGAAGACAAAAAGTAGGTCATCCTGACTGCGCTCAGGCTGTCAGAAAAAAGCAAGGAAAGTTATTTATTGGTGAGGGTGGTATTGTGTATTACACGTTCATGTCTATCAGATAACTTACTTCTGCTGTTCAACTTATTTTCATTTCTCTCCTGTCCTAGCATGATGATGCTGAACTGACTTCTGTAATGCTACTTCATTGACTACCATGTCAGACCAGAAACAGTATTGTTTTTCTTGTTCATTAATGCTAAATGAGTCAGTTCACATCAATTGACAATGTATAATAAAATTATTCAGATAAGTATTTTGCTATCTTTCTGGCGCTCTGCTGGACTAATTTGAAGAGTTTGTGTGTAATGATAGCATCTTTTGGTGTGTCATTTGCACTCCTTTTGCTTAGCTCATCAACATAGCAGTAAATAGCAGCAAATGTATAAATAAAATGGTATCCTTCTTCGATGTTTGACTGAAAGGCATTTTCTTTGTGGCCAGAAGTACTAACAAAAACAAGATAAAATTATTTGCGTTATGACTAGAACATAGCTAGTTATTTTTCTAGTGTCATAAATAATACTATGTGGTGGTTTTGTACCATTAGCACTTCAGCATTAAGAAACTGGAGAGAAAGATGCACTTTTTTCCTGGTGGCATCTATTTTGAAGTTATCAATTTCCTTACAAATCTGTCTCGATGTGGTGGTGTGAGTTGTGTGTTTGTGACTCTTGTGAAGTTGGAAATAAGCTAATGTCTTATTTGCAGCCAGTGTATGTAAGGCAGTATATTTTCTGGTGACGTACTGATCAGTTCCATATTCTAGTGACTTTTTCAGTTCTTAAAATTCTTAGTACCTTAAAGATCAGAGCATTAGGGTATTTTGTACTGTGTAATCATTCAGCAAGACTGAGTGAGTTGTAGAGAGTGTACTACTTTTTGAGAGTTAGAGAATGTGACTGGAAATCACAGAGACACTGTCACAGCAAGGCTTAGACAGTTTGCACTGGCAGAATATGAGCAGTGTACCTTTAAATTCAGGAGACATCAAGAAGTCTGTCACCTGCACGTAGAATGTTTCCATTGGCTTGATTAAAGGCTTAAGCTCTTTAATCAGAAACATATTAAGTGGTAGGAAAGTGTAAAACAGCCTTTTTTCTTGCAAGTGTTTAGATGTTTATGCCACATCTGTTTTCATGCTTTCTCAATCTTTCTGAAAGTTAATCTGATATTTGCTCAGTCCTGTATGCTATTCTGCATTTCTGTATCAATTCTTTCAGCATAATAGTGATGTATATTTCACTTAATCGTGAAATACTCTGTGATACTGAAAAATCATCACTGTCTACTGTTAGAGTTCTTACTAAAATCATGAGTAATCCAATAGCTCCCTCTGTCCTGCTAAATGTTTCGTTTCCACTTTTGGGGATATTGATGGGTGTCTGCTGCTTAAAATTTTAAATAAGCACTTGTGTCCTTGTGTCCTATACTTTTTAGCACTTGTTGGGGGCGGGGGAGACTCAGGTGTTTGTTGTGGTTGCACTGTTTTGTTTTGTTTTTGTAAGGCAATACTTATTTAGTAAGTTATCATTAAGTTATTAAGTTATCATAAATGCTATAAAAATTGTGGTATTGTATGAACACTTCTAATGTTAACATATTCTGAAATAAAATAAAATACAAAAAAAAAAAATCTCTAAAATGTAGTCAAGGCATTCGATGTATGATTTATACTAAAGGAGATTCTTTTGTTCTTAGTGCAGTTTACTGTAGATGCATAGAGAAAAAATAAGTCTACCTGTAAGTTTAATATGCAAAGTCTAGAATGATAGTTTGTATGAACAAAAAGATGGTGCTTATGTTTTTGTATTGTCACTGCTAAATTAAAAGCTTTTTTCTTTTGTGAGTTTAGTATGACTTTTAAAGAATGCCAGCTAATTCTTCTTGAGTAGTGTAAAAGTAGTGTAAAAATACTAAAAACTGATGAGGTTGCTTTTCAGTTTCCAGCAGACAAAATAATGCATGTAGTATTGATACCAACATCAATGCAATATCAAATGTCCAGGGCAATGTTTAGGCTCAGGTTTCTTTTCCAAGAGGAGAGGAGAAAAACTGAGTTGAAGTGAGAATATTTGTCTTGCCCTGTGTAAAAGCCAGAGAGATTCTTTGCTTGTGAATTAAGTTAATGTTTAGTAAATTGATGACTTGTAAGCAAGTACTTAATCTGTGGCAATTCATGCCATTTAACCCGTGGTTCAGCTTATATATTTTTTGGTTTCTGAGCTTGTTACTGTTAAAAATTATTAAAAAATAAATAAAAAGAAAAAGGAAAAAAAAAAAAGAAATCTGATTTGCTTTGCAAAGAACAGTTATTGTTCATTCCTATACATCTTGTAGTATTATGATTATGGTTACTTTCATTGTGGACCAAAGGAAAATCACACTTTTCAATGTACTCTGTTTTTTCACTGTAGTTCTCTAGTTCTAGCTGGCATACCTCATCACAGGATAAGCATTTTTATCTGACATTAGATGTGTTGTGGATAATCATAGTTTTAATGAGCAATTTGCAATAACTTTCAAATGACATCTGTATTCTGCCTTGTGTACAGAAGTTCTCAGCTGTTCAAGGTACACTCACTGACCTCTTGAGCTGCTAATGTACACTTGAGTAGACTGCACATTCCTTGGGTATGCTGAAGATTGATATATCCCAGGCCTTGACAGCTGTAGTGTTTTTCTGTGCCAACTTCAGACTGTCTAAGCAGCCTTTTTTCAGAAGAAATTGTTTGGCTCCCAAGACTATTCAGGGAACTGCCTTACCAAATCCTTTAATCGTGCCAAGAGCTTTAAGACTATTTAAACATCTTTCTATCTTAAAACTGTAATAATTTTTAACTAATATTCTATAACATAAAATACAGTAACTTGTAGATTTATTTGAAACAGTTTTAGCTATGAAAAGGTTTGACAAGTAAATCACATTTAATAGTAACTTATTGCCCAGTGAGTTATATTTTCCTAATGTTTTATTGTGATAAAGAGGAAATTTTGCACATCTCCATGTTAACATTCAGTGAAATGAAGCTCACTGATTTCTGAGTGTAGATAGCATTTTATTTTATTACTGATAATACTTAATTGAAAGCACAGTTATTTAACTTTCGTCCTTATTGTTTTGGCAGAAAGATTCACTTAGGGAGAAATTTGCTGTGTTTGTCTATTTACAGAAATACAAATATGCAACAAAAACCATTTGTTCACATAGGTTAGAATATTTGATGCAATATTTTCCAGGTAGCACTGGTACCTTTATTTTTGATGACAAGAATTGTTATTTAAACAGTGTTAATTAATTATTGTTGTGATAATGTTCAACATTTGTGGTAACCAGTGTAATTTTCTTACCAAGCTACCTGGAAAGTTTTTTGTTGTTGTTATTCTGTTAGATTTTGATTTAGACACTATTTAGCCTTTTACTGTTTAGCTATTTCTTTGTTGTTTACTTTGTGTATACTGTTTAGTTTCAATATGACTTTCTGCATTGGTTTTTTTCCTTATTTTCTGAATGAGTTATGGTGTTGTTTTTTTTTCTCTCCTACTTCATTTACTGCTTTGGTCCTTTCAGCACAGATAGAAATGTGCAGAACTTAGTTATATAGTGAATAACAATTTCACTGACATGAGTGAAAGTTGGAATTGATTTTCTCTTTTGTGAACAGCTCTTAAAGTAAACTGTGAGATGGCTGTAGATGATTTAAGGTTAATCTGAACTGTTTATTTAATTGAAAAAAGTGTTCACACCTAAATGTTGGTGTTCTTAGTAAGAAAACAACTAACTGTTCATCACAGTGAAACTTCCTATCTTTGATATTATTGAAAGGCCAGTTTTTGTGTCCCACATCAACATTTATATAAAAATTAGTTTGCCAGAGACTTGGTACATGTTGGAAACTCAGTAAGAAATCACAGGTAGACTATGAGGAATTCCCTTTCCTCATGCTGTACAAGCGTGGAGGCCAACAGCTGGGGCGGAAGAACTTCACGCATTGGTAGAGGTTAGGGGCTTCTGGAAAGGAGCTCTGTGGAGAAGGATCTTGGTGTTCTGGTGGTCAAGAGGTTGGCCGTGAGCCAACAGTGTGCCCTCGTGGCCAGGAAGGAGGTCGGCAGTATACTGGAGTGCGCTGAAAAGAGCATGGCCAGCAGGTCACCCCTCAGCTGTGCCCTGGTGAGGCCACACGTAGAGTACCGTGTCCAATACTGGCCTCCCTAGTTCTGAAAAGAAGTTCTAGACTGAGTGCAATGAAGATCTGTGAAGTTGATTAGGAGCCAGCAGCATCTCCTGAACACAGAGGCTGAGGGACTTGGGACTGAGGGAACTGCATCCCTGTTAAAAAGTATCTCAAGAGCAGGAGTCAAATGGATGGTGCCACGTTCTTTTCAGTGGTGTAGAGTGACAAGACAAGGGGAACAGGCACAAACAGTTCCATGAAACACAAGGAAGAGCTTTACTGTGTGGGTGACAGAGCACTGTAGCACGCTGCCCAGAGAGGCTGTGGAGTCTCCTTCTCTTAGAAATATTCAAGACCCATCTGGATGCTTCCCAGTGCAACCCACTGTGAGAACCCACTGTAACAGGGGAGGTAGGACTTGATGGGTTCCCAGAGGTTCCTTCCGACCCTTACGATTCTATGATTCTTTGATATTTGTTAGCAACAATTTATCATATGTTACCACAGTTTTCACAGTATTCTTTGTGTGTGTAAAGGGGGAATTATATATTTAGAAGAAAAAGTGGTATGTTGTTGTGTACTCTTGTGAGGGCCTGTGCAGATCTCCAGCTTGTGGTCTGGAGTGTCAGGGAGCTTCCAGGACAGCTCATAGGGCAGCCTCTTCACCTTGTGGTGAATCTCATGACAGTGGATGCTTCTTGGAGTCATGCAGAAGCCTAAGTGTTCCTCTAATAAATAAATGAATAGAAAACACAACAGCTGCTTCTACACTGATGTACAGAGAACGGTAAAGGCAAAATCTTTGGAAGCTCAGTGATAAGTAAATTTAGTTTCTTATAAAAGCAGACAAAATTATATTGAACAAAGCCCATGAGCTCACAAATCAGCATCCCTAATTTGTCTGTTTGACTGAAGATGTTTAAACATTTGCCAATGGACTACTGTTTGTACTTCATTAGATGTGCTGTAATGATTTCTTGACCCTTAGACTGATTTGCTAGTGATTTTAAGTAGTTCAGTGCAAAAATGCACTAAATCAAGTATGAAAGATATAAAAATGTTGAAGTACTTTTATCAGTTCAGCTCTGCTCTTCGTGTTGCTGATTAACTGAGATTTGAATTAAAAGTATTTTGAAATTGTAGTTAGACATATCTTATTAGATGGTCATTCCTATGCTGTGGTTCAAAGATTTCTTTATACTTGAACTGATGCCACTTAGAGTGTAAGAATCGCTGATGTACTTAGTGTCCTCTTAAATAATTTAAAACAAATCACAGTTCTGTTGCTGTTATTTAGTGAGTTTTTATTTGGCTTTGTATTCTTTCTTTGACAGACTCCAGAAAGAAATGCAAGCTATTCTTAAACATTCAGAACGCACAGAATCCGTGTTCTTTCTAGATCTTACTGCTTTGTGGAAGCCTTGTTATGGTTTTATGATTTTTGTTATATTATTGATAATTCCATAAAACCATAACAAGCCTGCAGCAATTTTTCCAAGCCTGGAAAACATTTTTTTTTTTCATTCAGCTACAGTCTGTGAAGTGGTAAGTTGTTTGAAAATCACTATACATACCAAGACTATTCAGACAACATGGTAAGGTATTTGCAGGACCTGCCCTTGCCGGATTTTTTGATTAAACATGAAAAAGATGTACAGTTTATGTAGCCTTCAGAGCAGATACATCATACAAATATCATAAAGTGACATCACTCAGTGAATGAGAGACTGTATTGTTTCTATTTGAAATGAGGTGGGAAACAATCTGTGACCTCATTTGAGTAACACAATTACTATCATACTGTTTTTGAGTTCTTATTTATGATACCGGTCTAGTTTTGATGTCATCTTCTGCCATAATGCACTGCAATCCTGTTAGTTAGGTATCTGTTTGCTTGTATGCAACAGTCATTATACCAGTAACCAGCTTTGATTACAGAATGATCATCTCCCTGTCAGGTGCTTTTTTTGTTTTGTTTTGGTTTGGTTTTTTTTTGTTTGTTTGTTTGTGGAATAGCTAGTGTCCTATTTCTTCCTGTTACCTTTAATTTAAAATACCAGAAATAAAGTCCTCTTGTCAGCACTTTCGGTTCTATGTATTCTATACAGATAGTTACATTAAATTTGTTTGGTATTGTGAAAGACAAATTGTTACCACTGATTTTTCTTTATGCTGCAGTTGAATTTGCATACAGTCAGGTGATAGCCTTGAACTTTTAGAACTCTATGACCGGAGTCTTTCTTTTATTTACTTACTAATACAGTCAGCTCAGTCTGATTCATTAGTGGTTTGTGTTCTTAAAATAGTTGGAGTAATTTTTCCTGGTTTCCATCAACACTTCGCTAATGCAAGAAATTTCCATAAAGTTTTCTATGTATTTTAAGATACTGATGGTATTTAAGGCTTTAAGTATATATAAACTAGAAATGAAAGAAGAGGATTTTTCTCTAAAAAGCAGTCAGTATGTTTCCCCCACCCCCCCACTTCCATGCACACTTTTCACTTTCTTTTTCTCGCGCAAAGTTCACTGTTACTTTGGTTCTCTATGGAATTTTAAAATTCATATTTCTAAATTTTAATGAAGGACACATCTGAACTTTAACAAAAGGTTTTCAGGATTTCCTCATAAATCACTGAGAAAGTATTTACAATAACATATAATTATTTTTTTTCAATCTGTAATTTTATTTGTTTATTATGATATTCTTCTTGATTTAATAACTTAGACTCAATACACTCATAAATCCCAATTGAAATCCTCTTGGCTTTAGAGAGGTCTTTTGATTTTGTGTTGAAGATACTTGTCTTGTTCTGAAGGAGGAGAAACATTATGTTGGACTGGCTGTCATGTGCTGGAACTAATATTGCTTGTAAAGTGTAAGTCTGCTTCCCAGAAGGAAAGGCTGATTGGGAACAAATGGAAAGAAAACATAGCAGAAGTATAAAGTGCAGTTTCTCTTCCTGAGACTGACTCTAATTTAATCATACAATGTGTGGTTTTCATTAACTCTTGTGAGGTCAGACTTGTAGTTATATTAGTCTATTGCGTGTCTTACAAGACCATTGCTTTTAGCTGTGTCTAGTC
>VXAB01012734.1:12947-36696 GCA_013399175.1 Odontophorus gujanensis
ATTATTTCCCCAGCACCTTTATAGGTGGTATCTTTACCAAAGACAGTTTTGGAATAGGTTTGTGTAGAACCTATTCAGTATATAGGAGTTTCATTAATGCTGATTTGAACTTTACATTTGCTTTGATTTGACAGACTGAGCAATAGCACATTGTTGGTTGTTTTTTTTATTTTTTTGTTTTAAATGTAGTTTCCTCTCTTTGCCTGAGAACAATTTAACTACTTCTTTGGAACTAATTTGTAATTAATCTAAAGATTCATTTTACTTGTGAATCTACTGCACAACCAATTTGCAGCCCTGCATCTTCTCTTAAGTTTTTCAGTTATAGCTTTCCATAATCTGTTCCATAGATTTTCACACTCTTCATGATCTTCATACTCTTCTTTCAGAAAAAAACTTGTCTTCTCCCCTGCCTTATAGCAGTGAGTACAATTGTGGTATCATGACACTTTATTTTGGTTCAGAAATGTTGATTAAATATCTAGGTAATTTATAATCAGCACAGTGTTTGTTCAGGAGATTTTAGCCTTCTTTGTTAATTTAGTGAAGGTAAGTGGTTTTAAAAGGGAGAGAGTTGGAATTATTAAGTAACAGTTACAAGCAAAGTGATTGCTATAGCAGACCACTCAGCTCAAACCCTTTTCTGTGTTCCACATGGTTTTATTATTTTAGATGTTAAGTATAACATCATGGTGTGGACTCAGTGATACTTGTCAATGCCTTCAAGATATTCTGCCTGTGATTCTCTGATTGTATCTGATAAAAACAAAACAACAACAACAAAAAAACAACAGCAATAAAAAACAGCTTGACTCTTTAGCTCATCTGTATTAGGAGCAAGATTGATCCTGTTGTTAAAATTTTCTGATCTGACTTCCACTGATCATCGACTTAAGTGATTTTGAATGAAATAGAATTTAAAACTTTTGCTGTCTCTGCCTGGGATTGTAATGTGAATACTGCAAATGTTTGCATAACTTCATTTTTCAGTGTATTTCGTGCATTAAAAATTCCATCACCAACAAGCTTTCAGTACCAGTTTCATCATATACTGTCTGAGATCAGAATCATAGAATGGTAGTTGTTATGCAATGGGGAGCTTGTCTGGCTGCCTTGCTTTGTTCTGATGACTTACCTGATGGCAGTGTATTTTTCCTTCTCAGTCTCCAGAACCATTAAGGGGTTCTACAGAGGCACCTCAGGCTTTGAGGAGGGCTTCTTCTTCTTGATAGTATTCATTGTGGCAATTTGCCATTTCTCATCACTGTTGTCTTCCCCTCTGGCTGGATGTGCTGGTGGGGAAGTCTGGAGCTGTTTGGCCCTGGGCTGTGGATTCAATGAAGGTTGCATGTGAATCCAGCTGTCTCTCTCCATTTATACCTCCCTGATAGTATACAGCCTTTTGACTGTCCTCTGCATCTGTCCCAGGAGGTCGTCCACTTGGGCACATCTTACACAGGTGAGTTTGCCGCTCTCCTCTGCTCAATGAGCAAGGTCCAGGCGCTTCCCACAGACCATGGCCTGCACAGATGCTTCTTCCTTCAACTCGGTATGGGTCACGACTGGGGNNNNTATCATTCTTCTGTTTCCCAGAGTTATGGGATTAAGAAGGAAGAAATTATTTCCCCAGCACCTTTATAGGTGGTATCTTTACCAAAGACAGTTTTGGAATAGGTTTGTGTAGAACCTATTCAGTATATAGGAGTTTCATTAATGCTGATTTGAACTTTACATTTGCTTTGATTTGACAGACTGAGCAATAGCACATTGTTGGTTGTTTTTTTTATTTTTNTAAAAAACAGCTTGACTCTTTAGCTCATCTGTATTAGGAGCAAGATTGATCCTGTTGTTAAAATTTTCTGATCTGACTTCCACTGATCATCGACTTAAGTGATTTTGAATGAAATAGAATTTAAAACTTTTGCTGTCTCTGCCTGGGATTGTAATGTGAATACTGCAAATGTTTGCATAACTTCATTTTTCAGTGTATTTCGTGCATTAAAAATTCCATCACCAACAAGCTTTCAGTACCAGTTTCATCATATACTGTCTGAGATCAGAATCATAGAATGGTAGTTGTTATGCAATGGGGAGCTTGTCTGGCTGCCTTGCTTTGTTCTGATGACTTACCTGATGGCAGTGTATTTTTCCTTCTCAGTCTCCAGAACCATTAAGGGGTTCTACAGAGGCACCTCAGGCTTTGAGGAGGGCTTCTTCTTCTTGATAGTATTCATTGTGGCAATTTGCCATTTCTCATCACTGTTGTCTTCCCCTCTGGCTGGATGTGCTGGTGGGGAAGTCTGGAGCTGTTTGGCCCTGGGCTGTGGATTCAATGAAGGTTGCATGTGAATCCAGCTGTCTCTCTCCATTTATACCTCCCTGATAGTATACAGCCTTTTGACTGTCCTCTGCATCTGTCCCAGGAGGTCGTCCACTTGGGCACATCTTACACAGGTGAGTTTGCCGCTCTCCTCTGCTCAATGAGCAAGGTCCAGGCGCTTCCCACAGACCATGGCCTGCACAGATGCTTCTTCCTTCAACTCGGTATGGGTCACGACTGGGGTGGGTGGTGCATGCCCTCCTGCCAGAGCTGCAGTCTTAGCTTGGCATCAAGTGCTCACCATTCTGCCTCGAGGGTCAGTTGTAATGAGTGCACCTCACTTCTGCAACTTGTAGAACCTCAGCACCCTGCTGTGTGAGCTACTGCCACATGTACTGCTCACCCTTTGTTTGTCTTGTGCTTGGTTGGTAGCAGCTCTCCCTGAGCTTCTTTGAAGGATGTGGGTATGATCCTAGTTTGCCCTGGCAGCTCCCACACCACATCAGCCTCTCTCATGAGAGCTGCCCTTGCTGTAGGATTGTTCTGCTTTCTTGGTGTTTCCCAGAAAAAGGAAATTCCAGAAACCTTGTACCTTGAGGTTGGTTGCTCCAGTTCAGACCATGATGGCTCTAAAGCTGCTGTTCTTGAGTGACTAAGCCAGCTACCTACTGGAAGAAATAGAGCTCTAAGAAAGTGAAGTCTTTCTATGTCTTAGATTACTTGTAGTTAACCCATCAATATTGTTGCATGGATTTCATTTGTCAAGGTTGTGAAATCAGCAGCCAGACTTCTTTCAGGAGACTACAGTAACAGGAGTAAGAACATAAAAATAATGTATGCAGGCTGTTCCAAAAGTAATGCCTTCTGTTTTATTGCATTGGCCTGACAAATGAGGTAAATGGTGGTGGTGTGGCAGTAAAANATTGTTGCATGGATTTCATTTGTCAAGGTTGTGAAATCAGCAGCCAGACTTCTTTCAGGAGACTACAGTAACAGGAGTAAGAACATAAAAATAATGTATGCAGGCTGTTCCAAAAGTAATGCCTTCTGTTTTATTGCATTGGCCTGACAAATGAGGTAAATGGTGGTGGTGTGGCAGTAAAATCTGAACCTTTCCACCAGTATTGTTACGTGTTGTTGCCATGTGACAGATGGCAGCAGGGGGGCAGTCTGACAGAACTGTGTCTGATATAGAAGAGCATATGAAGCAAAGATGTGGAACTGAATTCCTCCATGCAGGAAAAATTGCATCCACTGATATTCATTGATGCTTGCTCTGCATTTATGGAGCCCAAACAGTGGATGTGAGCATGCTGAGATAGTGGGTGGTGCATTTCAGCAGTGGTGACAGCGGCAGTAGTTAACCTCTGCTGGTGCAGATTGTTATCAGTGCATCATGCAGGCTTTTGTTCACTGGTGGTGAAAATGCATAGCTTGAGGTGACTATGTTGACAAATAGTGGTTTATAGCTGAGAATTTGTTCTATCAAATAGCATTATTGTGCTCTTCATGTCTGTTGTAGTTTCCAAGCAAATAAACAGAATTGCTTTACTTTTGGGGCAGCCTACTCCAGTAATCATGTCAGCAATACTAGCTGCATAGTCAAGTGAATTTTAGTAGTAGCATTAATTTATATTTGTAACGTTAAACTATTCATTATATTATCCTTTTCTGAAATATAGCAAAAAAAAAAAATTAGAAGGCATACTTTGGTGGATATAGGAGGGAATTAACAGTAGGTTTCCATTATTTGTGTGCTGTCTTGAAGTGCTTTCGTGGTCCTAAAATGGTTCACCTACCGTAAAACTATAAAAATATAACCGGTGTCTTTTTATGTCTGTGCTGTTGATTCTTACAATACACCAGCGATATTCCACTTTTCAGCAATCCTTGCAGTTCCTGATGGATAACTGTAACTATATTCTAATTTTAATATTCAGATATAAACAAAAAATTATCTTTACTGTGCAAATGAGAAATGCCTTTGGGATATGTAAAAGCCTCCAGGTATTTTCAAACAAGCCATTGTAGAAGTACATCTCATGTTAGTATACTTTCCAGCTACTTTAAATACTATTGATCTTTATATTATATAAAGGGCATGCTATTTCTAGCTTGCTGCCTTTTGAAATAATCACTTTTTTTATTACAATTTTTTTTTTTTAAATGGGTACTTAACAGTACCTTTTACATGTAAATACTTGTATGAATTCAGACTTGAAGATCAGATAAGAGTATCAAATGGTTTAAAACATTGTGGTAATCTTTCAGAGATCACTTAAGTCTGTCACGGTATGTGAAATCTTGGTCAACTGATTTGGATTTTTCTTCTCAAAGGCGGAGTCAGGCTTGTGGCAGTGATACATAGCTTGGTAGATGTTGATGGAGAGTGTATTAGGTAGATGAAGAACTAGGTTCTTGAGGCAAACTTGCCTTAGATATATTTTTCCACACCTATTCCTAGTGTGGTGTCTTGCAAGACTTCAGTGATGTTTAGAAATGAATATAACATTTGAGGCCATTATGGCAGTCTAACTTTATGGCACCAGATGAGGTTAGAATTTTGTTGCTCTTGCTGGCACGTTACATCTTTCTAATGGTGTACAAATAGAAGAAAATGGGGCTAAAGACCAAATGTTAAGAAATAACCATAGAAATTTTTGGAAAGGTTATCAAAGGAACTTAGGCTACATTTTGCTGCATTCTGTGGACTGGAAAATATTGAAGAAACATGAAAAATAAGGTTGGTATAGAGTCCTTATAATGTGTAGATATACTAGAAATGGTGAGTACTTTCTATGCAGAATGGTTAGTTAATGCTTTGTAAGTATGAGAAAATATAAATTGATGTTAATTGAAATTGTTAATTTTCCAGGTCCTGCACTTTAGTCACAACAACCCCAGGCAACGCTACAGGCTTGGGGCCGAGTGGCTGGAAGACTGTGTAGAGGAAATTGACCTGGGATTATTGGTTGATGCTTAGCTGAACACGAGCCAGCAGTGTGCCCAGGTGGCCAGAAAGGCCAATGCCGTCCTGGCTTGTGTCAGAAACAGTGTTGCCAGCAGGAGCAGGGAAGTAATTGTCCCTCTGTACTCACACTGGTGAGGCCACACCTCGAGTACTGTGTTCAGTTTTGGGCTCCTGACTGCAAGAAAGACATCGAAGCTCTGGAGAATGTCCAGAGAAGGGCAACAAAGCTATGAGGGGTCTGGAGCAAAGGCCCTGTAAGGAACGGCTGAGGGAACTGGGATTGTTCAGTTTGGAGAAGAGGAGGCTCAGGGGAGACCTTATTGCTCTGAATAACTACCTGAAGGGAGGTTGTGGTGATCTGGGGGTCGGCCTCTTCACTCCTGTAATTAGTGATAGGACAAGAGGGAATGGATTCAAGTTGCAACAGAGGAGATTCAGACTGGATGCTAGGAAATACTTCTTCTCTGTAAGAGTGGTAAGGCGCGGGAATGGGCTGCCCAGGGAGGTGGTGGAGTCACCGACCCTAGAGATATTTAAGGGATGTTTAGACACTGTGTTGAGGAACATGGTTTAGTGAGAACTACTGGTGACTGGTGGACAGTTGGATGGAATGATCTTCTAGGCCTTTTCCGACCTTGGTGATTCTATGATTCTATGAAAAATAATTTACAAAAGTTAACTTGCATTTTTTGAAGGAGTGGTAAACAACTTCCAGAAATTTTCTTTAACTACTTATTTTACTCCTGTACACATTAGTGGGCAAAAGAATGACAAAATTAGGAAGTAAAGAAGTTCTAACATGTTCTTGAAGGCTGTTACTGTTTTGTCATTGAGTTTAAAATGAAGTGGGCTCCCTGGTTATTGTCACTCAATAATGTGGATGGAATAATAGAGCATAAGGGTACAACCTTTCTATATAAGGTCAAATAATTGTGATTGTCTACAGTTGATGAAAGTTTAATATCCTATTTCATTAAAAATTCTCAGAACATTGAACATAAGTCAACATTCCATGGAGAAGAAAGTATTATGCAGCTTGCATGTGTGCATATCTGCATATCGGAGCACAAAATATTGACATGATAATTGCAGTCAAGCCTGATTGAACAGTGGCCTCTGGGAATTCAGCTGGTGTTGTACCAACTGGATGGCTGCTCAGGACACAGTTTGAAATGCAAGGTGCAAGTTAGCACTTTATTCAGCACAGGCAGGCATCATTTAAAAATCCTTGGGGGAAACCCTGGTGATGTGCAGATGTTAAAACAGTCTGTTCTGAAGTGCTGATATTTTAAACACTGTAAGAGGGTTGTGTATTTTAGATGAAAAATGTTTGCAAAATTATTAGGGAAAAATGTCACTTTATTTTCTTTACTACTCTGGTGTAAAAATCATTTTAGTATTCTATGTGTATTGCTTAAAATATGAAGCATTGATAAATCATGTAGTGAATTAATTTAGAAACGCAAGAAATTACATTTCTTTAATGTTGCTTTTTCATTTTGATGTGTATGATATAACAGAATACTGGTAACAAATACAGCTTCATAAATAATTTAATAAGGAAATAACTTCATTTTACAATTTGTTTATAATTAGAGCTTACATTATTTTTATGAAGAAATGAATATAGGCTTAGGCAGTTTTGATTCAGAAAATACCTCCTTTCTTAGAGTACAGCAGATATACTATCAATTTTAGGTTAGGGGTTTTTGTTTGTTTGTTTGTGTGTGTGTGTGCTCTAAATCTTTTGCACTATCTGTAAGTATTAAAATTAGAAGAAAAAAAAAGAATTGTCAAAAAATATTAATAACTGTAAGGATCTTCTAAGATCTGAGGTGAGATTAAGCAGTACATTAAATAAAAGCTATATAGCTCTGTTTTCTTATCTCAGTCAGTGCACCAACACACTAATGTTTCTAGTTGAAATTTTGTGGCATAGGCCCTGTTTCTTCTAACCACAAAATTTGCAGCCACATGGATGTGACTGTACACAGAAAGCTACAGTGTTGTTGCCATATTCACAGTAACATTGACAGTGTGTGCTGTATACCTTCGTTTTGTGCATGGACTATTCATTTTCTATTTAATAACTGAATTGATTATATGCACTTAAGAATGTCTGCAAACAATTGGAAACGTAAAGACCAGGAGAAATAATAATTGCATTGAATGGTGCATCAAAGCAGTTCATTATAACCTTTAAAAATACGAATATTTGCAGATTTTTTTTGTTGTTTTTGGTTATAGGTAAAATATATATATTGTTAAGATATAACATTGTTTGTTCCTCTATCATGTATCTCAAAATTTGCAGAGTAAGCATAACTTTCCTAAATATGTGTAGTGAAGTCTGAAAAGTGTTAACTTTTTTAAAAATCCTGCTAATTATAAAACAAAAAGAAGATACTCCATGAAACCTATGAACGATAATTCCATTTTTTATTAGTTAAAATTATTTTCATAAAGTTGATGTAGAAATGGCATAATTATATATAAATCTTCCTTTTTCTAGACAAATGATTAATTCACTGATTAAGATCTATGTTAGCATAGAAGATGCCTCTCTTCCCATTATATTTTTGTTGAAGCATGGTGTATTGTAAACTTCCCCAAACTTCTTAATTTTGACAATCTTGACATTTTTGTACTCCTTATTCTCTTTTCACACCTCATTCATAACTGTTTCCTTATAGTCTAATGTTTCATTTTTGACAAGTCATTAATAACAGTCCAAACCTTGAAAATATTGCTCTGTCCTGTTGTGAAAATGTATCATGTAACACAGGAAAAAATCATAACGTGAAAAATGTTAAAGAGCATTTCCTCAGTTTCTTCTTTTTTGTGGAAAATTGAATCTAGATAGTCTATGTAGCTAAATGCAGCTGTGTTAAACATTTAAAATAGGTAGTACTCATGGGAAAACTGATTGGAGCTTAAAACTTGTACAAATTGACAGCCTCTCTTCATTCCATTTTTCATCCTAGAGAAGTCTGGAAATATTCTTAGCTCACATCATTATTGCTCATCAGTGGTTCTAATTAGCTAAACAGGAGTTTGTCTCAGTCATTGATCATCATCAGCTTCTTGACAGTGCCTGATTTTTTTTTTTCCCCATATTGCAGTGGACCTTTTTTAATATGTTAGAAATATATAACTGCTCAATTAATAAAGTCAGTTGAAGATTTTTCTGCATATTTCTAAAATGTAGGAGGATGTTATCTCAGTTCTCATCTACTATCATTTTAATGCACAAAACCAAAATAAGTATGGTGTGCAAGTTTGTCATATTACCTTGAGGGTCTTTGGGGAACCATACTGTAATGAACACTGGAAATTATTCTATGCCACCAGGAGGAGCTCCTGATAAAAGTTCCATAGGAGATTTCAATTTAAACTTTAGTCTTCTGAAGGCATCCATTGTGTGCATACGTTCTAAAAACTATTATTACTTTTTCTTTCCTAGAGATGTGAGCAATAACTAGTGCAGCTATTCTGTGAGGTGTTACATATCTCGTTACCTTGAGAGTCTGAAAAAAAAAACCAAACCAACCCATATAGCCAAAAAAACAACATAAATTTACATTAGGCTTTTTCCATTTATGATGATGATGATGATGATGGATCTGTAATTACAAGCATTGTTCCTTGATCAGTCTGTTCAAAGGGCTGTTTGAGCATCCACTAGATAGAGAAAGTACTGAGTTTATTTAGAAATATACTTTGAAGAACTGGGTCATTTGTGTGTGTTTACAAATGCAAGCACATTTTTTCTTAGATACTTTTTCTTTTTTCTTTCTTTCTGGTTCAGTACTTTATTTCTATAAACCAATTTGGTACAGCTTTGTCCTGAATTTGCAGGGCTCTATAAATTCTTGACTACTGATAAAATGTCAGAATTAGCTATGCCTACTGTTTTTCAGATCTCAAGACAGGTTTGTTCTTCTGCTTTGTTCTTGGCTTGTTTATTCAGTTTTCTTCCCCTACTCTCTTAAAATGAAAATAATGAAAATACACCTGTGGAATTCTTTTAAAGCTTGCTTTGAGAAGTCTGTCTTGACCCATCAGAGATTCAGATCAATTAATCCATTAGAAAACAAGTCTAATATATTTTGAAGTGGTGATTGCGTGGCTGAGTTAAGAGGTGAATTCATTTTCCAGTGTTTGTGTTTAATTTGGCTTAGTTTTATAAAAGGCTGACTTTCTGAGAGAGTAGTGGATAGAGTAGTTGGGAAGGCATTAACAGATTGTGGATGGTAAATGACGTAAGAGTACTAAGAGCAATGGTTTAATTTAAAAATTCAGAATAAAAAGAGCTAAAGTAAAATGGGGACAAAAATAAACTGTTGTTAGAACAGTAAGATCTGAGGTTTCAGTCAGCAGTTGAAGTCAAGATACTTTTGAGAGCAGGAGGCATTATTCAGTGATTTAGGGTTTCTGTTTGGTATTGTCTGCTGACTCTGTCTCTATGCATTACTATTCTATGAACTTCATACAAGAGGCCTTCATTTTTTGTTTCCTAAAGCTTTTAAAGTTTTGGATCAAGCAAAATGGTTATACACGTTATAAAATTGTCTCAAATTCTTAACTTACCTAGTTGTAGTTAAGGACTGAAGAAACTTGGAGTACCATAGTATCTACAGTTTAGTTACATTAATATGGTCTTTGATGGCTTAATTACTTCATCACAGCGTATGAGTTTGTAGATGAGAGAACCTACCTCCCAAAGTATTAGGATTTTGTGTACCACAGGTATATTTTTGGAAAAAAAATAGCTGTTAGCCATTAAGGACCACAAAGCAAAGAAGTTGAGTATGAGGAAGCAATGGAGATTTTAGGCTGGGGTAGACTTTTAGCTCATTACAGTTGCAGAATAATAAATAGTACCTGTCACAGGCAACAGACCTGTTTCAGGAACATGCAAACTTCAATCTCTTGAGATTTTTCTTATTAATACCTCATTTTTGAAGTGGTTTTGCAGATAATGATCTGTAGAGGTTTATAAACTTTTCAGAAGTTCTTTTTTGTTGTTTTTAAAACCTGAATGAGAAGTTGAGTTTTTGAATCTTGGTGTTACAATTTAACCCTGATGGGCAGCTGAACTGCTTGCTCACTCCCCTGCAGCAAGAGGAGAGAATCAGTAGAGTAAAAGTGAGAAAACTCATGGGTTGAGGCAAAGACAGTTTAATAGGTAAAGCAAAAACTGTGGGCAAGCAAATAACAATGGTGAACTCATTGACTACTTTCCACTGGCAAGCAGATACTCAGTCATTTCCTGGAAAGTTGTTCTTTATCACTTGTGATTCTTACTGGGAAGACAAACACCATAACTCTGAATGTCTTCTTGTGTCTTTCTCCTGGCTCTTAGTCCTGAGCATGACATCATATGGTATGGGATAGCCTTGGGTCAGTTTGGGTCCAGATTTCTGGCTAATCCCATTCTTGATCCTTTTGCATCTCCATTGTTGGTGTGGCAGTGTAAGAAGCAGAAGAGTCCTTCACTCAAAGCACTACTCTGCATCAGTTAAACCAAGAAAAAAATCCAAAACAGTGCTATATGAGCTGCTAAGAAGAAAGTTAACTCAATCTCACTCAAAATCAGTGCTTATAGTTAATCGTTACTAGCAAGGCAGGGCAGTTTAATTGTGTTGTATATTTTGAGACTTATTTATTCAGATTTTTCTCTTCCAGTGTCTTTGTCCCTAGTTTTTTCTTCAAAAGGCATCACACTGTAACCTTTGGGATGGATGAGCTAATGAATAGGCATCCTAATAGGATGGATTTCTGTGATCAGAGGCAACTTGGTACAGTTTTAGTAGGGTTTGAAGAGAAACAATGAAAAACTGTCAGTAGGTCTCTCTGAAAGTAATGCCTCCTAGTTTATTTCCACGGAAATTACAACTGCAAAGTAATGCTGTTAGCAGGTGCAAATTTTCAACTATGAAACACTGTTTTTCAACATAGTCACCATTATTATCTGTGCATTTTCACCAGTGGTGAACAAGAGCCTGCATGTCACACCTATAAAGGTCTGCACCACTGGAAGCGATCCCCTGTTTCACAGCTGCTGTGATAGTGGTGCTGCTAGGAAAATATTGCCCATGTAGTCTATCTGTCATTGGCTTGAACAGATGGAAGTCAGAAGGTGCCAAATCTGGACTATATGATTGATGTGGTAGGATAGTCCAGCCAAGATTGCCAGTGTGCTCAATGATCTTCAAACTGATATGAGTTCTGGTGTTGCCATGCTGCAAGATAAAGGTTTTTCTTGTTTTCTGGTCTGACTGAAGAAGTTTGAGCCTTCAGCTTAGGCAGTGTTGCGATGCAGTGATTAGAGTTGATGGTTTGTCCATGATCCAGAAAATCCAGAAGGATCACCCCTTTCCTATCCTTGATGACAGTGCACATTACTTTACCTACTCAGAGATATGTATTGAACTTTTACTTTGAAGGAGAATTCAGATGTCACCATTATATGGACTGCTATTTGGCTTGTAGCGTGGTGATAATGTAATCCAGGAAACTGTCACTTTCAGTTTTGTATTAGTTCATGACGGACTTGCATGCAGTATTCTTTCTGTTCCTGTTGAGCATTTCTGCAATCTGCCTGATTATAAACATTGTGATATTCCAACACTGCTACTGTTGTTTCCAATATATTCCAATACATTCAGCACTGTACGCAGTTCCCCGACCTCAGTGTATCTATTTGGTTGAATGAGCTGGTTGAGACACTCTTATTTTGTGGTTTAGCAGCCATGCCATGGTTGTACAGAACATGGTTGTCTTTCACGTTGCTCTTGCCACTACTGCAAGTAGCCACCCACTGCCTCACTATGCACACATCCATCTCCATAAATGCTCAGCAAGCGCCAGTGGATGCCAATGGCTGTAACTTTTATCTGCATAGAGGAATTCAGTTCTACACTTTTGCTTCATACTCACTTCCGTTTTTTCAGAATGCCCCTCTGCTGACATCTGTCACACAGCAACAACCTGTAACAGAATATTGGTGGGAAAGTTCAGTCTATACTGCTGTACTTACATCTGCCTCAAACGTTTTGGGGCAACATAACAAAACTGAAGGCGTTACTTTCAGAATTGCCCTTGCATTTTACTACTCACAGCTATGAAGCCTTGAGATCTCAGTCCCCAGTTGAGATCTCAGTCTCCAAAAACCTTGCAGTAAATTCTATATTATATTACTTAGTTCTTTTTTTACTCAAGTTCAGACTAGATATCTTAAGGGTCATAGAAATTATTTAGAAGTACATGGTATTAAAGAGCCTATTGGGACAGTATGCATTAGCCTTTGAGTTCATTGATAGACTACACAGATAATAGTGAAGAAAAAGAAATGACCATATGTATACTATCATTAATTCTCCATGGTACAAAGTTCTGTGTTGCTTTAGTAGATTAAGCCTTTTGCACACAGCTGCGTATTGTTATCCACTTTTGACCAGATCCCTTCTGCCTCTGAAAGATTTCTGTTTTGATAGAGGAAAAGTTGCACAAATAGGATCTTCTGGCTTCTGGGAGTGTCTTTAGTTTAGCTTTATAGCTAAAGTTTAGAAAACTTGGAAGTTTAACTCTGTAATGAGAACAGGGATAAACTGAATGAATTTCTGCTTATCTGTCACCTGTGATAGGTGGGTTGGGATGCCTGAATTTAGCTGTTTTTAAAGAGCAGTACCTTTCTGAGATCTTTTGTCACAGATGTCTTGTGGTAAGGAGCATTTGTGTATTCCTGCTATCTCACCATAACTTTTCCTAAAAGTGAAGCCAGTAAGCACAGCATTTAAACAGTTAAGAAAAAGAATCACAATGAGATGACGCAGTTCTACACAGCGCTGATAACTCATCAGATGATTTTCTATGAAATATCATGTTCATGATTGTAGCCTTGTACTTATAAACCACAGTACAGAGACTCTGCTCATTCTGATTAACCAACCTTCTCAACCTTCCTTTTTTGTCCTGTGAAAGTTATAGATTTATACCCATGTATAATATAGTAAGTGATAATACAGTCATCCATGAAGTTCTAAATGGTTTTCCTAGACAGAGAAATGCTGTCTGGTTCAAAGAAGGATTTCACAAATCTAAACAGCTTAATGTCACTGTATTTCCTAGGAAGGAATAGCGTTTTTCTCAATCTGAAGGCAAGTACACTTTGTGCATGTGGGGAGGAAGGAGATAGGTAATTTTAGCTATTTTAAAATGTGTTTTAATACCTCTTGCTTGAGTTTCTTTCCAAAGAAAGTTGTGTTAGCTGTTTACAGATGTAATTTGCTGTCACTTGCCATATGCTTGCTAATTAATTCTGCAAGGCCTGTCAGCTTCAAATAATTTAATTTTCTGTGTTTTAAAATGACATTCATTATTGGGACATGAAAAATTCAAATGATTAAGTGCAAATTATGACTAATAAAGTGTCTTTTTTTTTGTTTGTTTCTAGAGAAAAGCAGAAAGCTGAAGTCAAGGACAGAAAGATATTAGAAATTTTGCAAGATAAAGACAGCAAAATAGGAATCCTAGAACAGGTTAGTATTATGTTTTAATAGAGCAGTTAAGAAAACTTTTCACTGACATCAGATTTATATTTATTGAAAGGTGAAAGTTGTGGGTGATTTGGAAATTATACATTTTGAAAAAATGTTAAACTCTGAGGAGTTGTTCAAACATTTGTTGTTTAAATTTAAAAACTTTCTGTGAGTTCTGAGAAGTTTTAGCGACTTGATGTCTTATTTTAGCATAACGGAATGACCCAGATTTGTATTTTCAATTCTGACTAAGTTTAGGTTTGTACGTTAATAGTGCTTTGGAAAGATTTGCCATCCTGACAAATGCAGTAAGCAAAAATAAAACATCTCTAGAGAAATGAGGACTAAACATTTGGTATCCTAAAGGCAATATAGCCAATTATTTTATCTTTAACATATAATGGTATTTATTAGGTCAGTAGTTACCAAAACTAGATGATCTCCAGAGATCCCTTCCAACCGCTACAATTCTGTGATTCTGTGAGAAACTGTAACGCAGTACTTACAGATCCAAAGTGTTGTACATACATGATGTAAATGTTTGTATTCTTTATTGAGCTTCTAATTTGAATACTGTGCATCACTATAAAATTAAATGGAAAATGTATATTGAGCTAAGCTGTTGGCAAAACTGAAGAAATGTGAGCTAATTTTTTAAAAATCAGAACAATTCTGAACAGTAATCAAAGTTGCTGAGTCCTCATAGGATTTGAAGTATATTTGTGAAATCAAGCACTAACAAACACTAAATAAAGGCAAGAGAATGGCTTCTTTGTATTTATAACTCTCAAATGACTTTCTATTCAAAACTTAGGAAACCAAAGTTTGCTTTTCGATATTACTAAGAATACTAATACGAAAATATCATAATTATATCAAGCCTTTTATGAGAAAGGAAAAAGAAAAGTAGGATTACTTCACAGATACTTTGTCTGTTAGCATAAACACAAAAATTCACTTCCACATAGCTAAGGCTGCAGCTCCTAGGGGAAAAAGGCTGACTAATATTGTTTTTTTGTTGAATCATTGATTGGGTGAGCTTGGTGGAAGGGGTTTCTGGAAGTCCTGTGGTCTACTCTATTGCTGAGGCAGGATTGTTTTTAGCATCAGTTGCCCAGGACCATGTCCAGATGGCTTTTGCATATCTGCAAGGAAGGAGACTCCTCTGCCTTTCTGGACAGTATGTGCCAGTACTTCATCACGTGTGCAGTGAAAAAGTGTGTTCTGCTGTTCAAAGGGAACTTCCTGTGTTTCACTTTGTGCCCGTAATTTCTACTCCTGTCATCAGGCACTGCTGCAGAGAGCCTGACTGTCATCTTTGTACCTTCTCTTTATGTGTTCGTACACACTGGTGATATTCCTCCAAGCCTTCTCCTCACTAAGCAGTCCCAATTGATGACTTTCACGGCTATTTGTTGCATTCTCTCCAGTATGTCAACGTCACTTGTACTGAGCAGTCCAGCAGTGGACATAGCACTACAGATGTGGACTGACCAGTGCTTTGCCATGGGGGAAAGGTCATCTCCCTTGACCTGCTGATAAAATTTACCTCGTGCTGCTACTGTTTGTCAGTTTGCCTCAAGGGCATATTTCTGGCTCATGGCCAAATGGGTGTTCACCAGGACCCACGGGTCCTTTTCTGCAGAGCTGTTTTCTATCTGGGTGGCTTCCAGCCTGTACTGGTGCCTGAGGTTGTGCTTTACTAGTTGCAGAACTGTGCACTTCTCAGAATCATAGAATCGTGGGGGTTAGGGAACCCATCAAGTCCTACCTCCCTTGTTAAAGTGGGTTCTCACAGTAGGTTGCTCTGGAAAGCATCCAGATGGGTCTTGAATATCTCTATGAGGAGGAGACTCCACAGCCTCTCTGGGCAGCCTGCTACAGTGTTCTGTCACCCACACAGTAAAGAAGTTCTTTCTTGTGTTTGTATGGAACTTCCTGTTTGTGCCTGTTCCCCTTGTCCTGTCACTTGGAAAAGAGCGTGGCACCATCCATTTGACTCCTGCTCTTGAGATACTTCTGAACTGCAAAGCACTTCCCTCTCAACCTTCTCTTCTCAAAGGTGCATTGCTGACTTATGTCCAGCTTGCCATCCACCAGTACCCCCAAGTCCTTTTCTGTGTGCTGTGCTCTATCCTTTCATCTCCCAGCTCATATTGGTAGTGGGGGTTGACAAGACCTTGCACTTAGCTTTGTTGAACCTCATAAGGTTCTTCTGGACTCACTTCTGGAGCCTATCCAGGTCGTTCTGGATAGCGTCTCATCTCTTGTATGTGCACTCATGTTGACTGCACCTCACTGCTTGGTGTTACTCACAGACTTGCTGAGTGTCCACTCGATTCCACTGTCAGTATCATTGATGAGGGTATTAAAGAGCATTGATCCTAGTACTGAATCTTGATGGGCACCACGCATTGCTGATCTCCATCTGGAGCTCAAGCTGTTGACCACCACTCTGGATGTGATTTTGCAACCAGTTTTTTACATCAAACATTCTACCAATCACATCTGTATCTGTCCAATTTGGAGGGAAGGATGTTATGAGGTACTGTGTCAAATGCCTTCCTTAAGTCTAGGTGAATTTTATTTTCACTTCCAATTGCTTTTACTAAGGGACTTTCTTGTTTTGAAAAAGGTGGAGGTTGTGTAGACAGTAGAAATTCCAGTTTCAAGAGCTTTCCTTCTTTTGACTTCTTCATAATAAGGCTTGGATAATCTGGTATCTGATGTCAAACACTCATGAAATGTTGTTAATCATCTTTTTATTTTGTATTGTTTTTTTATTATTATTATTAGGCTTTCATTGCAGTAGATGTAATTTGTAATGTTTCTAGTGCTCATATGCACATCATACTTATTAAACAGCAGTGCATGGCTATTTCTGTGTTTCTACCCTATCCTTGCCTGGAATAAAACACCTGCAGAAGAAGCCTGTGGGACTTGAATGTGCTTTTAAGGAAGATTTCCTGCTGTAACTGCTTTTAGACCTGTAGCATACACCTCCATGAGACTGCTATCTGAGTTTGAAGATCAATTTTGCAAGCTCAAATTGAAACTGATCCGAAATCTGAAATTGTGTCAAATATAGTTGCCATCTTTAAGCGGAGGGAGGCTGGAAATGTAAATAGTACCAAGGAAGAGATGCAGCCAGAGGAAGGAGAGCTTAGCAACACAATGGGAAGAATTAAGTGGTGTAAAGAATGGAAGGTACTTATTAGGCGATTGTGGCAGCTGGACCACATCACAATAAAATGGTTTCATGTAGTTTCCAATAGTGTATCACTGATGGGATTGTGAAACTTGATGTCAGAGACTAGTGCTATACATAAAAGCTATAAGCAGTGGTGGTAGCATTATGACCTTGCCTCATCCAGTTACTGAGGTGCCACTGGACTGTTTCCTGAATTTGTGGAGTGTTCTTGGTAATTTGGACCCAGCAGGCTTAGAGAGCAAAGTAATGAAAAGCATTCTCAATTATTTTGTCTTTCTGGATTTGTTCTTTGTTCATCTTAGGAGAAAAGATATTATTTTTGTAATTAACATGCAAATGTATTGCTTATGAAAGTGTCAGTTTTGACAGTAATAACACAAGAAATTGTATTCTGTGAAGTACAGATAGCAACAGTTCAAACTTGCATGTTGCAGTCTACCGATCTATTACCTCTAGAAAGATGAGATTGTCCAGTCATATTCTCTTGGTTTTACCTTCCTCCTCACGCATCACAAAGGGATTTCAGTTGCAAAAGTAACATTTTTATAATAATATTAACTTATTAGGAATTTGAGTGGCCACTTATCATCTGATTGTACAAATCCATGCAGATTATGGGGGGGATAAAAAATAATGATTGATTTTCATAGATTTACATGTGTGTAAGGTGGTGTTTCTGATGGAAGCAGCAACAAAAACCTAGAAGGGGAACATGAGCTAATTGTTCTTTTGTACTTTGCTTAGAGTTTATCTTACATGCCTAGGAGCCTCGTTAAAATGACTGTGAATATTAGTTCATATTCACATAGTAGATGAGATACATATAGTTATTTACTACTGAAAGTTAATTTAACTTTATTTGTACTGAGATAATTCAACTGGTTGAAGGTATTCATATTTTTTAGCGTATTACTGAAAAACCTGAAGTGTTTAATTGAGTGATGTGAGTAATACAGTCTTGAATCTCTATTTAACTTAAAAAATCTTACTCCTTTGATCATGGTAGATAAATTGTTATCCTGGTATTATTACTGACATTTTAGTTTTCTATCATTAAGTCATAGAATCAAAACAAGTCTGGAGAAGACCTCAAGTCCAACTGTCAACTTGACCTACCAAGTTTCTTCACGAACTTATGTACTTTAGCCCCACAGAATCATGAAGCAGTAGTTAAAAACTTTTCCTCAGTAGTTGTAGGTCCTTGCTACATACACAGTTTCTAATTTTATAGTTTTTGTAACTAGTGTCTTCATGTGAATATATCATTTTCCTAGAATTTGAATTGCTCTTCTTCTGAAGGCTGACAGCTGTGTATATTTTTTTTTCATTCTCCTTTTTGTTTTGAAAACATTTCCTGACCTATGTAATATATTATTTGTGTGTACAAGAAATAGATCGCTGGGTGCTGTCATCTATGATTTTTCTTTTCCCTTCTTTGTCTCTCATTTAAAGTAAGGTGAGATTTTGAAAGAATACATTAATGTAACATAAACTAGTAGTTGAGAGGACAACTGGAAATTCATTTTTTGCCATTCATGAAATTGATAGATTATCTTAATCTGTTTATCTTAGATGATGAAATTGTAGACGAACGAAAGTAGCAATAAACATTTTTTGTCTTTATAGTACTTCTAATTAATTGGGTTTCAATTTTGATCTGATGGAACTGAAAGTGATCTTTTTGTCCTAGACCTTGTAACATTTCAAAATCTTATCAACTGATTACACTCCAGTGTGGTTAAAGTAGTACTCGCTTGCCTCATTATGTCTACTGGAAAATTTTCATTTTATTGTGGAAATCTATATTAAAACCTCCTTAAGGAGTCCAGTTGAAAGAAGCATCATTCTACCTTCAAGCATTAATTAATGCCAATACATTTTTTCTTAAATGTTGTATCTTTACCTGACTGTTTTTCTTTGCAATAAAATGGTGCTGTTATATTAAGACAAACATATACATACATACTGCCATTTTAACATGTTATTTCCAGTTGCATATAACCCTGATTATTCTTGTGGAATGAGGGACAGGAGAATAATTTCAATAATAGGGAGTTTGGCTGATTGTGTTAGCAGTGATGAGATTATGTGGAGTTTATAAACTTTGCAAGAAAGTTTCTCCAGTGAATGAGATTTATAAATACTGCAGTCAAACAATATCTGAGGACATTGACAGTTTTGTTTTTCCTCAATAAGATCTTTTAACTCAAGTTGTACTTTGAAAAAAGGAACAGTATTCAGTATGGAACCCATTTGTTTTACGTAGCCATTGTAAAATTCGCAGGTGAGTTCTTGTCTGCCTTTGAGCCTTCCTGCTTGCATCTTCTAGTTAGCATTCTCATAAAAGTAAGGGAAGGAAATCTAGTTAAGGGGCTGCTCTGAATAGGAAAAAAACAGGAAAGATGATTATATTTATAACTAAAATAGTTGAATGTTTCTGATTCTGGTTTATTGATATGAGGCTACCTGAGGTAGATAGTATGATGACTGGCTAGTACTCGTGGGCTTGTAGCTTACCGCATTTTGAGGAAAGAGCTCTACTTAGTCTAATAGAGAGCAGCTGTATTTGGTGCTGGTACTTGCGTGCTGTAAATCCATGCTTGATTTTCATTAGTTTGCCTGAAAGTCTATAAAGCTTCTGCATCTTTATTACTGTGTCTTCCTGTTCTTAATAGTGTTTCCATCCTGAAAAGATAGCAGCATTCAGATTGGACAGGAAGAAGTAGAGTATCTAAAGAAACATGGTGTTTATTTTCATCAGCTGGTTCTATTGGTGTGAAATGCTTGATTCCCATGTTAGCACCATGCTGTATTGAAGAGGAATGAAGTGGGGAGATGTTTTTTTTGTTGTTGTTGTTTTTTTATTGTTTTAAGTGTTGTCTTTTGATGTCATTTGTCCTCTAGGAATTTGAGTATGGAGAAATTTCCTGTCCAATTCAGGTATGAATAGTTGTTGTTACATAGCCAGTTAGAGTCACGATGGGCAGCCTTATTCTTGAGATAAAAACATATTTTAGGTGATTGGAAACTATGGTTAAGTATAGAATAGGCTGACTTTTAGCCTGGTTTTAGAGTATTATTTTTGCTTTAGTGAAACAATTTTTTTTTTTTTTTTTTACATTATAAAGTCAGTATAGTTTTGAGAAGGTGAAGCTGAATTTTGTTCCTCCTTGAAGGACATTGTTGATGAGGAACCTTTAATTGTATCAGGATTTTTACTTGAAATACAGGATGATTTCCTCAAGTTCAAGACAGGAGTAGTAGAAGGAAGCATGCTGTGCCCTTTGAGTGTAGGTACTGCCAATATGAATCTGCTGACCACAGTTAAGAAGGGGCTTGTCAGAGGAGTTGGTCATAGCAACAGCTGTTCTTCATTTCCTACACCTGATCTGGCAATGTTGATGTATGTGAGTGTAAGGAAATTCTGCTGTGTCAGGACTGAATGCTTTTGGGTGTCCTTTTCTGCAGATCTCACAGTCATACACAGTTCCAGAGATAGAGACTTGAATTGACCTTGTTCAGGCTTTGCAGGTGTAGGAAAAAACAAAGAAAGAAACAAACAAAAACAGTTTTCTCATCATTTTCAGCAATGAAGAGAATAACTCATCTCAATAGATCACTGGTTTTGATTTGAAATTAGTGGGATGAAAGGGAGGTAGGATTTTATGTTGCCTGACCTGGAGGGCTGGACTGCTGCTTTGCATCATTTCAAAACGAAGCTGCTAAGTAGAGAAGATGGAAAGAATCAATAGGTCGGGCTGCACTGCTTTACTGTACGGTGTTAAGAGATCCTATAGAAAATCTAATCTGACCTGGTGTTGAGAACACTATACAAAAGAGGAAAGGGTTAAGGTGATGTTGGAGTCATGTGGCAAGATTGTCATGCAGATTGCTTTGTCAGCATTGTATTACCTGAAGAGCTGCCCTTAGAGGAAAACAGGCAGGTTTTCAGCATTGCTGCCTGGTTTCCTAAATAGAAGTCTGTTCTTGCGAAGGGACTCCTCTTAAGTGGAAGGAATTTGTGACTCTTGTTAACTGTTTATCTTAACTGTGCCGCAAGCAGTACTTTGCTTCCACAGTCACTACTAAGACACAGCTGCTGCCTACAGGTGTGTTACAGATGTGGAGGAGAGGGTATGGAGTAAAGACGAGGAGTAGAGAATAGTGTAACTTTGTTTCTAGTGAGTGAGCTGCAGGGAACTGTTAGGAGGAACTCACTTGGAAAGAGGTGGCACGCATAATTTTTGTTGGTACTGTCATGTACTTATATTGCTGGCAAGAAATAGTTATTTTGCTGCTAGTGAAAGTGAGATGCCGAACTTGCAAGGTTACATGATGTTACTATATGAAGTCCTGCTGCATTTCCAGCATATGTTGAAATACTGAGAAATTCTGTTGGGCTGTACAGTTAAGAAAGCAAACCTTGCTGAAGACACCAAATTAATCACATCAGGCAAGCCTAAAGAGGGCAATGGGGAATACAGTGTTTATAATGGATTATACTCTACGAACCTTACTTAATCTGTCGGTCGGGTGAGAATTCAGGTGCAAGTCCAACTAGTGACAGAGGAGCAAGTACATATTCCACATCTGAAAAATGATGTAATCTAGTCATATTTCTGATTTGCTTCTCTGTAAAACCATTTCACCTGATGTTTTTGAAATGAAAGTGCTTTAAACGATTTCCCCTTTTTCTTCCAACTGCAAAAAAGATCTGCCTTGTTTCTGCAGCACACAAAGGGTAGGTAAAACCATTTGAATAGATGACATAAGAGATTTCTTTCTTGTATACATCTGTAATTTATTGTGATTTAATTCACATCTATTAGTAGAAACAGGAGTTCAAAAATTCTTACTAAGAATGAGATTAGATTTGCTGATGTCTTCTGGCATCTCCGTATTTCTTTTATTTGGTAAATCCTTAAAATTGTTAATTTTTGAGAGTCCTTGAAAGCACAGAGTGGTACAAGAACAGATGCTGGATGGTGGGAAAATCAAGCAGCTTCCTGCACTTCAGTCCTCCTCTCCATGCTGGCTTTTTTGTTGTTCTTTTTCTTTTTTTCCCCTGTTAAGATTGTTACAGCTTAAGGGCAAATGTGAAAAACAGGAATTAATAATGAGATATTTATAATACTCTTACACGAGTTACATTTTAATCCACTATACACATCAGTTGTGTTTCTTCCTCCCCTGACTTTTCCTGGCCTTGTGAAATTCCAAGTTGAGCAGGTATTTGAATACAGGCATCCTTTGTTAAGGGTGCTGTAAAGCCAGTTAGCAGTGTCAGCATTTTAGTTTTGGAGTTGTATGGAGTAAAATATAATTATATTTTGTATCATCAACTGCTAGCATCATTTTGACTATGTAAGGACAGCATACAGATTGCAAAATTCCACAGATGCCACCTATAAAAAACTGATACCTTTTCATGAATTAATTATGTAGAACTTCTGTTTATCCTGCATCAGAAAATTAAGACTGGATTTCTTTTAATTTTTTTTTCTTTAGTTAGGTTTTGTTGTTTATTTTTTTTTCTGTGGGAAGACTGTGTCTTAGTATGGTTGGGAATAGTATATATCCTTCTGTGTGTTCAGTTTCAGTAAAACGAAGAATAATGACGCTGAAAGATATAAAGAGAAAATTGAGAACATGAGGAGGAAAGCTGTGAAATGTTGCTGGTATATTTAATTCTTAGTAGGAAAAAAAATGAATTGGGAGGGAAGAGAGAAATCTGGGCGCATAGTGAGTCATAGTGAGTTGACCTCAAGTAGCTGATGTGGAAAAAGAGATATTGAAAGTGGGGCGAATATACATGTAGATGTTGAGGTAGAAATTTTGAAGAGATGCATTTTAAAAGAGGGTATTTTCACTTTTATTTAACGAGTAATATACTAATGTAGCTAGTAAATTAATTTCACTCAAGGTGTCAGTTTCTGATATCTTAAGTGAAAATTTACAAGTTACTGTATTGGGGTAACGACATTAGTTTCTTATTAATTCCAGTTATCTTATTTGTGTTCACTTTTATCTTCTATAGGGTACATTGTAAGTGTACTGATACGCACTTCTGTAGTAGAGGAAGCTGAATGTATGTCATTTTATTACAGTAATAGATGGGGTCTTACATGGTAATGTAAAGGTCATAGAGGTTTTTTTTTTTTTCTTTGTACATACTGTTGCATGGCACGTTCTGGACATTGACAGCATAGAAGTGATAGTCTTTCCTCTCAGCTAAGCAGAATTGTAACAGCAGATCCCTTTGGTTTTCCTTAGAGTTAATTCAGGTCTTCCTTGTATTTGCAAGCTTGTCTGTGAAAAAAACCTTTGCAAGTGTCTTATTTATGTTTAAATAAGTGCTCTAGGATGTCAACAGCCTCTTGAACTTTGCTACTGTCCCGTGTGATTCAAACAAGCACAACTTGCAGAACTAGTTGAGATTGTTTTTCTGTAGCATTAAGCTGTCATGTATACTGTCTAGACAAAAACAATAGATACTGTGGAACTTGGTGAATTCTTGATATTTTTTTTATGTGACAAAGTCTGTCAAAACGCTGCTGTGTTAAATAACTACTTGCACTTCTATTGTATTTTAATGTCTTTCTTATTATCCACACTGCTGGAAAGCATTGCAGTAAAAACTGGACCCAAAGAGCTTCCTGATTTTCCTTTACAGATGTATGTTATATATGAAACATATATATATG
>VXAB01012740.1:275-28971 GCA_013399175.1 Odontophorus gujanensis
TTTTCCATATGTATTAATTCTAAGTGTTCTATGCATATATTTAAAATCTCAGTCTTCTATATGTATTCTGTATTCCAAATGTCCCCTATATATATAATCTAAGTGTCCTACATATATATCTATATATAATCTATATGTTCTCTGTATGTATGTAATATTTATGTTCTATATGTATATTGTAATCTAAGTGTCCTCTCTCTGTATTTAAATAATCTAAATGTTCTCTCTCTATATATTCTAATGTTCTATATATAATTCAAATGTTCTGTTTATATATGTAACGTAAATATTCTGTGTATATATGTATCGTAAATATTCTGTACATATATGTAACTTAAATGTTCTGTATATATAATCTAAGTGTTCTATATATAAATATATATGTGTTCTATATATATATAAAATCTAAGTTTTGTTTGTGTATAAGGTAATCTATGTGATCTATATATATGTAATCTTAACGTTCTCTATTTATACTCTAACCTTAATATTCTATGTATTTATATAACCTACGTGTTCTATATATATTTTGTAAATGTTCTGCATGTGTACTGTGTTCTATGTTCTTTATGTATAATGTAATCTANAGCAGGACTCTTTGCTTGAGGATCCCATTTAATTCTGCGTGTAGTCTGTACTCTGCACTGTTTCCAAAGCGGCTGTGGGTAGTGGTTCTAGTTAGTGGTGGTACTGCACATCTTCTCATGTCGTGAGATAAAGGCAAGTAAGAAAACTATGAAAGGATATCCAGCTACTGCCAACGTTTGTAGGATGAACAAGATGGAAACACTTTGAGCAATTTTATGGTACATTCTTTCTTTACTGAGCTACACTGAACATGTATTTGACCTATAAAATTTCTATTATCTCTTTTACATCTATTTAAATATGATGTGGAATGCTATAACAATTCAGTAAATCATTTACACCCTTCTATCTCCCATTTATCTTTCAAAGCTATTCCCACTATTACTTTTGGAAGATTATGCATGTCATAACTCTATTTGTCAGTCACTTTTTGTGTAATTTTACACAAAAGAAGTAAATTTTACTTACAGGCTCTCAAGATGGCATAAACCGTTTTATCTGAACGTTTCCGAATGGGAAGATTTACTGCAGAATCCTCTCACATCGACTGGAATTACAGTTGTCCATTACATGCAAAAGCAATGTAAGTATCGCCGGAAGATGCCACTTCTAGTGGTTACAAATGCACAACGGTGCTGAGCACGCAGTCTGCACAGCTTCTGCCTCCCAGGAGTCTGCAGTGAGTCACCCATCCATAAAGGTAGAAACTTTTGCTTATGATTATGTAGCTGGAAAGTGAATCAAATTAGCAGAGCCTGCTGTACTGAAAAGATTTCAACATGGAACAGCCTTAGAACTATTTGCTTATTAGTTTTTTACCTCTGCCTCATGTCCTTTCTCATTACTGTTTTCCACGTAGCCCTCTCCTGACATGCTTCTTGCAACAGCAAATAATAACAGCATGGCAAGCCTGGTTAGAAGGATAAAAAACAGCCCCAACCATGTTCAACGGAAGATGAACGCACAGTTCATTAAGGTACTGCAAGTTAGAGAACAACTGGTTATGCTGGAGAGAGGCCCCGGTGTACCATAAGTGTACTTTCTCAATTTTCTACATACCTTAACTATTGTCACCCAGGTGACAACAGAGATCAAGATAGAGATAAATTTCACACTATGTCACAACTGCCTTTCTATCAGCAATAATCCTGAGAAATCAGTACAAACTGAGCAATTTCTTAAAAACAAACGCCTGGCTCCAACAGTTAAAATATGCTATTTCTTAGTACAAATAGCAGTTAACAGTGTCAGAAGACTATTTCAGAATGGCACAGTTTTGGCCTTATTTGGTTTTAACTGAAAGGTATCTAACTCCTTGTGAGACATCTAGGGACATCAGCCTGCATGACCCACATTTCAGAGCACCTTGTCCACCACGGGTTAGACAACATAGGACAATTGGTGCATCATCAGTCCCACGGACAGCAGATTTACTGAGCATGTGGACAGCAACTATCATGGACAAGTGCCGTAGTTTGGACGCTCCCAGTAAGTACTGATTTACAGTGGGGAGACTGCTGCTGCCAGCACACTGAACGTGCACCTGCTCCTTACTCACAGGTTAGGAGCAGGACGGTTTAGTGCCAGGATCGTATCACACCCAAGGCCTTCAAATTAGGTATTATCCCAGACTGTCTGCAGTAATTAATTACAGGTAAGTAAATCTACAACAGTAATTACAGTAAGTAAATCTAGAAAATACTGTCATGAGTAATGCCCAAGAAGGAGCACTGAGAAGCAGCTTTCAGTTTCTGCTTTCTTTATCGTTCTTGATGCTATGTATAAACAAAAATTTTAGTAGAATTTCCACCACTTTGCTACCACGTAATTGCTGTCCATAACCTCTCCACTCTGTGTCATTTCTGATGATCACTTATCTTTTTGCTAAAAAGATCTAGTTTTGTTATGATTAAATGAAGAACTGTTGAGACACGCTGAACTACATGAACCGTCAAACCCCTCTAAAACTTACAGCGTGAAAGTTTCTCCAACTAAGCATTTTCCTCGGAGGAAGGGTTGTGACAGACAACATGAAGAACGAAATTTTGAACACTACCCAGTTGATGACAGTCTGTTTAGGGCTAACTTACATAGTTTGGCATAATTGCAGTTATAAACACTTGAAGAAGCCTTGGAAGCATAACTTACACTGAAGCTTACGTTGTATTGGATCTCACTGCATTTGGCAGCTGTACAAAACTGTGGAGCAGGGAAATTTGCTCAGCTAAATCCCGATTACACAAACACAGACCGCAAGCTTTGAACGCTCCATACCATTTCGTTCTGTACAGACAAGCTACCTCAAAGTCTCCCAAAGGCTCCTGTGCAGTCAAGCAGCAAGAAGTACCTTATCTGAAAAAATGCATTTCCCAAAAAGCTGTACAGTCTTCTATCAGCTTTCCTCAGACCACCATTCCACCATAGTCTATCATGGTACCCCTCTGAATACAGAGTATATTTTGCAGGAAAACAAGAAAGCGTCCTCATTCAAATGTTAAATACATGTCTGGAATGCAAGGCAAATACTGATTTTTGTGCTGAAACTTAGATCAGTTTACCCTGCACTGGATTGAAAGTCTCTCTGCTTCTCATTTTCTTTCTGACTCAATTCTCCACTAGCACTGCTTTATATATGGAATTATCTATAGCATAAGATATTCTTAATAAAATTTCTGTCTTACCAGAGAATCAGTGGAACTAAGTTAAAGCATGCTTGCAGACAAGAGACAGTGCTGCAAACAGCTATTGCCAACATCTATCTGCATTTTAATACTTCACAAACTTCAAGACTTCAATAAACATCAATACTGACAGTCCTGCACATTTTCAGTTTTCCTGCTCAATGCATAATTAGGAAAAGAAATACCAGAGCTTTCAAAATGTAATAAAAAAAAGCTATCCTTTTCAGGTATCCTCCATAGCATTCACAGAAATGCATCCTTTCCCCAGACTAACCTAGAGCTTTTCAAATACAATTCATCAGTTGGTCATTCTCATTAGTTTTCTTTTAGCTTACAGCATGCACCAGAGGTTGGGTACTGTGTTGTTATGTTGAAAAACAACATTTTAATTACTAGGAGTATTAACAAAACCCGTTTTTTGAACATCTAATATTTAATTATTTCATTTGTCTCTTAACTTATCATAAGGAAACAAAACTAATTGGCTTCCACTTCTGGGCAGTATTTTTATGCAGAAGATTTAAGTACCATCTACAGAATTTAGTTTAACATCACCGCACCTTCTGTGGGAGAGGGAATGGAGTTACAGGCAGAAGGTTTTTTCTTTATAAGGTAAATTATTACATCCTACTGCTGCACACCACATCAGCTCTGACGTACTTAGTGTGACAAAATGGCAGCACTATCCTGGAGCATAAACCGTTAATCATCACCAATCAGCAATCACTGAATATGTAGACACTACTGAAACGTAACCCAGAAGGCTATCTAAAAAAACATGTTAATTCTGCATTTAAAAATTGGCACAAAAAAAAAAAATCAGGTGCAGATATGTCCATAGTGAAACATCCCCACCTTACCTTCACTCCAGCTCCAGGGCATGATAATTGTTAAAATTTGAGAGAAGAAATGATTAAAACTTTGCCCTCAAGAGAACAGAAGTGAAAGCTCAGAAATCTGTTCAGAAGAGGTGTTTAAAGTCTGCTACTTGAGAGCTACCTTTTAAAGACAAACATCTGGGTTATGTTTCAGTACAAGTACAAATTAATAGTACGCTTTACTGATCACCATCCAAATGGTCTTTCCACTGTAATATATAGGGGTTAAACTGTACCACCAATGTCCCAATATACCAAATAATAACTCTTTAAGTCAAGAAAAAAAAAAACCTAATGAGCTGGTAGAAAAGATATTTGCAAACACGGATGTTACAGAAGAAATTAACTGCAAGGATAATATTTCTATAATGTTGAGCCTCAGCAAAACAGCTTAAATATCACTAATTTAGGTTTTGGTGAGAAAAGACAGATGTGCAATATTTCACAGAAAAGGAGCACTCAGATTCATACAGTCAAAACTGGAGAGGAGAAATTCTGACTATTCAGACTACCTAGCTATTGAATTTTTCCCATAAGCTAATTTTCTACTTATTTGTAGAAAATATTATCATCTCATTTTATTTGTCCTAACAAACAGATAATGACAGTACCTGAAATGCTAAATATCTTAGCTCTTACCTTTAGAAAGTCTCATCTTTTTTTGAAAGATCAAATTTGACTATTTTGAGCTTCTAGCCACTGGAACACGTTTTGTCTTCAGGATAACCTGTCTCCCTCCGCAGAAATTCTGATGTGCTTTTGAGTCACCCTGCCACATCCTTTTAGCAAAACCTAATAGCATGCTCTGTATGCGTTACATCACAAAGCATGTTCTAGCCTCAGAACTTGTGCAACTTTTTCTTACAATTGTCCCTTAAATTTCAAAATCATCTGTGAAGTGGGGGCTCTGAGCCTGGACTCAGAATCTCAGCATTCCCATCGTTGTGAAATCAATTCTCAGCTTTTACGTGCTTTTAAAACAAAAGTTTTAAATATCTAGCAACTAGAAAAAGGCAAGATTTGCTTTTCACACAGCGATCAACTACAAAATAGTCTCACCTTTTCTGAGATTCTACTTGCAAAAAAAGCCTACATTTGAAAGCTTTACATTTCTCCTTCTCAAACAGCTTAGCTTGCATTTGACTTTACATCCTATAACAGTACCCCTCTTAGAAGCTTGTTAGAAAATAATCTACTGTGACCCGCTAAGATCATAATAAAAGTTTCGTAACCTATTGAGAGTTAACATAGAAATGAAATAAAATGCAAATGTAGCTTCCCCACACTGTGCAAAAAACAACCAAACAATGTTGGCTCTGGTTTCCTGGTAAACAGTTCACTCACATTTCAGACATAGAAACAGAGTTTTCTGAACCTTTTATAATGTTTAATGAGTAAGAATTACCTGAGTAAACTGCCAGTAAAGCTTCATTCTCTTGGCTTTGGCATAATTGCATTCAATGAGCCGGGGCCTGCTGTTCACGTCCACCAGGCATCTGTTGTCATCATCGTCGATAGTGGGACTCAGAACACCCACATGGAGCTGCTGATTGCTCGTGTAATAAACATTCTGCAACAGGAAACACAAACATGATTTGTGGCCTCTACTAAGAAGAAGCACTTTCACTAAAAGACAAATGGCAAATATAAACACGCTGAACAGCAGTAGGCTGACCCTAGGGTTGCTTTTCTACCATTTCCATTCACAAAGGAAGCAACAAAATGTTTTAAAATTAACAGTTAAATATTACGAACAACATCTGTTGGTTAACTACTAAATTGAGGTTCCTATTCAGTTTGGTTCAGTGTGAGTGCATCCTGCAGGGCAGAAGCAAAATGATGGCTCTGTCTGGGTGAACTAGGTAGAAATCTGTTTGTTGGCAAAACTTTCTACAAATAGGACAATCAAATGTAATTATGCTTACGAGAGATAATAAGCAGGTTGCCACTTACCTTTCGGAGAGCTCAACATAACCACCAACATCACTTCACTTATCAGCATCAACCAGTTTAGAAAAAGAAGTGTAGAGTCTTGTATTCTCAACTACTATAGGGAAGGCATCTTTCAGCTTACAAACAGCAGGTAAAATAAACTCAAGCCGACTGGGATGGTTAGGCCTTCTAACCGAGCTATTTCAGGATGCTGCTTTGCTTATCTAATACTACAAGCTAACTATGAAGGTACAAGCTAACTCAGTCAAGTTTTTTGCACAGTAAAAATACTTCAAACACCACCACAGAATCTGCACACACACACATATACAAAAAATAAAAATAAAAAACAACATGATAGCTTGGGTACAAGTTACATTACATTACAACGTAAATGGGCTTTGCTTATTAGGACACAAATGCATTGCTTTGCCTACACAGTGATGTGATGTGGAGTTTCTGTTCATGAGCATTTCATTCTAAAAGGTCAAATCATTATTCCCATTGCAGTTAACACTGAAATTCCACTGACTTTAAGTG
The DNA here is from genome assembly GCA_013399175.1 of Odontophorus gujanensis. Lineage (NCBI taxonomy): Eukaryota > Metazoa > Chordata > Aves > Galliformes > Odontophoridae > Odontophorus > Odontophorus gujanensis. The sequence goes on from VXAB01012740.1 coordinate 6,895, forward strand.
CCACGAGATTTTTGGCTCCAGGTTTATTATTAAATTTTGAAAAGCCCCCAGAGTTGATAAAGACCTCAGAGCTGAACTGGGTTGCCAGTTCCAGTAAATTATTCATAGGAGTCAGTTTATCTGTAGCAAGAAATTTAGCAAGAAGTTACAGTAAGATGTTCAACTTAACACAAGACAATTATCTGAAGGATAAATCGCCAACTCCCAATGGAATTTTAAAGCAATACGCACCAATTTTCAGGCTGAAAGCCATTCGTATTCCTTATGGCAATGTTCCCAGATGAAATCACTCTGGAGAACTGTACATGACTGTGCATTTATAATGAGCAAACTTAATGCTCACCAGCAGCAGTATTTGTTACCCTGCTTTTGGCATAACAGCTACGACGGATAAGAAGCCTGATTCCTCACCTCTTTATTCCATCTTTGAACTATATCTTCCTTCCAAGTGAATCCGTGAAGTCTTTTATTGTCAAGAGTAATATATTAACATCAGATCAGAAGTCACACAGCAGATTCATACTGAGTATAACTCCAGCTGAAAAGCATTCACATGGATTCCAGTAAATCTAGACTTAGTTATGTTATCTAGTAGCATTGTTGCTCAAATATTTACATTGTTCTGGACTTCTTTTTTCCCCAGCAGTACTTGTTATATAAATGCATCTCAACGAAAGGACTTTTCTACCCCAATAAGAAAACTCTCCTTAGAATTCAAGTTCATTATGGATAACACAGATACATCACTAAGATCAAAATCAAGTATTTTTCCATTCATTATTCACGTGGGAAGAGTCTTCCTGCAGAAACCCTGCTATAAAAATCAACGAGTCAGGGAAGAATAGCATCCAGCAGCAGCTGCTATTTCTACAAGCTAGTAATTTCACACGGAGCAGAATTACTCTTTTTAGACACAGCTGGCATGGTTATTAGAAACATGAAACCGTTGTGCAAAATTATGCTTTGGAACATACCCTTAGATACTGAGGGCATGTAAAGAACATCCTTGGTTTGCTTAATTAATTCTCAATCTTAAATACACAGTGACCTTCATGCTTTCTAGTCAAACAGTTGTGTATAAGTACCCTGATGTACTTATACACTAATTTACAAGACCTATTCTGGGTCTCAGACACCCCGAGAGTTATGCTTTGCAGTTCCATGCACACTTCACATGATGTGAGAGCCTGCGCTGTTCCATAGCCACAACCAACAACAGCATCACTGCATTTTGTGCTACTCTCCTAACAATCCTACAGTTGAAGGAGTACAAACATAAGTACACAGGCTGAGAATTACCAAAACAATTCAGAAATTGTCATCCCTCAGCCACAGACCAGCCTTTAGAAGATGCATGGTATTTTTCTGAGGTAGGTTTCCAGTGGTTGCAGCCTCATTATGCAACACTGAAACAGTTACAACCATGTTTAAAAGAGTCAAGGTTCAGTTCACCCTGAAACAGCTGATCAGCTGACAAACCGCTAGTATACCAAAGGTAGCAACAGTACCAGTTAAAACTAAAATTGTAAAGCATATGGGAAAGGTACTACTCACCACTTCAGCCTTTAGATTTTCATCTACTGAGTTAACCCACCAGCATATGGTTATTTGACGTAGTCACTCTTCTTCATGTGTGTACACTAATTAACTTCCAAACTCTGAGCAATAATATTTGATTACAATAAAGCCAAGGTGCTTATGAACTTTAAAAAATATAGCATGATGCCAGAAAAAAAATGTTAACATATTATTTTAATACAAAACAGACAGGAACTCAGAGACAGACTTTGTCTTTTTAATTTAAATTCATGAGCCTATAGTGCAGTAGAATACTTAATGCTGCTGTTGCTACTCTGGCATTCTACTTTGATTTTATTTAAAACAATACCCAAAAGTCCTCTTTCTTAAGATCAACTTTTTAAATTGAATAGAACTGCCTTACTGCCATAGTTTTCCTAATGCTGGTAACTACAGAATTAATGAGACCTGTATAAATAAAAATTTTATTTGATTTCCTCCTTGAAGCTTCTCTTTGTTTGCTCTTATTTCTGCAGACGATGTCTACAGCTTCTTCCAGGAAAAAAAAAAACAACAACAGCAAAAGCCACCAACCACCCTATGACACTGTCCTATCTGAATTTTCCTTTTCAATTTCCCAAAAATTCCCTCTTTACCCTTGAAAGCTTTTGTTCCAGACTCCTACAGAATCCTGTCTCTTAACCTGTTTCCTTCTCCATCAACATATACTCACCTGCAGACTATTTCATCGCTCCCCTGATGCACCCGTCCATTTTATGCACCGTATCAAGTTAAAATACCGGATGTTCATTACCATCTGTTTATAAGCACTTGATAACATCAACAAGCTTAAAAAGTAGATTTTACCATTTCACAGCTATACCCATGTTCTTCAGATTTCCATAGGCAAAATTACATTCAGGTAATCATACATTTATACATTTGTATGTTTACCTTGAACCCTTTCGGAAGACATCAGATGTTGCTATACAGTACCATCCCTTCCTTCCCCCCCACCCCATACACACAGATCTCTAAAACTCCATTCAAATATGAACCTTACTGGCTTCCTTGGTGATGTCAGCCCTCATGTCCCCTTAAAATCCAACTTTAATGCTTCTGAAAACATGGTTTCAGGTTCTCTTTCATGAATGTGGTATCATACCAATTTTTATATTTTCCTTGATAATAAACATATACACTGCTTGTCTTTACTTTCAAAGCCCTTCTCAATCTCTTCTCTCTTTACTTACCAACCTAACAGTTATTTTCCAACTCTTAGTTAGATCAGGATGCTCACCTTCATTGGTGAGTTTTTCAAGATTGTCTTCCTGGATTTTATTTTTCAAGATTGTCTTCCTGGAAGATCTTGAGGATTTGGGCTTTCTGGTTTTTTTAAATCAGTCCTCACTTGGTTTAGTTTAATCACATATAGCAGTGAGTGATGAGCACAGATACAGAGGTCCTTTAGATCCTCTTGACTTCCACTTGTTCTGTGAACTTCATGCATTTTGTGAAAGGGACAAAGTAAGGTAGTTACACACGTACAATGTCAAGAACACTCCCACAGATTTGTTTCTAATTTCACGTGAGCCAGAGCTCACCCATTCTTCTCAGAACTGCACTAGCATTTGATTTAAGGGTTCTGGAGGTATCGTGTCAACACCAATATAGGCAAGTAGAATACAAACCATCTAAAAATTCATTCTTTTCATGCTAAACACAGTGAAATGCAGGCATCCAAGCACATTCATGAGAATGAAGCATTACATACAGAAAACAAAAAAAGAAAGGTAGTACATTTTAACCTAATCAGATTACTGACAGTATGTGCATCTGTATATGGTTGTAAGGCTACCAGCAGGAATATACTTAATTCCCTTCACAAAACAAAAACAAACCAAAACAAACAACAAAAAAAGTATTCATCAGACAAATTAAAGTTTATGCAGTGCTTTTGCAAGCATCTTCGGAGTAGAACGAAATGAAATGCAAAAATAACTGCTCCTAATATCTTAAAGTCTCACTAATTGCTGTCTAGTTGCCTCTAAGTCTGCTTCTACAACATGCAACGGCACTTAATTCATTCACAGAAGACCCGAGATGTCTGTAATAATTCCAGTGAAATCTAATGAATTGTCAGGAGCCAAAAGAATCCTTCTTCTTATTTCTTCACATGCAGTCAGGTCTACAGATGATATATAATACGCAGCAGCAATACACACAAACAGAAACATGACAATTCTACTCTTCAAAGGCCAGAGTGAGAACAGCAATGGAACATCTCATGAAGACTGAGGTGAAGCTGGAATCTAAAGATCCTGTAGGACTCAGGAGAACGTATAATGGTGTCAGGTGCTTCATATTAAGAGTTTTAAAATCACCTCAGATTTTATGAACAGGTGAGGTTTAGGTTAGGTTAGCAGAGCAGCTGAACTAAAAGTTATTATGAACACATTTTACGACTAAATTACAATAGAATCTCTGGCATCACTGATTAAGGGAAGCTCTGAAGGTTTCTCATAGTTACGTTAGCGGTGTTTACTTCAGCAGCAGCTTTAACCTCTTCCTTAACCTCCTAAACTCTCAGGCTTGGTGTTAAACAGTGCATGCTGCATAAGTCTTATCATGAATACCATTGAACTCACAAGATGAGTCACACTGACCATCTGGAATACTCTCAAAGTTCTTGTATTTTTTCCTACATAATGCAGTGCAATTGAGAACTTAGAAATAAAAGCAAAACAAGAATTTTACTTTGTTTAAATGCAGAAGTGCAAAAGATTCAGCACAGAGGCACAGCACTTGCTTAGACCATTTTCTTTGGTTTCCATCTCACACACGATGGCTTCAAGAATAGTAGTACTGCTGAAAATTATGCCATATTGCTACCAGGGAATCTTACCTTGAAGGTCTGCTACTTTCAGGTTTATTGTGTGTTTCCGTACATAGAACATGTAGTGGTGCAACTTCTGTGGTAAGCAGTTCTCTTACCAAACCACCACTTGTACCATTCACTGGACATTTCTGTGTACTGAATACAATCTGTACTATTCCCAGGTTAGAATCAGTTATTTTTCAGAGAAAACTCAGACACAAAGTTTGCAGAGGTTTTGCATCAGGTTTTCATGTCATATGTAGTTTATAATTACAGAATTTTAAACACAAATAGTATACTTGGCCTACCTTAATGCTCAGTAGCATTATTTTTAATGAACTACACTACGGGAAATGAAATCTCTGACAGCTTTGGAAACCTTACATTTAGGATTTAAAAAAAAAAAAAAAAGCAGTATATACAGTTTCAGGCATCTGGTGTCTATTTCTTATAAATTACTTCAGTGATTTGATAGCCAGGTCTACAACAGCACATTAATGGAAGATGCGCTACTTTGAACATTGATGACGCAGTCAGAAATATTTTTTTGCTGGTCATTGCAGTCATTTACAGATGAAGGTGCCATTACATTTCACTGTAAGTTTGTGCTTAATTCCTTTAACAGATGAGAGCCTTTTGCACAGCTACTGAGTGGACAAGAGTGAGAAGAATAGTTTGAACACTGCAGTTTTTAGTTCCTTGGGAACAATGGAAAATTACTTGTGTACTCACTCTGGAGCATGTGGTAGTATTTCTGCTTTTGAACTGAGTTAACACATTAAGCTGAAAAAAGAATTTCTGACGTTTCGAATAGGCAACATCAAAATCAAAGCAAACTCTCATATAAACCAGACTACAGAAAATAAAAACATTATTTCTTTGCTGCAGGGATGTATTTCAGGCAACAAAATCTATCACTTCAACTGATACTTTTCTGTCTTAATTGTTGATCTCCACATAGAGACTCATAGAAGTTCATGAAATTTTATCCAACCCAACTGTATCCTAAAAGTAAAATTTCTTTCCTGAAACACTTTAAACCCTTCCGAGGTTAAATGGAGATATATATTTAGCCTAAGTGAAATACATTTGAAAAATAGCACTTTTCCTGCCCACCAAGTATCTTGAAGTAGCATCTCTATTGTTTGCAGGGTGGTGACAGTGTGAACGATAACCGGAGAGAAGGAAATCAGCATCAAGAATTTAAACGAGAAGTCACTATATCTTGACCTCCTGCAAAACTAGCACCGATCCTGCCTATGTTCACAAATAAATTGCAAAGTTCACAAAGTTCTGCAAGGAAAATCGAAATATGTCAGATCAAAATACTGCACACACCCCAGACATTGCTCCTTTCCTCTGCTCCTCTTCTCCCCAAGAAAAGGGGAATGAAAAGCATAACCTGTTACATTTTCATCACTTAATGAACTTGCAATGCCAATGACTTCTTTTTTAAAGGAAAGACAGAAGTAAGGGAGGTGGTTATCAGATGCAGCCATTCATAAAGACTTCTTATCACCAGTGCTTACTAGTCATTAAAAAAAAACAAACCTGACTAGAAACAAGCAAACAAATAAATCTTTGTAAAGGTAGAAAACTGCTTTCATATGAAGCAGGACATTAACAACCATTCAACTGTCCTAGCTGTAGGAAGCCCTGCTACGCTTTGCCTAGCGAGTTTTGGTTCTCCTATGACTGCCAGCTCTGTACTGTGCCCCATGCTCAAATTAAGCTGTGAACCTTGGCAAAAACTGAAACAGTAAATACACTGATATGCATATTTCTTGGTTGTGCAAATAGTACAATGCCTCTCCCACCACTTTCAATCATTAGGATTTGTTTTCTGGACCCTTCAGTCTATACTGTGAAGACTCTTGTATAGACTCAAGTCTTACTGGTATTAATTCACAGGACAAGTAGAAGAGGAAAACCCTTATCAGGTGGATGAGGCAGCAAAATAAAACCAACAACTCAAAAACCAAGTTGCTTAAATGACCTTCAAGTACAACAGAGAAACCTCCAGTGAATAGCTACAACAGCTATGCTAAGCTTCAGGCTGCTAAAGTATTACTGGGTTATGAGGATAAGCTGCCTTCATCACAAAAGGCACATTATGTCACAGATTTTCCCCTGCATTTTCTGCCTGTCTTGGGAGCCTTTATTTTATTATCAGAAGTAGATTATCCTATAAAGGTATCTGCAGGAGACAGACTTAAAGAAAAGAAAAATCCCTCTGTCTTGCTGTTTAGACTTAATAGGAAAACTAGGCACGTAGGTCCCTCATAATTAAAAGTCACTGGTTATACACAATAAGACAGTTCTTTCAGGATTCTTATAAGTAAAATAATTTTGTACAACATCTTTTTGATTGTTCTGAAACAACAACAATTACTTCTTTTAGCAGCTTCCTAATTTGCATATGAATAAAAACACTAAGATGATTACAACTGTCTATTATACCATACACTGTTGAGTAATTTCTATTATTCAGCACAGCTGATTCTCCCCAGGGCTTAAATATGTGTCACTGCACGGACATTCTAGGACCAGACCCTTCCCTCCTTCCTAGCAAACCATGGGCCATAACCATGACAAGAAGAAAATGCACTGGGGAGATGCAGCACTGCAGTCCTGCACCATGTACTCAATTCCAACTCACCAAGAAGGAGGGGATTGACCCTCCTAATTCCCAGACTCCCAGCTCCAAAGCCCACGTGGGCTGTGTAGAAGCTAATCAAAGAAACTATTTGGTACTCACATTCTCTTCTTTCTACAACTAGTAGAAAGCTACAGTACATCTTGGAACCACCATCTATACTTTGTGTACCCAGTGTAACGGATGACGTTTTGGAAACCTTATCATTCTCTGATAGAGCGGTGCTGGCCTCACATATTTTGAAAGGTATTGGGTTTCTCCACAACAGAAAGATATCTGCTACACTGAACCTCTGTTTGCAGTGAGGTAACTAAATGGAAAAACCTATTCTATTGAGTAGCTTTCTCAGTATTACACATGCTATGTTGATCTGAGTGACTACATAAGGAAGTCATTAATTATGTATAGCAAAAACATGAGAGCATTTGCAGATCTAAGTTTAACTCCAAGCCACCTTAATTACGTTTAACATTTCCCAAAGAACAAAACCAAATTGGAACAAAATGTCAGATCTTCAGTCAACAAGCTGTTTCTCCAGATACCTCCTTGGTATTCATCTGGAGGACAGAACTACAAATTCCTTCTCATTTTCCAATTATTGTTTTCTTCCTTCTACTTGCTCCTTAAAAATACTAATAATAATAATAAATAAATTAATGAAACCAAAACAAACTCACCACCATTGTCATCTTCATAAGTAAAACCACAGGGGAGCAATTTGTGTGCAAAATTACAGTACAGTTCAGTCCATGATTTATTTGTATTTGTCAGACTCATAGTACAGAAGAAACATGGACAGTTACCAATTACACTAACATCTTACTGGAAATTTCAGATGAAATCACAGGTTCTGCTTCAAGCCAACAAAGTTCCTTCATTGGGAACTAAATCACACTGGCCCTAAAAGCAGGTACAATATAACTTCATTCCTGCAGCATTCAAAGAACGTGGGAGATGATTGGAAAGCTGAGGCAACAAGCCTCATCCTCATCTGAGATACTGAATCGAACTAATGTACCTGATCCTAACACAGCATTGAACACAACCTGAACTGTTACTGTCTGAGTGTAGAGATTCATTATAATTTTGTGCTTGTAGTCATTGAAGGGAAGAAAAATGCTTTGAAGTCGGGGCAGAAAAACAATCTGAGTCCATGTGGACCTATCTGTTTTTGCATCAAAAGGAAATGGAAAGCACATTCTCATATCTCATCCGCCTTTCTAGCTTTTATTTTACAAAGCCAGAGAGTAAATTCTGCCTTTATGTAAGATTAAATCTTTATGCATTCAGTACAGCTCCTAAACAGCCTTCTAATGTACATTAATGTAGGTTTTTTTATTCAGTTGTTCTATCTTAGGGTAATAGAGGTCAAATCCCGAACTCTTTCCCCTAAGCATCTTTCCATAAGTACAGAGCTTGTTTGTGCAAAGGAATCTTTTTAATCAACTGGTATTTCTTAAATTATTTCCATCCACCTTCACTTGCAATACAAAATGTTTCTTATTCACAGGAGCACTAGTCTTTATTTACATTAGACATTTTCTTCCCTCAACAATCAACTTAATGAACTCACACTTGTTCAGATTTCAGGACCTAAAACTATGTATACTAAATGAGTTCTCACTTAACAAAATTATTACTGAACTTACCTTCTATATAGTGCAGGAGTTATCACATCGTTTCCTAGTTGTAAAATGTATCTCCCATTTGCTTAATGCACAATTTGCTCACTTTAATTAGGTAAAAACCAGGTGTCAAAATTACCAGTGTCTCTTATATTTATCACAATTATTTGGGAACTTTTAGTCTTTTGGGGGCAGTGATGGCTACCGGAGACCATGGACTGCTTCTCCTGACAGGAGCTTTCCTTCAACCTTGGCCAAACACAGTCACCAACTTTCAGATTTCTCAGATTACAACGTTTCTTCAAATAAATTATCTGCAGTTAACAAATGGAGACTGCAGCAGGCGGATTATCTTTATTTGAAAACAAGTTACAGAGGTTATTAAAAATCCATTTGGAAGCCAGAAATGGGCATTCTGCAACAAATGGTTAAGCTGTAATTATTCAGTACGCCTCCCACTTAAAGTGGAAAATGAGGTACTTCAGAATATTAACCATGTACATTACACATTGGGCAGAATAACATTTACCTCACTTGACAATCAATACTTAAATTTGCAATGAGTGCTCAAGAAGGCCCCAGTTCTCACAGAGCATCGTTATACAAACACAATTATTCCTGTAACACATGATATTGAACTTAAAAAGGTAGTCTAGGAAAAAAGGTCATGTGATAGTTCTGTAAATTCTTAAAAACGCCAAGTTCATAGTGACAAGTGAAAGCATAAATCTCACGTTTTAAATAAAACCCAATAATAATCCATCTCAGTTTTCTCTAGATTTTCATTCTATATTATTTTAATGAACCTTGTGAGTTGATAAACTACAGTGCTATTTTCTCCTTCCAAAATTGATGCCATCAGAATGTAAGACGTATAAATGTCAAAATCTTAAGGCTAATTTCAGACTTTGAAAGCACTAAATATATATATGCTGAATGGAATATGCATGCTGAGCAAATCACCTCATTTTTAGCATAAAAAGAGCAATGAAGCTCCAGTGTTCACAAACAATATGGTATCCTGCTAAACAAAGTTAATATTGTGTAACATTTGAAAGATTTAAATGCACTCATCAGCTTTCTCGCTCAGTACAGACAGCCAGTTGAGTAGACAGGCTTGGCATAACAGAGGTATTCCTGTATACTTTGTTTAATTATCTCATAAAAAATAAAAATGGAAGGAAAAGGCCATTGATTTCCTGAATGAAAATTACTGTTACTTCAGAATTGAAAATTCAGAAACTGAATCAAAATTCAAAAAAAGTCTTAACTGTAATCATCACTGAGTTGACATGTTAATAGATTTAATAACCAAAAAGGACTATTCATTGTTTTCAGTTTTGTTTTTACTTTAATCTTTACAGCTACAGGCTGTATCACCTGCTTATCCCCTAAGTTGAGTAACTTACAATTTATTAAATTACAGTTTCCAAAGAGCTGTCAGCTTTGACAACTCCAACCATTACTGTCTGATAGCTAATCATCTGCTTTTATATGACTGTGCATCTTATTCCTAATCTGCATCTAACTGGCTGCAATTACTAGCCACTGGTTCCTGAAACAATGTTAAAATAAAGTCATGTTATTAAAGTTCCATAATTCCTTAGAAAAGTCCTTCTACTCTGTAAATGTTACCACCTTTAGACCGAAGTCAGCTCTTGCTAAGAGCAGTATGACTGCTGATCCCAAAGAAATTTATATCAGACATAGCTCTTGGCTTACAAATTGATGCTGATTTTTTTTTTTTTTCAGTTATTTGCAAATATTCAATCAAGATTTTATGTGAAGAAATAATTTCTCAATATACTTTCCACCTCCTGACTGGACATAGATGGATACTGAACAGAAGAAAAAAAAAACAAAACCTCTTTTTCACAAGAAACTCTGGAAGCAATCGCTCCATAAACATTTGCGCAGAACAGCCTCCTTCACAAACGGTACACAATACAAAAGAGAAACTAGCTGAAATTAAATAGCTAATTGTAATTTGAATGAATGCTGTGAAAGTAATATGGCTCATGTAATTACAGAGGGAGTTAAATACACTTTCATGGGGACTGAATTTGGTTCATGAATTCTAAATGAGCCAGTGGATGACTTCAATTAATAAAATGACATTTTAAAATTATGATTAAAACTGAAGAAATCGTAAAGTGGAACTCTACTGTCGACTGCTTTAACTACCTTCTCTAGCAGTTAATCACATTCAGTCAAGAACTTGAGAAACAAAACTCCAACCCACAGAACTTTGAAAGAAAAAATGATATGGTACAACATTAATCAAAAGAACGTTTAAATTGACAGCCATCCAGCAATTACTACATCAATCTCCAAGTGCTATACATGTGTTACAATAACTATATTGGTTTTCTGCTGAATTTATGTTTTGAGTAACAATTGGTTTTAAAAACTGCAGATTGGAATACCAATTTTCAATTAGAAAAGTCATCTTTAAAATACAGCCAACACCAGTAATTGCTGCCTAATACACAGTTCTACACCTCCAATCTACTCCAAACTAATGCACTTAAAAATATGAAATGCTCAAATAGTGCTAGTTTATGAGACAGTGCAGGTACCCAACAAAGCTGTTTTATTTTTCCAAACGCGTTAATTAAAAACATTTGCACTTTAGCAAGGAAAACCTTTCCCTTCATTTCTTATTTGTTTTATGTACTTTTGAGATTAACAGCAGATGAATTTAGGAAATTTTAAAATCTATTCCATCTTGCAGAGAAAATGTTAAGAGCAAATACCTCAACTCAGTTCTAAAGCAACATAAGAAATACGATCACTACAGGTGTACCACCTAAGAGTCACTTGATACACTTTCGTTTAATGAGAGAGGGAAAAAAGCATGATTATACCTCCTCACAGATCACACCACATCCAAGGCCAGATACAGCCGTCACCTCCATGTGCTGACAGGAGACAAAGTTTCCAGCAGTTCCCCAGCTACTCTGCTGTCAGCAACGTTTTAATACAAATGAGGTCTCAGAGGAGCCGCTCTGTCCAGACAAGGGACACACTTGTAAGTGGAGGAAAGCACACTGCACGCTGGGGGAGGCAGAGTGCAACAAGAGCCTGTTCGTTGCAAAGCACAGCAGGCCTGCACACATCCGCTGAAGGGATCTCAAGGTGTTTGCAGCCTTGGTAGCATCACGGCTGATGGCCTCCAGCCAAAGAACACTGTTTCACTGATGCTGAGCTTCAAGTCATATTCTTTTCTAAAGATATCTACTCCCTCTGTAGAAATCCCTCATTACTTTCAGTAGGGGAAATACCTCTCACTGTTCCATACAGTGTGCATTCACAAAGAGCCAGAGTGAGATTTCAGTCTGGGCCAACTTCAGTCTCCCAGATCAAGATATCAGCCAACCACCACAGAAGTCAACAGTGGCTTTGAAAACAGAACAACCAGTATTTTCAGGAGCTGTCAGCTCCAAACGCTTTGACATCAGCTCACTGGGTATAAACTACTGTAAGCCTATCCACCAGAACCAAGCCAAGTATGAAAGGCACAGTGAGCTTTAAATAGCTTAGTGTTCAGCACAAAAAGCACAGAATCTGTATCCAAAATCTAGTGCCAGATTGATCATCTAGGAGCTCAGCAACATTTCATCATCATGTTTTCAAATATCTGGACATTTTAACTTCTTAAAATCCTCTTGGCAAAAAATATCCAAAAATTATTTGTAATTTGCTCGCTACAACACAACAACAACAAAAAAAAATTGCCAGAAAATGCATGTGCATTTTTACTTCCCAGATAAGAACAGTTTTGAATTACTGTATAACAAAAGCCTAACAACTCTAATCTCTTCTAAATTAAAACAGTAAGTGAAAAGCTCTGATTTTAAATACCTGAGCACAGCATCTCCTCACAGTAGCTTGTTTCAATGACATTTTAGTGCCAGTTTTATTTAATTATTTATTTATTTTTAACTATAGACACTCTGAGCAAATAGTATTGAAAACGTAAACCGTGGAGGAAAGTTCTTAGTGCAAACCACAAGCTCAGCAAGCATGATTTCCATTTTTCAATAATTAAATTCAGAGATGAATTTCAGTAAAATACAGATGCCAAAGGAAGACATTAAGTAGCCTGAAAGAAAATTCCTTTGACATTGCACTTAACCTCTCTTCCTGCATCAACCTCACCTATTTTACAAATGTTGAACAAATTGTTCCCAGTCAAACCAGAGGCGGTAGCTGATGTTCCTCTCCTATATCAACAATACTAAAGGAGGATTTCTCATAGAGAAAGGCAATGGAATTCAAGATGAAGAAGATAACTTCAGAGCTAAGTACAAAAATTAAAACAATGCAGAAAATATGCAAGGGCATGGTAATACACAAACACTAAGTGAAAATGCTTCATAAATTATTAAAAAAATTCTAGGCTGAATCTTCAGATGGTACAGTAATATCAGTGAGCCAGTATTTCTTACAAAACAAAACCAAAAAGCTGACAAGAACCACCAGAATTGTGAACTGTATAGAGCAAGAGAAGTGTTAAATTATTCAACCTGTTGTTTTTGTGCACTAGCATTCTTTGTAGTCCCCTGGGCGAGTATGAGGTTGCTCACTACTATCTTTTGCTGACACAATGAATTATTCTTTTCTGCAGTAATGTGATGAAAGCTAAGTTTATCAAGTCTAAGTAAATTACATCAGAATTTTTACCAGCTGAGTTTTCTACTGCCTCTGCAGAAATGCTCTAGAAATCCACTAGGTAAAAGCTTCCTAAAGGAACATTTTGATGATGATTTCTGACATTACTTCTGATCAGCATTTGCACTGTTTCCTCCCACTAAAGGCTAGCGTATTTGTCTGTGTCTTCAGCACTTCTCGTAACATATATAAAACTGCATCAGTATCTCTGCTGTACAACATTAATTAGTACAAGAACCCTTTTCCTTTCTCTCAGATTGTCATTTCCCATTTATTTTGACGAGTGGAGGACTGAACGGATGCAACATATTATGGACAACTGCTTTTATTCCTGTGGTATGTTGTGGCTTTGGGTTTTATTTGATTTTTCAAATACACATCAACTGTGGCACTTGTCAAGTTACCTTTGACTCCTCTGTTGCTTCCATCTGTGCAAAAGAAGTGGTGATTTCTCAATCAAACATTGCTTATCACTTAGCCGATTTTAATTTTAAAAAAACACTGTTGCCTTAAAGAATTATTGGCTGTAGGTGTTCAAGGAATTTGATTTCTTAGTAATTTTCTTCTTTCTCATCCTAAGTACTCATTTAACTCAAGAGAATTGAACTACCTTTTGAATCCTTGCTTTTTAACACCTCAGGTCCAGAAACATGAATGTCAAGATTACTACTTCAGACAGATGACCGCTTTTAGGTCACATCTCTATAGCAGTATTTTCTTTCTTCATTATACACAGTTACGTTCAACACAGAGTTCCATATACTAGGCAAAAATATAGATTTCAAAAGCACCTTAGACAGTCTGCATATTTTCAAGTTCTAGTCCACTCTATAAAATTTTTTTTCTTCAAAACAAAACCATTTCTTATCGGGTATAGAAATGCTGTAAACCCTAAAATAAAGAAACCAATGACACTCTTGGAAAAAAAAAAAAGAATATTTTTTAACTATTTCATTTCACTATAGTTGGGAATTTCAATTCCAACTGATAAGATCTCTCAGTTCTCACAGACATGCACAAGATTTTACACTACATAGTTTCATACAAAAAAAAATAAAAGAAAAGAAAAAGACAGCAATACCCATTCATTTATTTCAGAAGCAAGGGATGCAGAAGATACTTCCTTCAACTCAGTTCTGCAGCTGCTATTTCTTTATTTTGGTTTTAAATCACTGAAGTTGAGCACACAACATCATCTAGCCTAAGCCTGAAACCTGCAGGAGGACTCCTTGTGCCCTTTCTTTTGAATTTAAGTGCCTTTTACTCTGTGGATGGGGGAATGCCATTCATTATGTCTGATAAATTACTAAAATGAACAGACAGTTTAGTCTCTGGTCATAGAATCATAGGGGGTGGAAGGGATCTCAAGAGATCATTGAGTCCAACCCCTCTGCCAAAGCAGGTTCCCTACACCAGGTCCTACTACTATAAAAATTAAAAAAAAAAAAAAATTTGAAAAAAACAACCTATCCACTCAGACAATTGACAGTTATCAGAGCCACGCATGCAGTTTACAAGCTAATAGTTCAACACCACTGGTCTTTGCCTGCACATGGAGTTCTCTCTTATTTTAACAGAACCCCCACTACATGAACGTAGATAATGATATGAGCAATGCTGAAAGCAAGCCTCTTGAATCAGACCACAGGAAGTACAGAAATATTTTACTAATGGCAATGGTTCAATATAACTTTTGCTCCAAAGCTAGAAATCATGTTAACAGATTCTCTCTCAGTGCTGAATTGAATGATGAGATTTTTTTCCAAAATCAAACTTGGAAGTACATAACTAAAACAGGAAATTATGAACATTCTAAATTCTATAGACTATACATGTAGCTAGCTTGTAAATGTACCTGTCACACAATCTAAGGAGGTTGCAGCTTTGAAAAAGTGCTTGCTGGACTCAACTTCTCAGGCATACATCAGAAAAACTGCAGAAGACTAGCACCAAATTTTGCTTCCACTGCAATCAAGGTCACAGTTTCTATTAACTTTATTTGATCAAAATCAGGATTTATGAACTGAAAGAAATTAAGAGAAATTTAGCCTCAATAAACTACTCAGCAGGAATACCCTGTATAAGACATTAATTGCAACAGCAATTAGGCCCTCTACAGAATATATTTAAAGAAAAAATTTGAATTCATAAATACTTACAATCACCCTTGCTAAGCAGTTTCACTAACTCCATGATTCATTTTATCTTCTATTACTTATATCTTTACTGAACTGAAAAAATGCAAATTAAATCTTATCTATTCTGTTCTACTCATTCTATTCTGTTCTATTCTACTCATTCTATTCTATCCTATTCATTCTACTCTATTCTAGTAATGTTGACTGTGCAAATATCCCTGTTTCCAGAAAGTACATTGTCTGTGAACAAAGTTACTGACAGCACCAGGACTCGCATCTTTCTGTAACACTTAGTGAACAGATGGAAAGAAAATAGCGAGCATAACTAATGTGGTGCTCTGTCAGGCTCAGACCCAGGCAGAACATTAAGAGCAGCACAGTCCTGCAAAGGAACATATGATCTGCAGGAACTGCAAGGAAAACTGCTGCACAGCTATAGGAACCTCAGGTGGTCACACTACAAAGCATACTGGGCTTACTACAGTGCCCAGCACAGTGTGACCTGCCCACTGCAGCCTGCTGCCTGCTCTCTTGTAAGAACCAGGCAGACCAACTAAGCTGCCACTCTCCTGACGCAACCACTTTGTATAAATACTGACATGTTCACTTCGGTTGTATGAAGTGAGGAAAGAGCTATTCTCTCTGCTGCACAGCATGACTTTTCATCACAAAATACTTGGGCCAAGACATAATTAGATGTTTTGCTCAGTTCAGTTTCTATATAGCACTCTCTACTTCTACACCCAAGAGAATTATCACAAACCATGTAATTGCTAAACTCAAACCATCGTGTTAGCAGATCCTTAAGAAGAAAAAGGTGTTTTGAGGAGCAAATGTGAGATTGACTGTCTTGTATGCAGATGCTGAATATGTCTAACACTTGAAGACAAACATAATCAGCAATCCCATTAGCAAGTGACTGACAGCTGTTAAATCAGATGCTGTGCTGCTTTTTATTTCTTAGTAAAGCCTCCCTCAAAGTGTTTATTGTAGACATCTCATTTTCAGGGCAATGATTCTTCAAGTTTGAAGGGTCAGTCATTGATTCAGTTCAGCAGGTTCTGTTCTGTTCAGGCATTATTCCCTGACAAACAGCAAAACATGTCAGTATTGGCAGCTGCTAGATGTGGGGCCTCCTGCTTGATGACTTTCTTACACAAAGCCTGGATACACAGCACTTAAATGTTTTACATACACACTCAAAAGCATGATCCTAATTGTTTCTAAGAATTATATATTTGGGATCTAAAATAATTATTCTGTTATTGAAATAAATTTCCAGCTATCGGAAGAAAAGAACATGTATTCATCCATAAGGCAGCTAGGGATCTGAGTTACCACAGCTATGTGCTGTTCTTAAACTTCAGAAATTCCTTTATCTAAAACTACAACAGCAGCATACTGTGGTGCACTGTTGGTAACGAACTGAGACTACCAGTGAAAACAAGGGGCAGTGCTCAGTACTTCTGTGATTTTTCTTTTTTTTTTTTTTGTTTGTAAAGTATGGAGAGGTGTCAAGGGAAGTCTGAACATTACTGAAAGATATCATCACATTTCATCCATTAGGTTCTCATTATAACATGGTACATAATGTTGGTCAGAGTACTCCAGATACATGGAAATCCACGCCCCTGGGAGGGCAAGGCTAGTGTTTCTGTGTCCAAACTCTCTTAAAACTCTTTCTGACAAAACACATGTTTATTCTTGCAGTATTACCTAGCACAGAAAACTGTCCAACACGACCTGAATTTCATTACACACAGGAACCTCAGGAAATTTCACACTGGGAGTGGATTATTACAATTAAGGTTCCATGAAAACTTAGTTTTGAGATGTTTGTATTTGTAGTGTCTCAATAACCTGAAGATCACATTAGTTTTGCTGTGGAGATCCCTAAATTATTCTTTGAAAGTAAACTGACCCCATCATATTTGCCAAGGGATTTTAATTACTTTGGTAATTATCTGATGAATATCTATAAACTGATTTTTCATGGGATTTGAAAATTGAACTAATAACTATTCACTGACAGTCACTCTTAATCCAATATATTTTTGTTAACAAATTAACAGGTATCTGTATATAAACACACACCATGCTATAAAAAAAAAAACTACACTGAGAAAAAAAAAAATGAAAACATACCTGAATAACGTTTAAAAAGGAGCACTCATAAATCATACAAAGAGCTTTTAGAAGTTCAAGAGAGTTCTCATAACCACAGCTTCCAGTACTTCACACACTGTGCTCTGAATACAACATTAAGGTTTCAGGTCAGAGCCTCATACACCGTCAGCTGGAGCAGCTCTGCTTATTGTCATGTCTTCTTTTCCTTCCCTTCAGTGGATAAGCAGTAATTCACACTAAATACGGCTGTAGTCATTGGTTTCTGAGTGTCAGTTCTGCAATCTCTTGCAAGACTATGAAAGGATATGAACGAGCGTCCCTTCTCACCTGCATTTCTTTTCCAGTAATTCTCCAAATCTAATCTTCTGACACTGGCACTTACCTTGAATTCTTCAGAATTTGTTTAATGTTGACTTTCACATCTCTGGATGAGCTTCCTGATTTAGCTGCTTACCAGTTGAGAAAGATATGAGCCAGAAGCAACTGAACAAGGGAAGATACAGAACTGCCTATTTTCCTTTCAATCACAAGCACTTTTCAAGGTAAATCTGCACTTAAAATATCACTTCACTGACTGATGGTACTTGTTTAGTATACAGTAGTTAGAAAGTCTGTAATAATGTGGTGTTTCATTTACAGTAAAGAAGCTTCCAAACACACAGGAGTAGATCTAATGCATGTGACATACTGTCATCAGTCTGCCTTTAAGATTACTGGCCTGACTAAACAATTATCTTAGACAACACCATACATTCAGGCTCAGACAGGTTCCAGAATTTGGAAGACAATTCACCGAAGCCTGGGGCATGTACTTACTGCAGCTACAAACAATCATCTTCTCCACGCAAAAGTGGGGCACTGCTGGAAGCGGACACCTCTAAGGTCTGAACATACTATTGAGCAGTGGCTTTGCTCCTTCCAGCTCAAGAATTAATACAGTATCTTAATGCTTTTATGCATGAACCACTTAAGAAGAAAAAAATCCCCAACACCTCACATGCACTTTATGCTTTGTATTGTTCTGCCACAACTTTTGTTCTGTCTTCAAATCTTTCCCTTTACATTTCTCTCCTCTCACCACCTCTTTTATGGTCAGTTCATCTCCCAGTT
This sequence comes from Odontophorus gujanensis, assembly GCA_013399175.1. Lineage (NCBI taxonomy): Eukaryota > Metazoa > Chordata > Aves > Galliformes > Odontophoridae > Odontophorus > Odontophorus gujanensis. The sequence continues at coordinate 25,621 of VXAB01012740.1, forward strand.
TTCTCTTGCTTCCCTCTATGATCACACAGAAGGGGAGCTTCATCCTCACATTCCCCCAGAAATCTCCACTGTACCCTCCTTGGCCAAGAACAACTGCAGGTCACTATGCTTTGCCTCCCAGCTGTTCTCATGCAAAAGTGTAGTAGGAACCTATTTTAACTAGTGCTGTTAACTGTATTACTATGTTCTCAATATTTTCTGCGAAAGATGGAGTATGGGCTTCAACATTAAGTGCCCCGTTCCTCCCCTTCTTCACTGATGGCTTCAGTGATTCCTTTCTTGTACGAAACACACTAAAAACAAATGGCAGCCATACATACAATTCCATAACTATAACTTGATGTCAAATATCTCATCTAAACTATTTCCCACACAGGTAAGAGTACAAAAACATTTGAAAGAAGGTAGTGGAAAGAATAGGAAGTTACTCCTTAGAGCAGCTTAAACAGCTTAGATGGAAATGGATCTCGGCAGGCAGGTATCCTAAGGCACATCTAGGTGCAGCTGTGCAAAGTTCTGCATGCTAGCAGCACATTAGCTCTAAAACTGCAAGTGATGGAGCTGTGGCAGCAAAGTTTTGCACCAGAGCTAGTAATGGTTTCACCAAAACATCAACTCATGAGACTCATCATTTTTAACTGATCTGTTTTACAAGGACTGCTAGTTGGGCAAAATAATCCCCTTTATGTAGCATTTCCATATTATTACATTAAAGCTAGCATCTTACCAGTATACAAATGATAGCACCTCAGCTTAAACGAGAGATTCTATATGTGCAATGGAAATCCCTTAGAAATGTATGGAATAGTTCTTGTTACAGCTATCCCTATTAATACCATAATCCCTCACACAAAGACTGTACTCCTCTTAGAAAATTCTCACTGATGACATTGATCTTGTCTGCATGTAGGTCACTTTTACATGGATTGTTTTTCTTTTCATTGGTTATAAAATAATTAAATACACAGTAGTAGGAAGGAGATGATTAGTTTTGCAATTATGGAGAAAAATAAAAAATAAAAAACCAGAATATTTTCCCTTGCCCCCATCTCCTCTGTCGATTATTAGCCACTATCTCACTTACACAGACCTTCAGCTGACATTCAAAGCTAGTTCTTGATGTGGTGAATATTAAGTGTAACTGAAGTGACTCTTTGTTGCTATTGTTGTTTGCCTCTTAGCTGTAATTAAAATTTCCAATTGGATTTCACAACTATGCCTATAGTATGTTGTTATCACAGATGATATGCCAAGGTGAAGAATAATGGCTCTGGATTCTAGGTGAAGTTACACAGCTCCTTAGCTTACCCTAAGGACTACCTTAAAAACATGCTGAAGGCAAACAGTGTTTACTTTGTAACTGTGTGACAAACAAGGCATCAGTGAATGAGACTGATGGCTGGCATTTTCAGGTATTTCAGACCTCACAATTCATATTTTATTCAAGCATGATGCCACTGGGAATCAATATTAAAGGTCCTTAGTGAAGGAAGTCATTATAAAACACCATTACAATGTGTGTAACTTGACAAGAAAGTACAGAATTGATCTGCATTTCACTAAATTCATGTTTTCCACTCACTAGGATATCCAGGTAAAAGGAAAAAGATTTTTTTTTTGTCCTATGTTTATATCTAAAATATTAGGATGATCTATTTACTGTATTGTCAAATCACATTACTGACAATTCTATGGGTAAAACAACATTATTTAAGTGAAGTATACTAGGAGTCCTTTAGAGAAAGCAAATACAAAGGCAGCCAGAGCAAAAAATGATTCAAACTGGAGGCAGTTCTCAGAGTCTTCAATCACTCTCGCAAGTACTTTTTTTGTGCCATTTTTGCCTTATGTTACTTTTCAGTTATATAACTTGCATTTCTGTCTTTAACAACCATGTTCTAGAGCATACAAAATGTGATTTTTATCATCATATTTCCCTAGAAACACACTTCTACCTATGCCCAGATTCTTGGTTGCTTGGGGAGATACTATATCTTTAACCTTCTGTTTTCTAAGTTAATAAATACAGCTGTTGTGCAAGACAATAGAAAGACTTTAGAACATATTAAAATCAGTTTATTGCTCCAGCCTGTCCAGATCCCTCTGAAGGGTCTTCCTACCTTCAGACAGGTTGACATTTCCCCCCAACTTGGTGCTGTGTGCAAACTTACTGACAGTACACACAATCCCCTCAGCCAGACATGCAATAAAAATATTAAGCAGGATGTGCTCTAATACCAGCCCCTGGGGGACACAACTTGTGACAGCTTGACAGCAGCTGGTGGACCTGGCCCTCCAGCCAGTTCTTTACCCAGAAAAGAGCGTACCTGTCCAAGCTATGGCCTGCCAACTTCCACAGCAGAATACTGTGGGACACAGCATCAAAAGTTTTGCTGAAGTCTACGTAGGCTACATCAACAGCCTTTCCTTCATCTGTCAGGTGGGCCACCTGGTCATAGAAGAAGATCAGGTTGGTCAGGCAGGACCTGCCTTTTATAAACCCATGCTGGTTGGGCCTGATCATCTGCTTGTCTGCATGTACTGTGTGACTGCACTCAAGATGACATGTTCCATAACCTTCTCTGGCAATGACGTCAGGTTGACAGACCTTTAGTTCCCCAGATCCTCCTTACATTCCCTCTTATAGACAGGAGCCACATTAGCAAGTCTCCAGTCATCTGGGACTTCTCTACCCTACCAGGAATAGTAACAGGACAACAACAAAGAAAGAACAAAGGAACTTTTAAAGAAGAGATTTGACAAGAATGGAGTTAGGTTTTTGACAGAGCTGTATAGTGTGAAAGTTGACTTAACATTTCAGATTTGTGAAAATGAGACATGAATATGTTCATGGATGCAAATAAAGTATTTTAAAATGGATTGTTTCATTCATACAACACACACTGTTAAATAAATGAGTGATTTGTTTACCAACAAATACAGGCCAGTGCTGTCTCTCCTATTTCTTAAATTCTTTCAAAATGAATGAACAAACTTATTTCTCAAGGTGCTTACAGATCAGCGATTCTCAAATTAGAGCAGAATTAATGTTCTAGCTTTCTGTAAAAGAGACACTAAAGAGCATAAGGAGGTATTGTTGCAGGATGACCACAAAAGGCACAAGATGGTTCCTCTTACACACTCCACAAAAAGCAGCGGCAACATATGACATCATTAAACAAACTAACCTGTGGTGTCATCCCATGGCAGATGTACATGATTGGGATATTCTCCGTGTCTGGTCCTTGATCAAGGCACAAATCATTTTTCAAGGAATTCTGCAGCTAAAATGAACAAAAAGAGATTAAGGAAGTCTTAAGACCAGAACAAAAAAGAAAGACAGAAAGAAAG
>VXAB01012742.1:0-14975 GCA_013399175.1 Odontophorus gujanensis
ATCCTGCACCCTGCCACACGAGCACCCTGCCTACAGCAGCACAGTAAGGGGGTGGTACTCACGTGTAGATCGCTCCTCCCTGTGCCTGGTGGGCAGCAATGTGTCGCTGCCCTACCTGAGGCCTTTTCAGAGCTGAGGGTGTGGGCGAGGACGCCGATGCCCTGGCAATGCCTACGCCATGTCAGCCTCTCACGAGAGAGCTGCCGGGAGCTGAAGGGACTAGCTGCTCTCACTCGGTTCCCCTGAGACAGGAACCTCCCAAAAAACCCCCCTGTACCTCAAAATCTGCCACTGCAGCTCCGACTGTGCTGATTCCAAAGCAGTTGATCTCGAGGACTCTTGATGTATAGGAATTTAAGCAGTATGATTCAGGCTTGAGAGTTGCATCTGTTCCAGCCTCATGAAGTTTAGCAAGGCCAAGTGCAAGGTCCAGCATCTGAGTCGGGGCAATCCCACGCATAAATACAGGCTGGGTGGAGAATGGCTTGAGAGCAGCCCTAAGGAGAAGGAGTTGGGGCTGTCAGTTGATGAAGGACTCAATGTGTGTTGCCCAGAAGGCCAATTGTATCCTGGGTTGCATCAAGAGAAGTGTGACCTGCAGGTCGAGGGAGGTGATTCTGCCCTTTTCTGCTCTCAGGAGATCCCACCTGGAGCACTGTGTCCAGTTCTGGGGCCCTCAAAACAAGAAGGATATGGGGCTGTTGGAATGGGTCCAGAAGAGTGCCATGAAGATGATCAGAGGACTGGAGCACCTTCCCTTTGAGGACAGGCTGAGAGCTGGGGCTCTTCAACCTGGAGAAGAGAAAGCTCCAGGGGGACGTTATAGCCCTTCCAGTACCTGACAGGGGCCTACAGGAAAGCTGAGGAGGGACTTTTAAAAGAGCATATAGCAAAAGGACAAGGAGAAATGGTTTCAAACTGTGAGAGGGTAGGTTTAGACTAGATATTAGGGAGAAATTCTTTACTGTAAGGGTGGTGAGGCACTGGAACAGGCTACTCAGTGAGGTTGTGAATGCCCCCTCCCTGGGAGCATTCAAGGCCAGGCTGGATTGAGCTGTGAGCAACATGGTCTAGAGGGAGGTGTCCCTGCCTATAGGGTTGGAACTGGATGATCTTAAGGGTCCCTTTCAACCCTGATTCTGTCATGTTAGCTCATTCTTGCATCACTGTCCTGTAGAGGCTTGCATCAGGTCCAGAGTACTTGATGCAAGAGACAAGATTTCAAGAAATGGGATTATGTATCATCTTACGCAGTCAATAAATGAACGCACTGTTTTATTTATTAAAAATACAGATATGTACTCTAGATATTGTTGTATATTTGAGAATTTTGGGATAAGGAATTATCGCTTGGCTGAGGAGCCAGGTAATCAGAGCTGCTTTTGAAGCTTTTCTTTTACAGCTTTGGGCAAATAATCCCTACTTGCTCTGAGAAATCTTAAGATGACCAAGATGGTAATACCACTGTTCGGACCAGCTAAAGCTGATGTAATTGCCTGCTGTTAACTGATTACTCTTCTGTTAAGTTTAGCCGTATTAAATGATGGATAAATGAATTAGGACAGTTTGCTTGAGTTGTGTTTACGTACTTGACTTCAGTTCCTCTTTGAATGGGTGAGATCAAAATGCAAAGAAAAGGGGTTAATGTAAGTTTCCTTTCTGGTTCTGCTGATTGTAATTTTTTTGTAAAGTCCTGAGATGCTGTGGAGTAAGTAGCAGTTGGTAAATATTGCTTTTCTTTATATCTTCATAGTCTAAAACCAAAATAAGAATAAACAGTGTATCTTAAGACTTATCCTAAATATAAACTAAGAACAAATGGTATCTGTAGAATTTTAAAATCATTTACTGTAGGACTGACCATGGCATTCTGTGATTAGAATTGGCTGCACAGACAGGATGGTGCTTCAGTGTCCTCTAATACTCATTCTGTGGACATTCTCTGGAGGGTGCATATTTTCAGCCTTCCAGCTCTCCTTTATGCACAAGAATGTCAGATGATTTGAGGTCTCCCCATAAATTGTGAAATGCTGGATTGTGACATTGGTAGAGAAGGTGGTTTTAAAACGAAGGCAGTCATGGCCCAAGCAGGTTTTTCTTTACAATGATGACAGTAACTGAAAGCCTGTGAGTCTTCTTTTTCCCTAACTTTATGCCTTTCCCACCTCATTAAAGTTCCAGTATTTGAGTTTGCATTTTGATTTCTCATCTCTCTACTATTTCTACACACAGATTATCAGAAGCAGTTGCAAAGTAGATGATTACAGAGACAATTGTTATGTAAGTCCTGTTTTCCCTCCTGTAAGGGCTCCCCAGCCCTGATTTGGGCATGTTTTTCAGAGCTGTCTGTGCAGTATGCCAGTTTCTGTCTTTCTTCCCATGCTCTGTCAACCTCTCCTGCTATAGATGTGGATAATGCAATTGTTTGTTAACAGTTTTCATAAGTTTAAATTGCTGTTGTTGTGAAAATCATCTTGGCGATTAGCTTTTGTGAGCAAAACCTTGTGAGAGAACAGGAAGGGCCCACAGAGGGGAATGTAGGAACTTTTAAGTCCTAATACACAGAGGTGAGAGGGAAATACAGTTACATATTTCAGAAGAGCAGGGACTTTCCCTGTTCCCTTCACAGAGGAGGGATGGAAGGCAAGATTCTCAAACTAAAGAAGTGTCTTTTCATGATTTGTAGAGCTCTTTGTTAATTTTTATTTTCATTGAGTAAAGATACATCTTTTGGTTTGAATGCATTTAAGCTTTTGTCTTTACTCTGATTGCAGTTCTTTAATTAAAATGAAAACTTATTTTTATTTCCTTGCAGTAGTAGAAAATGAGATTCAGGCAAGAATAGACAAAGTATTCAGCAACTTGGAACGTCTGGAAATCCTGTCCAGCAAAGAACCTCCCAATAAGCGACAGAATGCTAAACTGTAAGTTCACCTTTTTTGCTACAGTAAAGGAGTGGTCTAGTTATTTTCGTTAAGTTGATTGAAGCCCTTTGCTTTTTCACTTGATTGAAACTTTTCTGCTTTGCAACTTAAATCTCTGTGCTCAGCTGTAACAGAACTGAAGGACAGAGTCAGGATCACTTTCCTGCACGTAACTGCAGTCTGGTGATGGAGCTAGATTCATGGCTGTGTCTGAGATGTGCTGAACAGCAGGCTTTGATTCATAAAGGCATTTCTGTTCTGTACAGCGTTTGTTTTAATGGTATTCATGGAGGTGAGGAGTACAATTGGTTGGTGTTATTCTTCTGGACCCTTTTTAGAGCTGTTGCTGACTAAAATACGATTTCTGAAATGAGCACTGGTTTGAGCAGGTGGTTGGACCACAGACTATTAGAGAACTTTCCATTCGGAATTGTTCTGTTAATTGTTAGTCCCAGAACGCCTCTGTAGATAGTAGAGTGGATTTCCTATCACCTGTATTATAAAGGTTGGTATCTGAAATAGTCATCTTGGTTTTCTTTGTGGTCATTGAACATTTAATGAGAAACAGTGGAGTTCTGGACATGATTTGTTTTACCCCAATGGAAGTGTCTCCCATATTGCTCACTGCCTTTTAGATTCCTTTTGTAAAAACTGAGGCTTAAAAACAGGGTGTTAATTAATGAAACTTGAAAGCTTAATCTTTTATGTGAATGGGTCATAAAACAGAAACTGTTCAAATCTTTGTTAAATGAAGAGTGTGTATACATATATATATATATAATCACTTTGAAGAGACTTACTATATGAGAGGATGTATATGATAGCTCAAGAATTCTGCTTTGCTTTTTATCTGTAGCCTGCAGTTAAATAATCACCTGTTCAGTAAAAAAAAAAAACAAAAATGAGGCACAGAAGATCTAAGTTTGGAATAGAAGCCTAACATCAAATGTACTTTAGGTGTTCTTTAGATAAAAGAATCCATCATTTTTAGCATTTGCTGTTAATTTACAATGCTCTGTTCATTAAAAATCACCACATAAAATTGGTATTTCTTATCCCTGGGAATTTCTTCCTGTTTTTGATTTTGTCTAGCCGAGTTGACCAGCTGAAGTATGATGTTCAGCATCTGCAGACAGCTCTGAGGAACTTCCAGCATCGCCGTTACATCCGGGAGCAGCAAGAGCGACAGCGAGAAGAGTTACTAGCACGTACATTTACTACTAATGTAAATATTCTTCATTTTAGATTTCTCTGTTCTAGAGGTCATTATCTTTCAGAGAAGTTTCAGACAAGATCTAGGCTTGACTATTAGATTACTGCCATGTGGTGATGTAAATGGAATATAGAAAAGAATAATGATACATGGAAAAAGTACAACTCTGTGATGAAGAAAGGTTGGTCTATTAAGAGGCAGTTGTGAAAGGCTGCAGAAATTACTGCTTAGATTTAACCAGAGCAGCTCTGATTTTGTATAGCAGTTTGAAAAGGTTCACTGAGGTAGGTACTGAAGTGTACATTTTTCTTGGATCTGTCAGATATCCCTGTAATAAGAAAATGATTTATTTGTGAGTTACTGACCTAGCTTTTTTGGTTAGACATTTACCCACAAGTTTATATATGTCAGCTGAGTGTGAAAGCATCCTAAATAAGTCACTGTAAAATGTGTGGTAGTTCTTGAAAGCTCTAACAGTGTTCTGAACATTCTGCTTAATTCAAAGATACGTGGGGCCTTTATCTTTAAAACCTTCCCTTGAACAATTCTAGAGAAAAATGCTAACAGCAGATGAAAAATATGCTGCCATCTAGTGCCCCTGTGAGCAGCATGCAGAAGGCCAGGCTGAATGGTGCTTTGAGCAACCTGATGTAGTGCCACGTGTCCCTGCCCATGGGCAGGGTGGTTGGAACTGGGCCTTTCTAACCCAGACCATTCTAGGATTCTGTGAACAAAGATCTACCTAGACAGTTTTCTTGCTGCCTTGTGCATAAATGAAAATCAACTGGAAAGTCCTTGCACAGGAAATGGAACTCTTCTGATTTGAAGTTTAATAAGTATACGAAGGAATAGCCATTCACATGCAAATCCAAGTGTTTCTGCTTTGGAGATTCCTGCAAGATAACATACTTTTTTAACCTTTGTGCCTTATTAGCTTTTGATCAAAGAGTTGCGTATGCCCTGTAGAGTCTTTGACATCGAATAATTCTGACCTTGCAGCTGGGAACAACTCTGTCGTTTATCCTTCATTCTTTCAAACTAGATAAACAGAACACACACCTGAGCAGACACCAAACACTGGACTATGACTGTCATTCCCGTATTAATTTTTTGTCTATTTTTTTTCAGTGTTTTTACATGCTTATAACGTACATCTGTCAGTCAGATGTAGAGCATTAATTATCTTCCAACCCAGAGACTAATTATGCATTTAAGTAGTTCTTGACATTCTGCGTACATGGAAGCAGGTAACACAGTGTTTCCACACTTAATTCTCACCTGTACCATGATTCCTGTTCATGAAACAGCACTAATGGTTTACAACTATTACCTTGACTCACAGTGGAGCGGTGTCCAAAGAAGAATAAACTGGAAGACTCTGGAAGACAAAAGTGATGATATCTTGTGATCTCTTGTGTAACCCCGCTTGTACAATTTTATTCCGGTTATTTCGATTTCAAGATTTATAATTTCTACTTAAGATAATGCATCTTCTCTGGATATTTTAGTTTTTTCTAGATAACACCTTGGTGAGTGAGTTAGACCTTCAGGGAACTAGGTTCATAAAGTCTGTTTGCCCTCACTATCCGAAATTTCATATTGTGAATGAGTTTATAGAATGTCATCTCCGATACATTGTTCTAGAGATCTTTTGTCATTAGAAATGTGCTGCTGTCTTCCAGAAATCTTTCACATGTAATGATTAAATGACTGCTTTGTTTAATCCCTTCTGCTAGTTTTTATGTTTTCTATTGTAAATACCCTTTTTTATTTGTGTCATGAAGAGATTATGAACATTCTCAACTTTTAACTTGTCCTTTAATCTTCTGAAGTTAAATTTTATTTCAATAGCTGTTCAGTTTTGCTTTTTGACTTAATTCCTATAGGCTTCTCTAAACTTTGTTTTTTTCACTCAAATACTAGTATTAGCTTAACATCCCTATAAAAAAACTGCTTAAAACATAATCCCTCAAGTCCTGTTAAGGGCTGTTTGTTTTAGTTTGTTCTCTTTCTGGATCTATGAGTAGGCAAGGTAATCAAGACCCTGCATTTCCCCTACAGGACTCTGACACCACCATACCGATCGACGAAACATTACAGTTTAATGAATCTCTGCAGAATGCCCATCGTGGCATGGATGATCTTATTGGCAGTGGGACCAACATTCTTCAGGGGCTGAGGGACCAGAGAGTGACATTAAAGGTGGGGGCATCATTTTTTACCAAAAAGACCCCACGTTTCTGCATTTGTGGTGATCTCGTTAAGTAAAATAAATAAGTTTGTTTCAGTGCATTGCTTCAAGCCGAGAACACTGGTAAAAACCTAAACTCCAATTTAGCTAAATCTAAAATCTTAATATGTTGTCATTTTACTAGGAACATACTTAAAATCTATTTTTTTTTACCTGGTATGGTAGCAGTCTTCACACAGTCAGTATCTACAGCACTGAATGTTTTGTTCTGTTCTTCTATTTCTTTTATTTTTTTTTTCCAAATGACGAATAGAAAGTAATGGCTAGCTTACAGGTAGCTTAGAAGAACCACAATGCTGTGAGAAAGCATTGTTGTTTAAAGTTACACTGGACTTATTATCTTCATTAGTACCTCAGCAATATGTCTTCACCCAAATACTGCTCAAGAAAGCTGTATTTCTTTAAGTCTTTTAATAACACTTTTATTTTGAAGAATAAAGTGGTGTTAAATTTTGAGTTAGGAGTTCAAAGGTATAAAAGGATCTTTATAATAAGAAGTGTGTGTTGAGGAGGAGGGAGCTGGATTTCTGAAAAGGGGAATTCCTGTCTCTGCTGTATTCATCCTGTGATGGGGGTAACAATTACTGCCTGTTTTTTTACTTTGTTTTGGGATGCATTTGCTAACACAAATCCTTCCTTGTTGTCAGACAAACCGTACCTCATAACTCCATGTGTTGTATATAATGTTCTACTGGCAGTCTTGCCAGATAAAAACAGGTAGCTGAACTGTAGACACAGTTTTGGTCTTTCCACTCAGAGATGGAGGATAGCTTCATGGTTAAGGTAATTTGTTTACTGACCTATGAAATAGATATTTTTATATAAAGTCAATTACTAGAAAAACTTGATGGTGTAGGTTAAGTGTTCACTCAAGAGGTGTATGGCAGTTGAATCTACCACAGCAGTAGTGGATAGAAAGAAGGGTCCTATTACCATCTCACGAAGCAGAGGTGAAAGAAAAAGCAGAGGTTACTAGTGCTAGGAAGGTTGTCAGTGTTCTCTTGGAAAAATTAACTTCCCTTTGTGTAGTTTATTTAGAATGGTGCTTTTCATAGTGACCGCAGCCATGAGTTCTTTCCCTTCTTCGCAGAGAGAATGATCTCTAGCTCTGAGTTGTGCCCAGAGTACATGTATGGGCCTGTGTTCTGTAGAGGTTCCTTTGGACAGTTTCCCTGAAATAAAGTAGCAGTATTAGTGCTTTTCTGCATAGTGATTCTTGGGGCATTTCCTATTACTTCCAGTTGTGCAACTCTGTTACACGCTTAGTGGTGATCTGGTAACTTTTGGGATCCACAAACATTCTTAATAATACCAACTGCTTCATCAGTGAAATGAAACTGAGGTATGGTCCTGTCTGCAGCATACCTGCTAGCAGTCTTGTTCAGTGCTGTTCTATGAAGGGATGTCGTGAAATTGCATTAATTATACTTTTATATGCCTTTACATTGCACACCACCACTGGCATTACAAGTTTCTGGACCTCCTTATGAACTTGTTGATAAACTGTACTTCAGCAGGAGGGGAGTTCTTCAAGGAAGGTTTTCAAGAAGCTTCAGGCTCTTAGACTGTCTGAAAGTAGACCAGAAAAACATATAATTGCTCCACACAGAGCTGCTCTCTGTGTTGCTTTTGACGGGATCCATCGTTTTGTAACTTTTACCTCTGTTGTGTTCTTGTGTGTGAATTAATTAATCATATAATCATTTCCAGGATCCCGAGATCATCTCTTCTGACACTGTTGGCTTAGGGCAAATTCCATCATTTTCTGAGAGATTAGAATTCATTGCATGCCATACCATTTAAGATAAAGTATTTTATAGAATAAGAATTGTACCATGAAGGTAATTGTTGCTTTGTTGTCTTTTTATTCCTAGGGAACTCAGAAAAAGATCCTGGATGTTGCCAACACATTGGGCTTATCCAATACAGTAATGCGGCTGATTGAGAAACGAGCCTTTCAAGATAAATACTTCATGATTGGGGGAATGATTGTGACTTGTGTAATTATGTTTCTCGTCGTGCAGTATCTGACATGAGTTACTAAACTATTGCCAGAGGATATCGTCTTTTGGGAGTAAGATGGACTGCCCTCCAAAATGTACTTTCCTCTGAGTGCTGCTTTGGATGAGCCCCTCCTGAGAACTTCAGAGTTTACAAATCACACTCAGACATGTCATGTGGAAAGCACATAGGGGATCAAATTTCCTTGGGGACTGTGTAGATTAGAATGACCCTATAAAAATATCCATGACCACTACCACTTTCACCTTATTGTCTGTTAAGTTTAAGAATTGGATTAAGTAGGAAGCAGAAGTGAAAATTTTGTCCAGACGTTTTACAAGGTTAGGAATGTTTTTCTTTTTTCTTTCTTTCTTTCTTTTTTTTTTTGTTAGCTAGAAGAGGATGCAAAGGGAGAGCATGAGAGAATGTGAGCCTTCCCTTTGAAAGCTAGGATTGACCTCAGTAAGTGTATTTTGTGTTGAAGGAATTCTCTCACTGAAGAGAATTCTGCATTATTTGTCAGCGCACTCTTGCAGTGTAAGAGTGCAAAAAGAGGCAGAAAGTGAAGGATTCCTGTCTTTTTCTTAGAGGAAGCAGGACTGGTAGGGAGAGGTTCAAACTCTAAAAGCATGGTTATAACTTCTGGTAATATTTCTGTATGCCCATACAGTTCTAACCATTGCAGATCTTTAGGCTGAAATGCTTCTCATCTGAAGTATGTTTCAGTAGCTTTACCATGCTGCTTCCTAGTCGAAGCTGAATGCTGCACTCTGCTTCCTGACAGCTACAGGTCATTGAGTGTCATCTCAATGTGCCCAAATCCAACCTCCAAAACTGTAACACTTGACATTTTTGGTGCTAATGCACATCTTGTTTTGAATTTATTTTCTGAGCTGTTTGAGGTCGTGTGATCTGTAGCCAGTATTTTTGGATGTGGTGAAGCAGGTAAACTTCTGCTGTGTTCAAATTGGGATCTGTCATTTTTTGTGTTCACAGAGACAGAATGGGGCCTGGTGTTTTTTTATTGTTTTTTGTTTAATTCATAGTAACAGTGGGATCAGGGCAACAAACCTCTCACTTAAAACCGATTATCATCAGAAGAGTTTCCTGAAGCTACATGTCTTTGGATGGTACACGTTTCCTTTGTCTCCCTTGGAAGGGCGATCTTCACATTATTCTTTGTACCTGGAAATTTACTATGAAGGACATGATTACAAAATATCATCTCACAGAGATGTTAGCCAACTTAGATTTTATATTGTGTAGATCTATATCCACATTTAAACAGTGACAGTTACGAAATGCCTCATAGTTGAAGTACAATACTCATTTCCCTGCATACTTTGGAGACTGTTAGAATGATCCATTTCAAACAGTCTTCAGATACATTCTTATTTTGAGTACAAGTCAGGAGCATTTCCAGATGTCTAACAGAGGCTCAGAAGTTTCACATTTTGATTGTGTGGCATTCTGCTGGGAATTCCTCCATCTTTTCTGTCTGGAAGGGTTGTAGGTCTTTTAATTAATAACACTTTACAAGTGTTGTATTTGTTGCAATAAGCTTTGCTTTCCTAATTATGTAGCTTGTTGCAAATGTGAATTTGCAAAAAAAATTTTTTTTAATGGTTATTAACACAATTTCTTCAAAATCTGCTAATAAGGCCAAGTGAAACAGGCTTCAGCAGGGCTTGTTTACAGTTGCTTAACATAAAAGTATTGACTGATCTGTGGCATATCTTTTAAAGTCCAGATGAGACTATCCAATTTGATCAGCCATCACCAGCCAATCAGCTACATATATGGACTCCAGGAAAAGAGAAGTGTCAGCGCAGACCCAACAGTGGAGGAGGCCAAGATGCCATCAGTGCCTAGACAGTCTCATCAGATGGTTCAACAAAAGAAAGCAGACCAGCTTAAACACTCGTTGAATATCCTATGTGCTGCACACCTGTTGGCTGGCTGTTTTGTGCTTCAGGATGTGTTGGATGGTTTTCAAGTGCTTCATTTTCTTTGTGTTCTCAGTCTGCTACACTTCCTCAAGAAAACACATGAGCAGACCACATACCAAATCAGTTTATGTGTAAGCCAGAAGGACTAAGGAATGTAAAAGAGGAAGTCTGCAGTGAGAGATCATCTGTCTTACTGTACTTTATAACTTACCTTAAGTTTATTTCATCAGTGAAATGAAACTGGAATATAGACCTGTCTGAAATTTGTTATTTTAGAATACTTACTAAGATCATTTTCTATTACATCAGTTGGGCACCTTCTAAAGAGATTGCTCAAGGGTCTTTTGTTCCTGATAAGCAGGTCTATTTCCACCTTTATTTTACAACATTATGGTTTAGTGTTTGTATGGTTGTGCCTTGCAGCAGCAGGATTTGTCTTGTATTTGTTTTCCTTTTCAGCTTGTAGGAGCCATAAAATAAAATTAATGGTAATGGATTTTTTTTCTGTATTGAGATTAGACTAACATTTTGACACATGCGTCTCCGTTTATTTTTCACCTTTTAGAATCTCCTCATGTAGGCTACTTTCACTGCTGTATGTCTGCTATTCACTGTTGAGATGTAGGGTTTGAAGAAGTCAATGTAAATGGATATTCATGATGTGTAACTTCAGACAAATTTGTACTAGATGTTAAGTGCAAAATAACCAACATGAGTACCTTTGTCATCTCAGACGGTTAATGTAAACCTTTCAAAACTTCTGTCATTACAGTGTGCCACAGCAAAAGCAGAAGGTAGGATCAACATCTCTGCTGCTGTGAAATGACAGAACTGAAACTGCTGGCTTTACCAGTGTTGCTGCTACAGGTGCTCTCTGTGAAGTCTCCTTTCTTACTAAAGACGTTTCTTTTGCTTCTGAACTTTGTGGAACAGAAGGTGTTCAGTGGGTGAATCAACTGCTCACTGCTGAGAGGACATTGTGAAAACTAACTTGGGAAAATACTCCTTTTAACAAGTGTTTTATACATGATGGGACAAGGGTGAGACATGATGCAATTCAAATTAAGGTCAGTACAGGAGGAGCTTGGAGGGCAAAATGTGTCTGTTGACTGAGTGTATTTATAATGCAAGATCAAACTGATTAAGGATTAAATTATCTTTTTCTTGCAATTGCATGTTTTGTTTTGCACTAGTTGTTCCCCATATCTACAAAGCACTCATTAAATCAGAAAGTATCCAGCGAAGAATGGAAAAAGTTGAACATTTCATCCAGATATGTCAGCAGAAAATAGATAAATAGATCAGGCTGTCCTGTGGCTGTCTTTTGCTAAAGCTTTGGAAAAAGAATTAAAAAGATGCACTTAATAACTGACTCCTGAGATAGGTTTTCATGGTTTTTCTTCTAGGGTGGTCCCCTAAAGGGATCCAGTGTGATAAGAAGCAGCTCGAGCCTAGAAATAGTATTTGTGATTCATCAGTACACCTTAAGGTGGTAAGAAGCAATCTGGGAAGATAGAAAGCAGGTAAAGGTTTTGGAACAGACACTCAGCACAGTAAGTATTGTAGCAGTTGAGAGTGATCTGCGGATAAGATATGCAGATTGAAGGGGAGATAATGAATAACAAGACTTTATGATTGGGTAGGATAGAATTAATTTAGAAGGAAGATGGTACAGATAAGTACTAGAAGTTGTTTTCACTTGCCTAGTAACCAAAGCGTAAGCACTAGCTCATACACATGTACTATTTCTAAAGGTTAACCCTATGCATGATTACAGCTGCTAAGTGTTAGAAAGCAACACCTGCTTTAAAGAAGTACAAAACAAATGGTGACATTACATGACTACAGTAACAATATTGAATGCCACGACCATCAAAGAAAAAAATATCTTTGACTTTTATGGTCCAAAGATGGTGGTACCATGTTTTCACAGCAGCCCCGTGTTAAGTGTAGTTGCATGCAGAGGGTGCTCTTGCCTTGCTCTGCTTTGTCTTGCCCAAGGCCTGTGAGTACTAAAGCTGTTTCTTGTTCCCCACCCCTGCCTTCTTGCTTTACATTGATGCAAAGCCAAGTCCCACCTTGAAACTTGCTCATCTGTAGCCCTCTCCTCCCCATCTCCTGCATATGCTTTTGGTGTGGACAGGATGGTCCTAGCACACAGAGCTTGCTATGCTATTGTCTGTGCTTTTGCAGCTGAGCTCATGCTGTCCTTCCAGACCCTTAGCCCAGTGCTAGCTCTGCCTGGACCCACTGGAGGGCTCTTGTTTTTCCACAACTCTTTGGTCTCGGTTTATGAAGGTGAAGAACTAAGAGTATAAGAGAGGGAGCAGAGAGGAATACAAAAGGGAAAAGGGAACCAGAGCAGATAAAGTGATATCAGCACTCCGGAAATACAATCATGATGTATTTCAGACTGGCAAAATGTATGATGTCACACACATACAGCTGTGATGGCCATAGTAAAAGAGGGCTGCTGCCATTGACCATCTTGGTACTTGGGAGCTCCACACGAGAAGGCTCTTCCCAGATATTTGGGAAGAGGTCAGTGTGCTGCTTTAATCTTCTCTGTGCTCTGGAATGTGCACATCAGGTCTGCATGAAGAGACACCTCATCTTCATGGTTTGGCTAATGTTTCAAAAGAAAGATGTTAACTCTGTGACTGTAGCAAACGCGTGGGAAACCTCGGGCAGTCACTGCTTTGATTTTCAGCCTATTACTGAGTTGGCACTTAAAAAAAACCTCCAGGCTGAGCCTATGCTTTTGTTTTTATGAGTTAGAATCTTGATTAAAAGCCAGGAAAGGGGAAATGGCTTCTTGAATGTTTGGTTGTGCACTTGAGACCTGGGGCCAGAGCCTCATCCACCAGAAACAGGAGACTGCTGCCTTCAGTAACACTCACCTACTGGAACCTGAAGCTCAGAACCAGGTGGTAGTTCTCCGTGGAGGTAAAGGAAACACCAAATCCAACAAATCAATGTAACCCTGGAATGTGAGAGATCCCCTGGGTAGTCTGTTCTCCCCCACCAGCCCTCCACTGCCAGCCTTCACGACCACAGCTCTGGCAAAGGAGCTGGATACAGAACTCAGAAGGCAAAACAAGACTGGGAACTTGTTCACCTTCCAGCATATAGATAGAGGGACATTTTTGTTGCTTGTGTTTCCCAGCCCCCATTAGGTGAAGACAACACTGAGGAAAGATCACAGTCTGAACTGTGGGAGAGGCAGGGGAGTGTTTTCCAGGTCATGTATACGGGCACTGTAGTATATGTAGGGATTATGTGTACCCACTGTTCATCTTAACTACAGGGAAAGCGGAAAAGCACAAAAGAGGCTGTGAACAAGGACTGCATGGACTTGTATGGTGCCAGCAGAGACCCAGGTGGTACAAAGACTGAGTGCCAGAAGAGTAGGCCATAAGAACCAAAGTCACTAATAAAGACCTAGATCCTGAGAAGCACAAACCAAGGCAGAGGCCCTTCCCCCAGCATTCTTATTTCAACAGAGTGAGAGTGCAATTTGCCTTTCGTTGGAGGAGTGGAGAAGAGAGCGGTGAATCCCTTTCTCAGGGCTCTGCAGCTGGTGAAGAGAGGGGAAAGACTGGAGAAAGGACGTTCTTCCTGGGCTAGTGTGGTTCTGCTGATGGAAAGCAAGTACTAAATTGTGCAAGCTCAACAACAGAGAAAAATTTGTGCTTAAAGGTAAATGCTACCTCTTCTCTTCCCTCCTGAGACTCAACTCATCACATCATCACAAATGCAGACGCAAACAACCACTTATACCCCAGATTTCCATACAGATTTCTAGTCAGACCAGTCCCGTTGCTATTGAGCTGGTAGCTCAGACAAGGCAGAAATGGCCCAGCAGGCAGGGTGCAGCTGTAAGAGTGCTCACAGAGTGAGTGTAAGAGCACTTGTGGCACCACAAAACTCAAGCTGGGGGAAGAGTCATAGAAACATACCATAGCTTGAGCTGCAAGGGACCTTTAAGATTACCTAGCACCAACCCCTCTGCCTCCCAGCAGGCAGGGACACCTCCCACTATACCAGGTTCTTCACAGCCCCATCCAGCCTGGCCCTGAATGCCTCCAGGAAGGAGGCATCCACAACCTCACTGGGCAACCTGTTTTAGTGTCTCACCACTCTCACAGTAAAGAATTTCTTCCTCATATCTAGTTTAAATCTACCCTCTTCCAGTTTAAAACCATTTCCCCTCATCCTGTTGCTACATACCCTTCTTAAAAATCCCTCCCCAGCTTTCCTGTAGGCCCACTTTCAGGTACAGAAGGCTGCTGTAAGGTCCCTCCATAGCCCCAGTTCTCTCAGCCTGTCCTCATAGGGAAGGTACGGTACTTCAGCCCTTTGATCATCTTTACAGGCCTCCTCTGGACCTGCTCCAAGAGCTCCACGTCATTCTTGTTTTTTGGGCCCGAGAACTGAACACAGTACTCCAGGTGGGGTTTCATGAGCACAGAGGGGCAAAATTGAGGCTTAACAAAAGCAAGTATAGAGTCTTGCACCTAGGGAGGAATAACCACATGCACTGGTACAGGTAGAGCTGCTTGGAGAGGAGCTCTGAGGAGAGAGACCTGGGGGTCCTTGTGGANCTGCTTGGAGAGCAGCTCTGAGGAGAGAGACCT
>VXAB01012745.1:0-151379 GCA_013399175.1 Odontophorus gujanensis
GGGGCAAATAGTGCAAAACAAGAATAAAATTCCTCAGGAATTTTGAATTATATTACATTTTAATTATGCCTGCATTCTTCCTGTTCCTCATGTCCTACCACAATATTTTCACACAATCACACAATGAATTTGCCACAAATATTGCCACTAAAGCAGAAGATGGTAAGTGAATGTTTGTAAAAAGTAGAATTCTAATTCAGAACTGTAGCTTCATGCAGGAGAAACCTGCTTATACTCACACTTTAAGCACTGGCTATTTGGTGTGAATAAGCTCTACAGTAGCTGAAAACAAATCCATGACATATGAATTATTTTCAGTTTTTCATTCTGAACATATCTGGCAAAATGTCACTTTTTTTTTTCTGAAGTTAAAAGATTAAAATGAAAATTTCCCACATTCTAAATGGGGCAATTAATTCATAATAGCTACTTTTTCCAGGACACTATTGCTGAGGTTTATTAAGATATTAAGTGAAAATGAGTGGAGATGAGTACTTGCAAAAATCTAAATCCTGTTGATTACAAATAATTGTACTTCCAATTGTACTTTGAATTGCAAACACTTCTGAAACAAAAATGAAAGGAATTTACTTAGATTTAAAAGCCTAGTCTTAAAGACTGTATCCAAGGAGATATCCAAAGAAGGAGAAAAAATATTTTATTTTCTTAGATTTAGAAGCAATTCCCTATCTTTTTGGCAGCATAGTCACAAATCATCCAATTTAGTAACAGGACACCTATGGAGTAATCTGAAATTGCAAGGATATACATACTAGCGAGCCTCTAACTTACCAACTGGTCAAGTGAGATTAAATAAATCATAGGGTACAAATGTGAAAGGATTAAACCATAAAAGTCAAAAGGTAGAGGTCATAACAAGGCACTCTTCAAAGGGAAGATTAGTTTGAGAAATCTTCCTTAGCAACTGAGGCAGTTTCTTCCTGAAGCTATGGCTATTTTGCAAGGCTCCATTCCCTAAAATGAAACAGGTCTGGCTACATTTCTGCTACTATTCCTATCTTAATGTACTTGCACAGTGAATACTCTACAGGTCAACAGCATGGTCAAAATATAGCTGTAGCACAAGGGCTCAACGTGTAGGTATGAAGGGCTGTGGCTGTCTCCTAGCAGAAAAGCAGAAAAAAGAAAGATGATCTGCAAGGTAGGCAGAGTATATGAAAAAAACAGACTGTAGCTATTATCCAACTTCAAGTATTTTAAAAAAAAACAACTGAGTAGTCTTTAGATTGGCTAGCAAATGCATGCTAAAAAGGCAGTAGTTAAATGGACTCTCTTCTTTTAGCCAGAACCTCGTGAGACTTTGAGAGATATTTATTGCATGTTTTCAAATGTTTTTCCAGATAAGACTTCTTAATTTCAGACGATTGAAGGAACAATTGTTATTAGGAAACAAGAACCCCCCAAATCACAGCTGTCCCAAACACACAAAAGCTTAATTTGGTTTCAGATTCTATTTTTAAATCTTTCTTCCTTAGCACTGTGAACACTTCATAGGTATCCCATCAGAGAGCACTGACCTAGTGCATTACCTAGTTATCTTGGGAGACTTGATGAACCTACTTCATCTGGGTGATACTGACTGATCAGATGAAATACTGTTATGCCCCAGGAATAGGAGGACATCATGGTTTAATGGATATTAACATGATCTCTTCATATTAACATAACCTCATAAAGGATGGCATTTTTAAGTTAATGTCATGTTTTACTCTATTCACAGATTACAGATTTGTGGAAAGGTATTGGAGCTTTTAAAAGACTCTTATCATAGAATATCATTTAATCAGCTTTCTCAGTTTTCCAGAATGGATTTGGAGAAAGAATGTTATTTAATGAGTAATTTTTTTTCCCTTAAATCTCTTAATATAATTATGAAAAGATTAAGAGGAACTTAATATGCTATTAATAAGCACATATTAAACAATGTTTTATCAGACTGGGTTAATTTTCTCCATAATTTCAATGAAAAAATAATTTTCTACCTACAGTCAGACTAAAGTTTTTAAAAACAACTTCAGAACATGTTTAATAAGCTTTCCAGTGTCAAGGATTACCAACCCTTTCTGTTAATGATTACTAAATGACACTATATGAATTTCAGCAGAGAGGAAAGAAATCCAAGTTGGTGTTCTTAGCAACAAAAATACATCAAGAAGGCTAGAACTTGCTATTCATTTCATTAAGAACCACTGGAATTGAAAAGCTGCAGAAATCCTTACACTTGGCAGAAGGTGGTCCAAGCTATGGAACTCAGCAATGCCTGAGCACCTCCTCAGCTGTGCCATGAGGCCAAGAGGCTTGGTGGACTCTGATAGCTAACAAGGATTAAATTAATTCTACAGCTTGGAGGCATTAAGTATCTGGCTCTACTTCATTATTCTGTTTTGTTTAATTTGCAGAGTATCACTGAAAGTCTTTCAAGTCCTCTGAATGCTAAACGACTCCACTAAATTGGGCTGGAATTGTTCAGTGGGTTCAGAGGCAGAGCAGATGAAGGAAGGATAGAAGTGGAAGCTAGAAAACAACACTGCCACAAAAGTCCTACTTCATAGGAAAAAAATCAAATGATGAGTTAAATATAAACTTGAGTTAAATACAATTATAGAAATCTGTAAGTCAATTTGTATGTTTCTGCTCAGTTTAGTAGAATGAGAAGCTAATCCAGAACAGACAGGTAATACCAGCAGGTGGGGTCAGGAACGGTCACTGTAACAACTAACTAATACGTAAGTAGAAAGAATTATTGTTGTATTTTTCAGTAAGTAGATCTTTTGACACAAAACATGTACAAAGATAATCCATGGTCTTCTCAGTCTCAGATACTGTCAGCACTGTCCTTCAGATACACAATGAACTTTCTATATCACTGAATTACACAGTTTATTTTTCACTCCACTGCAGTTTGCTGCCAGGAGCAGTGCCTTGACTCTTCAAGCCCACAGTGAAATCTTGGACTTTGTCTTCCTTCTGGGAAACTCTTCCAGTGCAGCACATGGTGGTGTCAACTGCACACCAGACGTGTTGCAGGCACATTAAATTTGGGCAGGATGTTGCTACAGCTTTAGCTGTGCAGCTACAGGGGCATGGGACAGCAGTGCAGCATGAACAGGATGGGCAGAAGGAGGTGAAAGAGTCACACAGTATCATTTAATTTTATCCAGAATTTTCCTTCACTAAGAAATGGTTCCTAGGTTTGACAGCGTCACCAAGAAGAGGTCCGCATACCAGGATGATCAGTTTAGTATTTTGTTTCTACCAACAAGATTTTCAGATTATTTTAAAAGACAAATGGAAACTAAAGACATCAGACAAATTGGTTTGAAGCACAAGGTTATGTGGCTAACCTCATCTACATCACAGTCCTCTCATTCACCTCTCTTTACTATGATAACAAAAACCACAGCAGAAGCAGTGATCACTCCACCAATGAGTGGATTTCTTTTCATAAAGGTGCAGCAGCTTCTAGAAAGTTGAGAAAAACTATAATGAGCACTCACTTTCACATATAACTCATTGTATATATAGAAATTCAGTATGAATACTGTGAAATAGGCTAAGAAGGAAAACACTTCAGGCTTGTCTTTCTGTTTATCGTGTTGATACCCCTTCACAGTATTTGCATGCAGGAGAGGCCATATGAGAATTCTAAGTATTTTCTAGAATGTCAGAATAACTTTACAAACTCATATTTTTTATTTAGTATGTTAATTGCTCTATTCACATGACAAAGAGTTGCAACAGATCAGACAAACTACAGTGCATAAGTTAAAGGTTGTGATGATAAAAAGGATTTTCAATCCAAGTAGTTTTCAGCACTAATTACTTCCAAGTGGAGAGGACTTCTAGATTATTCATTCTTTCATTAGATGTGAAGGACACCAAATTAAAGGAAAGAAATGGATAACAAAGATATTCCAGGAGAGATTTTAACAGACAGTGAGGCAGAATTTAGAAAGTATGACAATCTATGTAGGCTGTAATCTAATTGGTTATGGAAGTACATAGACACCTAATAAACATTAACCCAATTCATGGAATTTTAAGAGGAATAATTACTGATCCAGGAAACTGAAACCACATTTGTATCACAACAGCATGCATCTTTCCTAATAATGTAAAATGGGTCAGATGTGAAGGAGGAATAATCTAAACAATTAGGGGATACAAACATTTAATGATTATATGGCCAGGATGCCAACCTTAGTGCTTCACTTTTGCACAGCCTTTCTCTTACCCCATAAACCAAAAATACAACAATACAAAAATACAGCAAAGCAAAGAAGATCAAAGCTTTGCAAGTTCACTGACTGTCACCTTGTTCTCACAGTCTGGGCAATGAACCTCACCCATAATAAAATGTTGTAAACCCATTGTACCTTATGACTATACTTGGGTATGGGTTTTTGCTCAACAGAGCACACAACACTAAAGCTATACATACCAAACTTGTTTTGTTCACAGCCTGATTGCTAAAGCACGAGACCTGCCTCTGTTTAAAACAGACAGAATTCATAGAAGCTGCAGGGGAGGCCATCACTACAGCTTCCTGCCCATGGATAGTCCTTTACCAACAAGATCCACCTCATTCATCTAATCAGAGCATGTTTCCATTACAACTTAATCATGATATAACTACCACACAGAAGCTACACAATAGCAGAAGACATGCCTCTTTTAGAGGGAAAAAAGTTGCAGAAAAAATGTCAACTTTTGCATTTCTTCTTTTTATTTTTCAGCCTTAAAGTAGGCTCTTGAGGGTTTAGCTACATGGGAAATTATTTCATATTTCTTTGTGGGGTGGGGAGGGCATAGGAGAAGAGAAAGAAATGGAATAGTCCTATCAAAATCTGCACAATACAATTCCTACTGCAATTTAGCGATCCACTCTGCAGAGCAGATTTTATATGGGTACCTCTCCAATTCACATTTTATTGGCCAGCCTCCACCAAAATCCTCAGCTGTTCTAAGGTCACGACCGCTGAATGTCACCTCCAGTCTCACATCCTGGCACATGTCCAAGGTGAGACCATTCCTGGTTGTGAGCTCCTGAAAATGTACTTTAACCATTGTTATTACAGCTGTCTTACAGCAGTCAGGGCAGGTGCACCTGCTAAACCACCTGCTGCCAAATCCTCGTATGCACGTGTAGAAGCCTTTTTGTCTCACAGATCACTAGCACTTTAGCGCAAAACAATGGCTGAACTCAGAAAATGGAGCTGACTAGTGAAGAAGAAGAAAAAGGTGTTGTAGGAGGGTCTGCAAGTCAAGGGCAAATCCAGGGTACATGGTCCTAGAATTTCAGCCGCTTCCAGGAGCCATTTGATAAAGCATGGAAAAAATATAAAATATGGAAAGTCTAGCACAGCAGTGAAATATTTGACCAGATTTATTCTGCAAAGAATCTACAATGCATAGAAATATTACTTAGAGTGTAGCAGTCACAATCCTGCTACAGAACCACAACAGTTTTTGTAACAATCTTAATTCATTTTCACTTAAAGCACATTAATAATGAACATTTTGACACTACTCAGCTTGTGACTTACAAGAAAATTGATGAATGTGATGCCAAGTGGTGAGATGCAGTGAAAAACTATAGTGAAAATGTAGTTTGTATTTAAAAAAAAGCCCAAAAAAAAAACCATGACAGAAGTCAGAGAATGGTTGAGTTTGGCAAGGACTTCTGGAGGTCACCTGGTCTAATCCCTGTTACAGCCACTTGCCCAGGACTATGCACAGGCAGCTATTTAAGGTCTCCAAGAAGGGACACTGTTTAACCTTTCTAAGCAATCTGTGCCAATGCTGTCACTAGCACAGTTAAAAAAAAAAAGGTTGTTTATGTTCAGGTGGAGCCTTTTGTGTTCCAGTTTGTGCCCAGTACCTCTTGCCTCATCACTGGATACCTCTAAAAAGAGCCTGTAGCCATCTTCTTTACACCCATCTGACTAGAGCACACCTATCCTGCACAGAATGTCATGAAGTCATCCATACCCTCCTCCATATACTTCTCATATAGCTGCTGCATACTGCATATATGTGCGTAATATTAAAATTACTTTCCTAGTTCAGTAAATAGAAAATACTCTATTCACTTAACCCTCTTTTGAATCAGTGTAATTTGAGAATTAGTTTTCACAAGAATGAAAAACAAATGGATACTAGTTTAATTGTATTGTTTCTAACCTGTGGAGATAACTTACAAATTTACTTTGCTTTCCATGGGTTAAGCAAGAACAAAGAACAAATCAAGGAGATTCTAATGCTAGTCAATAGGTGAATGATGTAACTGTATATTTCAGGACTCATCTTTGCCATGTATCCTGACTAAAACTAACTGATGACTTTCCAGTGTTTTACTTTATCTACAGTCACCCGAACAATGTAATCAAAGAAAAAAAACCAACCACAAATGGTTAAAATATTATAAGAATCTTTCTGAACATACTATGGAATTATAAATATAAATTATATTAAAAAAATATTGAAAGTGCCCAGTAAGATTTAGAAGAGTTTTTAGTGGTAGGGGTTTCATTCTTGGTTCTGCTACCTATCTGCAATGTTCTCCTCACTATGCATCTAATATTCTTTCTATTTTTAATCACCTTTACATGGATAAGTTTGATCTCTTGATTGTTTCTCATAGTGTACTTAAACAGGCTTTTGCACAGCAGGAATCTCATCTTACAGGGAACTTGAGATGTTACTGGGGACCTGAGGGCACAAATGTACTCAATCAATTTCTTCTTCCTATTCTTTCCAAATTAAAACACAAGCCTTCAGAGAGTCATAGGCAGTCAAGATCTTCAAGTTGTCTTTTTCTATACTCCATAACATGCAAATATTATTTACATTAATATAAAAATAAAATGTTTCTGTTTAAACACTTAAGAATGTACTGTAAGTAGCCATGATAATGTAATTTCACTTAATGGTTTAAACTGTTTTCTGAAAATAGGACTGGAGAAGAGAGAAGCCAAGTGAAACAAAATCTGTCCTACTCTGAGGAACTCCAAAAGGAAAGCAGAAACACTCTGGCTGTTTATTACTCCATTGCAACGGACAGTAACTAAAAATGTACATTTAACAAATGGCTTAATTAACTTAATCTCTGAGTTTAAAAGATTTTACTGTTAAAAGATTGGGACTCAACAAAACAAAATATTGCTGGATCCCTGGTACAGAAACAAAAGAAACACTGGAAACCTACAGTAGCTTTCAAACTTCTGTAATTCTAGTCTTGTGACAGTCACAGCTAAAAGCAGCTGCTGAAGAGATGCTGTAGAGAACAAGAAACAAAAAATAAGACCGACTGAATGAGACCATTCTGGGAAACAGAACCTGTACATCTGAGCAAACAATGCTGAAATTTGCTAAAAACATCAGCTTGCTTAGTCTCAGTTTCTTTTAGCTGTGATACAAGCTGGATTTAAGTTTCTTGAAAGCTATCTTCTCTCACGTGAGAGAAGTTCATGGTTGTGCAAAGTTTGCTCTAAAGTATTTGAAGTGATCTAGAATCTAAGATCTTTTATCTTGTTGAGGGGAGAGGCAGAAGAAGGCCAGACAACTCCATCCTGCCCTGCCCAGACACATTACTTGACCCTCTGGTACAGGCTACATTGCTAGCAGTTCTGCTACTGCTGCTCATGACTGCTTGCTACTAGCTAAACTGAGATGGTGAACTTAATCACCCACCAATTGCTGATGCTTCTCTGTGAGTAGCAAAGTGGCTAACACCAGAATCAGTAGCAGGAAAGTGGTACTTTTAGGAACCAGCTCACACGAAATACTCTAATTCACAATACTCTGTGGCACAGCCAGCATGCAAAACAGTGTTGGACTTCTACAGCTATGACAGTTTGCAATAAAAAAGGCTAAGTCCCGACAAACCACAACCGTTTTTCTTTATTTTTTTTAAAGGATTTATGTTAGCAGTTCTGATAAACAAGTCTTCCCTGCTGCCAAACTTTTTTTTTGTACACTGGTCTTAATCAACACAGAGTCACTCTCAGAAGAAAGCCCACTGTTTTCCTGTTCCTAAAATGCCTGCAGGGAAGTGGGAAATACATAATGTGCAGTGTTTAACAATGGTACATGAGTGTCTGAGGTCTCAGGATCCCACTCTGGTGTTTTGTCTAAGCGGTAACACTTCATGCAAAAGCATGCAGGATAGCCCCTTGCGTGCCCACCTGCTAAATGCTCATTGCCATGCAGTGATGACCAAATGGAAGTATATTATGGAACTGAAGGGACACCTCAAGGTTATTAGGCCTAAAAATGGACCTACCTTGATATTTTCCCCATATTGAAGGCCTTACCTTAAAGAGGGACATTCACACTGAAGCAAACTTGAAAAGAGAGAACATTTATACAAAAAGAAATTTACTTGGCCTGTAATTTCCTATGTTCTGTTTGGTGCTACTGAATGATATTGCATTGTACAGGGCTTCTTCCCCACAGTGTAAAGTCATAGTTCTGCATGTATGACAATACAATCCACTGTCACCAAAAACAGAGGTGTGCCAAAAAAAAACCCCAGAAAACAGTATAATGACTTCCCAAATAGCAAGTTAAAAAATCCTCACTAAAATGTAAAAATATCTTTGCCTGTCAGCAGTCGCATATGGAAACAGATCTGAAAACTTGGGAAGATTTATGAGTCATGTATCCAGCTAATATATTTGGAAGTTTTCTCCAGAAATGTGGTCCCTCTTTAAGGATTCCAGCCATTTCTCACAGTCAGCAGATGGCTGCTGCAGCATTTTAAACACACACCTGTCTCACTGAATGCTTTTTGGGAGATGTTCAGTGAGACATCAACCTATGTATGCAGGTGCAACTACTGCCTGTTTGCCTGTGCAAGCAGGCCAGTTGCACACTCTGTATGCATTTTTACTGTTTCTTACTCAATTTTCAAACACTGTGAACATCCAGCTTGACACAAGTCATAAAAGAAGGGCTTTTGAATTTTTTCCAGCTTTTTCACTCATTTGAGAGAGAAGGAAAAGAAAATTATCAGTGCTCAGAGACTCCAGTTGAAACACAATCATTGGCTACTACTAGAATTTGTTTTTTGGGATGATTTTATGTCAAACCTTTGCTGCAGCACAAAACTGAAAGAGGGCAGATTGCTGGCATCCTTAAGTCAAGACTTAACAAGAGAGTTTAGGTTCACAAGGAAACTTCATACAGACAACGTGGCCCAGATAGTGATAACTAAGGGGGGAGGGATTTTGATAACAGTCTGTGTTTATATTAGGGTTACAGGAGATAAGATACATATAAATTATTGTAGGAAATTTGAGACTGAAGATCAAGATGAAATCAGCCAAAACTGAGGTCTGGTTTGGCATAGAACACTCTTCCAAGGGAAGTGCCACGTGTTTAAAGCCTGGCTGATCATGAGCATTTGAATTTTAACTCTCTCAGTCGTATCTCTTTGCTGCCACAAAACTTTGTGTTATGCATTCTGAGCTACTATTACCAGAGAGTGGAAACTGAGGCATGAAGGTGTTAGGTGACAAATCCTAGGCCACGCCATAAGTTTCTAGAGAAGCTGTTAGCAGAACTTATCTACCCTGCACTTCTCAGATCTCTGGTTATAGCTGCCAGACCAATCCTCTACCAATCCCCTAAATAAGTCAGATCTCAAGAAAGAATGAACAAGCATTCAGAAAATATTCTCTGTGATATAACAGTGGGAATGGAAGAGTCTGCAAAATGAAGAGAGTCCAATCAGATGAACTAAATGGGCCCTTTTGGCAGCAGCTGCTGTTATTCAATACTGAAAGATAAAATTCTGCAGTAGATTATCTTGCCCATCATATCTTTAATGTCCTTGAAGAAAGCGAGATTTAAAAATGTAAAACCAAGAAGTTACGAACGCAAAGAGAAAACAATGTGTTGTGTTGTGTTGTAAAAACTGCATGGTCACAGTAAATCATCAGAATGCAATTACTTTGTTAAATTCATCTTCATACAGCCACACTAGGATTGATTTGCCACAGGCAGTGATAAAACCATTAGAGATGAAACTTTGGCTTAATTGCTAAAGGAAATACATACAGCAGACATCTTTTTTCCAGCATTTGTTTTATGCTCTGACTCAGAGTTTCAGCTTTTTCATGTCGAGGATGCCTTAGTCAATGCCTCAAATTTCCCCAGCCTTGATATTTACAATAGGATAGATAAAAAGGACAAGACTTCTTGTGTGTGTGTGTGTGCGTGTGTGCGTGTTTCAATGGTTGACAGAAAACTCAGCCTGGAAGGACAGGAATGGACAGGTTGGGAGGCAATCTTTGCAGCACAGTGCCTAACAGCTTCCTGTGTCTCACAGTTCCTGACAGCACACTGCTATTGTGACCAATGGCATAAGAAACATGAGAATGATTTTATTGTGCACATCTTGTTTTGCCTAAATAAATAAAGAAATAAATAATAATAAAAAGTACCAAAAGAACAAAACAAAACAAGAAGAAACAGAGGCTTACATGATGCTACCACTTCAGCCAAATGAGTGAAATTTAGGGCATTAGCATTCCCGTATCCCTGGCAAGTGGGGCTGGAATATTACACATCAGTATCCACCTTCAGGCACCTGTGCATACCTCTTGGTGAGCTTCCCTGCCTGACCTTAGTGGCATGTCAGCCAGCCAGCTCAGAAAAGGCACAAACAAACAAAACTTATTGCAGGGGATCTAAAGCAATATGGAGAGAATTAAGGAAAAAGCAAAGTATTCCAAAATATACTTTTGCTTCACTGTTACAAACACCATCTTTTCCAACAAATAACAACATGGTACAACAGAAATTTTGTAAATACACATGCAAGGTGAACAGTAATCTGTTTCAATCATTGTTTTAATGCATGTTTTATTATTTGTTATGGAACAGTCTGAATCATTCCATCATGGCACTAAGCAAGATCTACAATACTGATGACTTTGGCAAGAGATTAATACAAGGTACACTTGTTTTCATTATTAATATTGCAGATGTGCTTTAAAAATGAAGATAATCTAATTTAACCAAGTATAACCATGGAAACGGAAACAAAGAAAGACAGAGAGTAGAGAATCCCTGAATACTAACAACACCTTTGTGGATTTTTGACTGTAAAACTATATTGGAAACCATAGCCTGGTGTTATGGCTAGTGATCTGGGAGATTTATTTCTCTGAACAAAAGTAATTTCAGAAAAACATAAGGGCCAAAATATTTCAACACAGGAATAAAGTGCCTCAAAGGGAGTTCTGTCTCACAGCAAGTGCTTTGGAGAACAGATATCTGTCTGTACTAGAACAGTACTTCTTTCTTTCATATGCAATTACAAATCCATTTCTGAATTAAGAGCAGCAGAAAAGAAAAATATTACTAAACAAATTTTAAGACAGCCTGTGAAATGGTAAGAATTATGTTTTAAGAACAGTGGAAATTATCTTCAAGAGATACTGTCAAGGTCACTGGTGCTTAGAAGTAATAAATATCCTCTTCGTATCTCCTCCAATGTCTGTTTAATTTCTAATGTACATGTTCATAGCTATAACCTTTTCTGTAGCAGCATAACCTTTATAATAGCTCTACATGGAAGAAACCCTTAGTATAATAAGCTATAGTATATAGAAAAAAATAGGTTGTTCTGGATTTATGAAAGGAAGGGCTGGTACATAACATGCATCATAGTACAATGCATTTTCACTTCTTCGTGTCCTCTTTTTCAAGTCACTATGCTGGAACAGCAGTTAAAGACCCTTTTCAGCAGGTGTCAGGGACACCAAATCTGTTTTTATTGTCTATACTTCCTAGCACAATCAGGCATTTCATTCCTGTCACTTCTTAGCAAACTAAACTGGAGCCATTTGTATGAGAGCTCTGCCTTGGGCTCTCTGATTTTCAAATATCTTTTGGAATTCAGTAATTTTCATTCCAAGGTTAATGACAGTTAGGAAAGAAATTCCATATTCCAAAGAAAGCATACTCAGAATCACCACATAATTCCCAAAATAGAAAGACATTAATGGTATATTTCTGGTATAGGGAAGAATATATTTGTATTCCTGCACAGTATGAATGAGATTTAGAAATAACTTTTGAGTATTCTTTCAGAGTATGAACGTTCAAAAGTCTGATTATAATTATGCTGTGTTTCTTCCAAGTCCTCTTGGAAGATTCAAAGCTCAGGCTGGCAGAGCTGAAGAGGGATAATTTGAACTATGGAGGAGCTTACCTAAGGAGATCTTACAGTACCAGGTAATACAGACACTTATAAAACCTATTATTTCAGAGCAAGAATAAAAAGTAAAAGAAAAAAAGGTTGTTGTGCTAACTGAGGAACCCACACATTTTTGGGAATCAGTAGAGTAGTGAGACAGAACTGAAGCAACCAACATTTTTTTCCTCCCCAGCACCTCTATGAACTCCCTTGGCAGACTATTCCATTGTCTGATGAGACCTCAGTGTTTGACCACTTTCCCCAATGACTTTAATTAATTTAATTTCAAGGTTTTACATTGTCCAGAGCTCATGTGAATAAACCCTATGTTTTATATACAACACAAAATTATATTTCCCCCCTTAGTCATCTTTTCTGTTGGGTCAGAAAATAGACTACTACTTGTGTAAAAATATGCATTCCTGCATGAGTAGATTTTTACAGGTGCATACAAATACCAGTTTGCATGCATACGACTATGTACATGATTTTTTTTTTTCTCTGCACCTATGTACACTCATATCACATGCTAGAATGTCAATTTTCTGAGTAATTTCCCTCAATCATAGCTGTTTTCACAAACCTAGGCTTTCCTGAACATAAAATTAAATACATTTTTCATATCCCTTTTAATGTTACAAGTCGCTTTGAAATAATGAACAGTCCTGAAAGATGTTAAAACCCAAAAAGCATTCCAAACATGTCATTACTTATGTTATTCTAAATCAGTGATCTTAATGCTACTCCCACTATGGAATTTAGAGGCAAACTCTCTACATAGATTTTAAAGTAGAATTTATTTCATTAGCTTTAAACATCTTACCTTTTTTTTTTTTTGGTATTGTTCAAAGTGAATACAATTTCTTCTAGCTTGCCAAGTGTACCAAATCACCTTTTCAGCATTTATAGAGAACTGAACTTCTCTAGAATCCTTTACAGTTTCTGAAGTTGCATCATTAATAATTAGATTTGTGTGATCTTTCTGTCTGGGCTAGTCCTAGATCACATTTCAATTTTCAACTAATAAAGCATTAAATTTTAAGAGGACAAGTAAAAATTTCAGTATAATCTTGGTCAAAGATTTCAATCCAACAAAAAAATCCAAACAGTTATAAAATTTATAAAGCTGGTATAAAACAGCTGATGGATCATAAATACAGTGTAACTATTTAAAACACACCCTTTCTATGTATAGAAAAGTTAATAGTAAAATTGATCGGATGAGGTTGCCAGGGAAGTTGTAGATAGCACTGAAAACATGAAAATAGGGTTGGCTCTAACATGAATTACATGCTATCTGAATTTACCACCATAAAATAAGAGTTCAGAAACAAACAAACAAAAAGCATACAGAACCACTAGACAGCAGAAATCAAATCTGCTAGATCATAGACATAAATAGTATAAAAATCCAATACTACTGAAGAAGCCTGAAGAAAAATGAAAAAAAAAAAAAAGGTGTAAACAAAGATGCATTAAATCACTTTATAATTATTAGAGAGCAACCAGATGTTACTAAAATTTTATAGAGAACTATTCTCAAATAATCTTAAATCTCTACTAAAACTGAAACACTTAACTAATATATTGTTAAAGTAAACAGAAAAGGAGAAAAGAAACAAAACAGCAGGTATGAGTAAAATAGGAATGGCTTTACAAAACAGCAGTGAAATAATTACCACAAAGATACAGAAGCTGCGCTGAGAAGGTAGAAGAAAAAGAATAATAATATCTAACATATCAAATCCCACTTGACTTTTAAGAAGAGCTACTGCAATGACAATACTTACAAAAATAATATGGACCTTGTAAGAATATCTGTTGTCAGAGTGAATTTACATCTTTGATCGTCAAAGGAAAACGGCCATTAAATAGAATAGATGTGGGGATTCTGAGACTTATTAGGTGTAGGCATTAAGTGAAAACTAATCTGGAATTGTACAGTCTGATTGATACCTGTATTATCAAAACACTGATTAATACTGAGCAAAGCAACAAAAATGATTATGAGATGAAAGGCCAGCTTCTTATGACAACAGGAAAAGAGCTACTACATACATGGTTCTCTGTTAAACAATGAACAAGGCTCACTGAGGGACCTAACTGGAGAGAGAATTAAACAAGCTTCAAATAGATGCCAGCAGGGTTAAGCTGGGTTTAACACTTCCTGGAGCAGCACAGAGACCTATAAATCAGCTCAGGCACTAGGTACTATCCAGCCACTCCTCCAGAGGAAGGCTGGACAGCAGGGTAAGGCAGCCAGGAGCTGGCTCAGGCAGCCCTGGGCCTGTAGCATTACAAGGTTTGTATTCTCCAAGAAGTATACTAAACAAAGTATTCCTATATGATAACAAGATATTTTGCTCCTTGAAATTACTCCTAGAAAGATATTCTCCAGGATTAACTTCCACATAGAGTTGTCCAACCTTTTGAGTTCTTCCTTCATAGCTACAGAGAGATATACTTCTCCAAGTGCAGGATCAGAGGAATTACTTCAGGTTTCTGTTGCAGGTGGTCCCTGCATGCTCACCCCCTTCTTTACACCTTTATACGAGGATGCTTAGGGAAGTGCATCTTCATGGACTTAAAAGTAGACACATCAAATGCAACAGGCAGTAATTCTACAATGACAGAGGGGGCTTTCCACTCTAACATTAAGTTAGTATTCAGAGTTGAGATCAAAGTTTCATTTTGCTTTTTTATTATTTTTTTAAACCTTCATACACTATCTAAAGAAGGAAATAAAGAAGCATGTTAACTGTATTTATAGGCAAATCAAACATTATAATTAGGAGTATGTAAAGTCAGAAGACGCAAACCAATCTCAAAGGATTTTGAGACGCAAACCAATCTCAAAGGATTCACAATATATTCTCTTGTGCCACTGAAATATGAAATTTATTGCATACATTCTCAGCTGAAAAGTTGTCATTTTGTGAATTGAAAGTGTATTTTTTTGAGTAGTTTCATCCAGAGAAAGTCAAGAATAAATATGGTATTTTTTCCTGGCCTTTGTAGCATCTGCATGTGGGGCCAGTAACTGCATGCTTCTGGCAGTTTAAAATACAAACACTCCATTATTATTTGCCAAAATGCAAATGTATCCATTTATCTAATCATGATATACATTTATTTTCCCCAAGAGGCTGTTTCTTCAGGAATCTTTCAGTCAGAAATCTTTTCCTCCACCTTTCGCTGCAAAATCCACTGTCCATCAGCAATGCAGGACTTACAGAAAGTTTATGTCTGATTGAAATAATCTTTTCTGATCAAGATATCTTCAGGAATATGGGAAAATAATTAGAACAGGGCATTTAACTCTCTTATGATTTGAACATGAACATCTTCCTTTGTGTTGAATCTATTCTTAGCACTTACCTTCACAGAAGAAATGACAAGGGAATATTTGGTGCTTGCTTTTGTGCTACTGTTTCAACCCTCAAATGTTACATCAAGTAATTTCATGCCTTAAAAAAGCCAGCAACTAGAATTGTCAAACCACGTTTTCTATGAATGTTATGCAAGCTGCTACTTACAATCCGAGGTTTGAAGGGTGGCTTGATTTTCCTTTGTTCTAGAAGAACCCAGTCAATTTCCTTGAAAAACGGATGCTGCTTAATCGCATCTTCCCCGTTTTGTGATGCCACACAGCCAAGTCGTTTATTTGGATTTTTTGTCATGAACTGCAGGGTGGGGGAGGGAGAAGAGGAAAAAGGCAAAACATGGATGACAATGGCTGGAAACCATTTACAATTTAATTAGAAATTACAGTTCTTAAGGTTTAGTTTTTAGAGATAACCCCATTTCAGAATGTTACTTTTCCTGGAAGAACAACAAGGACACTTCTCTGAATTTCAGAGGCTACAGTCAGACTGGAAGATTAAGAAACTCTGAAGATAAAGTTTCCTGCAGGAAAATCTTTCAGTTAATTTCTGTGACCTCCTAATTCCACCTGTCTGGCAGTGCTACAGGAGAAGAATCCCTTTCCACCTTTGGCCAAAAATACTAAAGGAAAGAAAGAAAATATTAAGACCTCCAGAGACAGTATATAGGCGTTTAGGATAGCTCTTATTTTATCTTGTTTGCACTGTCTTACCTACTAATACCTACTAATTTTGGAGACAGAGGCTAAATATTATTCTTGTTCTTTTATTTTCTTTGGGTACATAGCCTTCATATAGATCTACTCCTTTCAAGCAAACACATGAAAGGCCCTGTTCTTATGCATTTCTAGAATTTCTTCATATGAATAAGAATAGTGTCTGTAGCTATGCAAATTACAGGATTTCTGCCAGTACTTTCCAAAACGTCCATGGAATGTATTGAGAAACACCACAACATGCTGATCCAAATATGAACCTTTTGTCTTGTATTCAACTGTTCTGCAAATTTTTTGCAAGCGGACGAGTCCTATCTAAATTACAGCCCATATTTTCTATGAGCAGGAAAAGCAAAGGTTTTGAAAGGTTTACTACACTTCGGTGAGGTCTCCTGGAAAACCACCAAAAGCATTCCTACATTCCTCTGCTTTATTTCACCTCCAAAATCCTCTGGTAACTGAGAGAGAGCAGGCCAGGAACCATCAGCCACACATTTTGCAGTAGAAGAACATGGAAATTACAGGGTACACTTTGTGCACTCTGTAACCCAGGTATCAAAGAAGTTACAAAGGATCCTTCTGCCTGCCATGCTCAATCTTTGATTTAAGCTGCAGGCAGGGAAAACATATTTAACAAGTCCAGAACATGAAAATATTACTACCTAATACAATTTATCAGTGTACTTTACAAACTTGGAAATGAATGATGAGCGAGAAAAAAAAAAAGGAGCAAATACTTGAAACAAGTGTCATGTGCAAATATGATGCAATAATCTCAAAATTCTGAAGTGGACATTTAAGTCCATAAATTTCATACTCTGAGATAATTATTGACCTTTTTCAGCTCTTTCTGCCATTTCTGAAGCACAAACTGACATTTTCTTCCTGTTTATCTACAGCACCAACAACGATGCTACTGTCAGTGCCCTGACAGCTGCTAACTGTACTGTATTGATGAGATGGTTGCCAGTAGGTCTTATTATACTTCTAACACTTACAGTCACAGCCATACGTGCTGCCTGTACTATGACAGGAACCTCTTGTTTAAGTGAGAGCAATGAAGATCAGAACTCCTACTGACTTAAATAACAACAGGAAAAACGGTTGCTGAGACAGCCATGTAACTTGGGGCCTGAATTCAAGATCAGTGGATTCCTAAAACTTTGCTTTGAAATAAGCAGTAGTGTTTAAAAGCAGAGTTCTGCCTCTGTAGCCAGAGATCTATGTCATCTGGATACACAGGGAGTATACACTGTACACTCAACCTTTCTCAATCGCTTGCAAAGAAGCCCAGAGCTAATTTCAATGAGGAATTGTTTTCCTTAACAGACAGGAAAGAATTTTAAATAGCAATTCCTGTCAATTCACAGAAACAGGGCTAATAAGATTCCCGGGATTTCATGGGATAAGCAGCATTCTGCCTTGCAATACTGAGCTGTAAAATTATCCTTGCTAGGATTTTGTTAGAAAAAAATGAGAAACTGCTTTTTCATAGAAGAAGAAAACGTTATTACTTGATATAAGAGAACATCATGTTATTAAACTCTCCTTACAACTTGCTTGGAGGAGTGAAAAAAATACATGGTTTCTAAAGAATAAAACTGTCTCAAAGCACAATGTGAGGAAATGAAGTGTTCCAAAGCTAATCCCTTGCTAGCATTCAGCAGTAAAATACATAGACGCCCCTTTCTTTCCTCTGCTTTTCCTGTTCTTCCTTTAACAGAATGTAGACAGGGATCAGATGCAGAGCACAAATTTCAGAAGTGTTTCACACCATAGCTGCAGAGGCAGCAGGTTGTTAAATGTAAGGAAATGTATTCTTTTTACAGTGTTTCATTAAATTCTATCAACTTATGCCAGTGAAGACATCTTACCCAATTAAGAGTAATTTCTTACTATTTGAATGTAAGAATCTAAATCTATTTGAAGGATGTCACTCTCTTTTTAAAGTTTAAGATGGCATTAAGGATTAACTTTAGACAAAAAGATGTAAAAAATAGACTGTAGCAAAATAATATACTGCCATGCCTACTATCAACACGTAGACTCAGGGAAACAGACTCATGAAAATGTACTGCAAAGTATCTTTGAAAGAAATTTGAATGCCTTTACTCTTATAAACACAAAAATAAATAGCTTACACTCACAGTCCAATTCAGTGTCTCTATTTTTGTGTGGTTAATGAATGACGTGTAACATTAACAGTTGGACATCTTACTACATGCATCACAGACAGTAAGGCCCTAACTATCAAACCTGTTTTTCCCTTTTCTCTGTAAAAAAATCCCAAACCCTTTTAGTTATTAGTTCTAGTGGTTCTTTCACTACACAGTAGTCAAGGTTTATCAGAAAACTTCCCCTCTCCCGTGAATGTTTCCGTTATTCAGAATAATAGATATATTGGTTAATGTTGACTCACAGAAAGTGTCTTTGGATTGGAAGACAAAGGAACAGACCTTACAGAATGTCAAACCAAAATACTATAGAAAATCTCTGAAATTCTCTACAATACCCAGGAATAATCCTGAATATCAGTCTGAATTCCTGCAGTTCAATTCCATACACCCTAGTTGCTGGACTGATAATAATTGAAGGCTTTGGGAATAGAAAGAGACACATGAAAGTATCATGTCAACTAATAAAATGTCATCAGAGAGGTATCTGGGGGGAAAAGGGAGAATACGTATGAAGGACAGTTTTAATAAATCCTCCATGTTTTCACTACCGTGAATGGAGCAAAAGAGGTACTCCACCAAACAACTCCGAGACATTAACTTGGATTTCTAGTCTGGAGCATTCTCTAGAGCTCCCTCTCCACACAGCCCCCTATCCTCAATCAGGATAAGATTGAAGGTATTTTTATTAAAAGATTACAAAGTGCTACCTGTCCATTGGTGTAGAAATAAGAATTTGTTCAAGTTTTCTATATCAATTCAAAAGGTAATCCTGCATGAATGTAACTCAAAATGAAACTCTGTAGGACTTCACATTAGCAGCTACCCTGTTCATTGAAAATTTCCTTTATTCCAGGCATCAACTGGGGCAGAAACAACTGCCCTAGAGTAAGACTACTTATCTAAGTGTTATGTGAATTAAAAAGTAGAAAATGCAGCTGTAAATAAAAGGCTTTCAACTCATCTTGATAATGGAAGAAAGGCATCAGGGCGGCAAATTTACCACTGGGTTAAATCAAAACATCGACTCTGTTTCTTTACACAGTACTTTCCCAACTCTGGTGAACATGCAGCATATGAAGTGTCAAAGTGATAGTATGGTTCTAGTTGGTTGGGTTTTCCCTGAAACATGAATCTGCAGTACACAGATTTATGCAGTGTACAACTGTGTGGAATACAAACATTCTGTTCCTTTCCCACAAGCGGTGTAATTTATCCCAGGCCCCATTATCCTAACAGTGGCACTCTGAACTGTGCTTGAACTCCCAGTGGTGACTGTTCTCAACAACTTGCAGCAAATTCAATTTTAATCAAGGGTAAAAAAAAATAATGAAAACCATGAAGAGGAGGAAAACAAGCAATGGAAGACTCACTGCTTTTAGAATGCTGACGGCTTCTTTACTGAGCCAGACTGGATATAAGACATCATCATGAAGGATGGATTCAAAGAGATCATCTTCATTGTCAGCTTCAAAAGGGGGCTGCCCAGCCATCATTTCGTACATGAGAACACCCAGAGCCCACCAATCTACTGAAGGGCCATATTCTAATTCCTGGAGGATCTGGTACAGAAAAAGAGATCAAATTGAACAGTTAATTTAGATAACACTATCAGATGCAAATTTACTGTTTCAACATGCTAGATTCCTTTTTCCCCCCCAGGGCACATGTAGGACTAAAACCCACACTAATGTTGCTAAACAGCAGGCATGGTTTCTTACCAATACAATTTGCACTAACAGCTATGTGTCAATGTGTAGTTGTTCTCAGAAGTATTAACTGAGTTTAGTAGTCCCATGAGTAAAAGAGTATGCTTGTCAGCAAAAGAGCTGTATATCCTTCCAAACTGTTTAAAGCAGGTCACGCTATAAGGGAAGAAAGATCACATATACAAAACAGATCGGTGGAAAATGTGAAACATTTCCTTGTCTCTATCTTGAATAAAACAAACATAACCAACTTGTAATGTTGTACAGAGATCATCCAAGAGATTTATTCTCATGCTTTAGGTAGGGCTGAAGGAAGCTAAAAGCATTTTTCTTCAAGTTCTTTTTACAGCACTGAAATGCTGTAAAATACATGGTTCTAAGACTCACTTTAATTGCATTTGCTTTCAAGAGAAAAACTGGCTACAACTTTTCAGGTGGCACAAGTTCAACCTTGTAGCAAATACCTTTAGTGGGGAGTAGCTGTTTAGCGTGATGGATTTTTATTGTCTTAGTGTTACGGAACTATTGTACAAGGAACAAGTTCTTGGCTCCTCTCCACTCAAAAGAAGTTTGACGTTTGGCTGCAATGTTTCAGCATGACAGAAGATTAGAGAAAGAAAGTAGGTGACTGTTTAAGGTGAAGATGACCGGCTTAAAACTGTTGGAATGGCAGCAACTCCACCACCTCCTTAAAGAATATTAGTGTTTCAGTCAGAAGTCCTGTGGAGAACTACATTAGCTTAATGCCACTTGGGAAAAATGACTGTGAAGTAATGTATAAAACTAAATTCAGTTTTAACCTAAAAACAGAAATTAGTTTAACGTTTGGGTATATCTATCTTACTTCCAACTGGATTTTTAGTTGATTGGATATTAAATTCAATTTTATACACACTAATTACAGAAAACAGTGCTTTTCAGAAGTGTACTTTCTGACTGTTTTGGGTACTTTCTGTAAATCAGATATTGTTAACGTAAACGGAATTGAAACATAGTACCATGGTGCAAGAGAAATAGAATCAAGAGATATTGTGCAATCAAGATGACAAAATGGAAGCCTAAACTACTGAATTCAGCAAGATGAGGATTTAATGTGAAGGGTCCTGAGATCTTATTATTGCTTTGGTTTTAGTAATATTTTTAAAATAATTTGCCAAATGACTCAATTAGTATATTAAATCAGAAAAGAATTCATATGAAACCAAATCCATCACACTGGCATTTATTTTCCTTTAACTCCAGAGTTCTTTTCAGATGCCACAAACCATGTTCATAGATGTCATGATAGTTACAAGATGACTCATACCTTATCAGTTGTGTTACCAAAGCTTGACAGCCAAGAAGTCTAAAACCACTAATTTCTAGCAAATAATAAACTAATATTTTTTCCTGCTGTAAATTTATGGCTGATGAAGGACAACCTAATGAAGCTTTTAAACTGGATTAGCATGCTGAATCTTTGGCAAAAAGATGCATGGATTACTAACTAAACTGAGCGGACAAAATCTGTCTAGCAGGGAAACTGTAAAATATTAACTCATTTGAGGCACTCAAAAATGCATGTCATTATGTTAAAATTTAGGATATGCAAAATAAGTACAATTATCAGCAATTTCTTTTACCCAATTAATGGCTTAAAATGAATTAGGGTGTTGTCAACTGTACACTGCATCCATACGAAAGGCTTCTACTTTTTTATGCAAGTATCTCTATTTTCTCCCCATCCATACGATGAGAAGTACTGCAAAGATAGTGTCTTTCACTTATAAACACTTTAAAGAAAGGAAAAGAATATATTCCCACAAAGTGTTATGGAAAATGACACCAAACCTATGGTCTCTGCTGTATAAACATCCCCTTTTAAGTCTCATGAAGAATTAACATCCTTTTTTATAACTACCAAAGACCAGTGCTGATAGTAGCCAATTGCATGCAGCTTCCTAAAGGCTTCTGTGAAAGCTTCTTGAAAGGCCTTCACAATGATGCTGAATCAGAAATGAGAATGTGGAAAAAAAAAAAAAAGTTACATTCAGGGAATAAATAACAGATAAATCCATGCTTTGCCACTCTGTGAACATGGAATACTGTTTGGGCCTTGTAGGGGAAACAATTTGTGCAGGATTATCCAGGATACTGCGGCACATCCTAGCCTGTTTAATCTACTGCTTTCATCTACAGCTAAGAAGTATCTAAAATTGCAGATGTAACAGTCTATCTGATGAATTATACTATCTTGACACTGTGCAAAAAGTACCTCTGGAGCTATATAGTCCGGTGTGCCACAAAAGGTTGTGGTGGTCACTCCATTTAGAATCCCTTCTTTGCACATCCCAAAGTCAGCCAGTTTACAGTGGCCTTCTGCATCCAGCAGAATATTGTCCAGTTTCAGGTCCCTGAAATAGAAAGGCCCAGAATTATACCAATTCTCAAATTTTGAGCATGTACTCATGAATCTGTACACAAACTATAAAACATGACAAACGGATGGTCTCACAAACACCTCTAAGTATCTGTCCTTCATATGTGCATGAGAAATGACTAGCAGCAGTTACTAAATAGACCTCAATAATGACAATAAAGAAGCAGGTAATGACCAACATTTTGCAAGACCATGCCTTTACTCTCTCTTCAGCTGCATGGAAGTGCAATTGTATTAAAAACAGAATAAGAAATGTTTGGAAAATATCTCATTCTCTTGATTGCAATGAATCTAAGACTCTGTGAAACAAATTGGTGTTATCTAATAAAGCCACTCTCACTTTTTCCATGAGTAAAGTGTAAGGAGTACCAATTTACCCATACTTATCAGATGGGTTGAATTAACAGTTACTTTAAAACATGGATTACTTTGAATTGGATTCTTAACGTATACTAACAATTCAAAGTTCAGACTGCAATGAGAGAATTAAAAAAAGTACTTATATGCTTGGTAGAATTATTTTCTGCAGCTTAAAAGCTTCTCAGAAACAATCTCACAGGAGTATTTGACACTTGTTGCTAAACAACACATCTTTGCAGCTGCCTGTAATCACTCCTTATACAAATCTCTTTGTGTTGAAAATGCACAATTCTTTGGTTATTAAACCGGGTGAGGTCAGTAACAGGTTGAGAAAGGGATAGTGACCTTTCATATCTTGCCCTCTGCACATTTTCTAAATATATCATTGACGACCATCTCATGATCCAACACAACAAAGACTAGGTACCATTTAACTTACCTGCCACTTGTCTTAGACTAAATTACAAAAAGATTTGGAAAGACAGTGAATAAAAGATAATCTTTTGTATGAAAAAAATCCAAAAGCACACACAAAAAAAACCCGCTCCCTAATCCCTTCTCTGTATTGTATTAAAAATTCATCAAAATAAAAGAAGAGGTGAGAATCAAAAGCAAAACATGTGTCCTTAAGTTTGATTGTCAAGATTGTGTGGGCAGCTCCTGATCAGAACTTTTTGTTCTTGATGTATTAAATAAATTTTCATGTATTGAATTGATGAGAAATAAGAATGAGCAGACGAATTCTAAATCAGACATATGAATAAAATCACATGCCAGCCTTTGTAAACAAATGGAGAACTGAAGGATAACTGGTGACAACCAAGACAGCTTCACTCAAGACAACTTGTGCCTGACAAGTCTGACAGCCTTTTATGACAGGGTCAGGGTGCTGATGCATAAGGGAAGAGCAACTGATATAGTATTTGACTCTGCGTCACACAGTACTCTTTTCTCTAAATTAGAGGGACATAGATATGATAGATGGACCAGTTGGTAGATAAGAAATTGTTTGGATGGTCACACTCAAAATGTTGCGGACAAAGGCTCAATGTCCAAGTGGAGACCAGTGACAAACTGTGCTCTTCAGGTGTCTCCATTGGGATTGGTACTATTTAATTTCTCGGCCCTTGACATGGACAGTGACACTGAGTGCACCCTCAGCAAGTTTGCAGAGGACATCAAGCTGAATGGTGCAGTAGACACATTGTTGGGAAGTGATATCATCCAGAAGGATCTTGACAGACTTAAGAGATGGGCCCCTGCAAACCTCATGAAGTTGAACAAGGCCAAGTGCAATGTCCTGCATCAGTGTTGGAGCAACCTAAGATAGGATAAAGAATATATTGAGAGCAACCATGAAGAGAAGGACTTGGGGATGCTGAATGACAAAAACTGAACATGAGCTGGTAAGGTGCACTTGCAACCCCAAGAACCAACTACACCCTGGGCTGCATCAAAAGTGATGTAACCAATGGGTCAGGGGAAGTGATTCTCCCTCTTTTTTCTGCTCTTACAAGGCCCCATTTCATAGTACTGTATTCAGCTCTGAGGCCTTCAGTACAAGAAGGGGATGAACCTGTTTAAGAGGGTCCAGAGACAGGCCACAAGGATGCTTAGAGAGCTGGATCACCTCTTGTGTGAAGACAGGTTGAGAGAATTAGGGTTATTCAGCCTTGAAGAAAAGAAGGCTATAGGGAGACCTTACAGCAGCCTACTAGTACTTAAATGAGGCTTACAAGAAAGCTGGATAGGGACTTTTTATTCAAGAGTATAGTGATAGGCCAAGAGGTAATGGTTTTAAATTAAAAGATGGTGGATTTGGATTAGATATATGGAAGAAAATTTTCGCTATGAGGGTGGTGAGGCACTGAAACGAGCTGCCTGGAGAAGTTGTAGATGCCCCATCCCTGAAGATGTGAAGATCAAGATGGATGGGGCTTTGGGCAACTTGATCTAGTGCGAGATTTCCCTGCCCATGGAAGGGAGGTTGGAACTAGGTGACCTTTAAGATTTCTTCCAATTTCTTCTATTCTATGCTTCTATGAGAAGATACAGATTTTGTTGCCAAAATCCTTAATACCAACAAATTCCATCTGAGTGAGGGATTAGAAGTATCTGCCTTGCTCTGGACTTATTTTTTCAGAGAAATGTCTCCCTACCCTACCAGTCCCTAGACTTTAGAACTACAAGCATAGTAGTGCATTGGAAACATTGAGTCAGATTAAATAATTTAATAGCCCTTCCAAGGCTGCATTATGTGAGAGATATCCAAGGCTACAGTTTTCTGAAATTTCCCCAGAGATGCTCTTTTCTCTCTATCACCCCTACTCCAGTAGGTGAAGTTAATTCTTTTTGATTGATTTTATTTTTCTTTTGATGCTTGTTCAATATTTTTGGTTATGCTGGCCCAACTGTATCTAACCTATACTACGTTACAGGACAGCAAAAGCATGAGGTATTTCTGTTACACAGTGGACTTACTGATCAAGGTCTGCATAATAACTGCAAATATATATACAGTGCATCAGACACTTCTGGAAAACACTTGGTAACAAAATAGAAATTAGTTGTATTGTATAGAAACTAAATGGTTTGTGTATTTGTAAGAAGTTTGAGATAACCAAAGTCAGATTTACCTCACTAACTGCAAATCCACTTTCTCTCATGTAAACTAGCCTTATCAAATACGGTTTATGAAGCTGTAGAAATGCTCCTTGCAATCAATGTGCCTTACACCTGACTTTGATCTCTACAGATCAATTACACTACTCTTGTAGATACTCAGCTGGTCACGCCCATGAGGCCCCCACACTACATTTTATCATTTTTTAAGGTCATCCTTTTTATGAGTTCTCGAACAATCCAAGATCTAACTGGTTACAACATAATCAACAACATCTAATCTTTTCACCCATCAATCACCTCTCACTGTCACTTTATTTGTTTAAAGATTTGTGTAAGTAACAGAAACCAGAAATAAAAACTTAACTTGAAGTAAAGAAAGAGAATAAACAGCCTGAGCAAAGAGAAAAACATGAAGAACCTACATATTAAATTCTGCTTGCCTATGAAGATCAACAGTGAAATTTTAAGCCTGCCTACAGGAGGTTAAAAGGTAAGTTGGGAGTCTGCCAAAGTGCCAAATTTATAGCTGGTCCATAAGCTTATCATGCACTGAAAAGCATTTAAAAGAATTTTGTTAATTTGTAGCTGACTTTTTTTTTTTTAAAGGTAGATTTTAAAAAAGAAAGTGTAATAACTACAGAAATGTAAGAGAGTAGGTAACGTGCCATTTAATGCCTCAGAGGAAGAAAAAGAAGACTAAAAAAGACTAAATCAAACCACACAGAAATGGTAGCAGAAAAGAGCACTCAAGGA
Organism: Odontophorus gujanensis; assembly: GCA_013399175.1. Classification (NCBI taxonomy): domain Eukaryota; kingdom Metazoa; phylum Chordata; class Aves; order Galliformes; family Odontophoridae; genus Odontophorus; species Odontophorus gujanensis. The sequence continues at coordinate 26,369 of VXAB01012745.1, forward strand.
AGCCTTTTTTTTTTCAGTGCATCATGCTAATGAAAAAAGTTTTAGTTTAAGATCTATATGTCTCCACAGTTGAAACCCAGCTCTCCTATCATCTCCAAAATTAAGAACTATCAATCTCTGGAATGTAAATTTATTGTCTGTACAGAGTAATCCATTTGGATCCATTTTGTCTTTTACTTGGTTCCAGGTATTAGTGCCAGCTGTCTGCCTCTAAATCAGAGCTTACCAAGTAATACAGTGTCAGATAGCTCAGTGACAAAGATCTATTACATTCTTCTTTTTCTCATTTTGCATACTCTTTGTAGGAACTAAGAAAGTCATCTGTGTCTGACAAAATGAACTCCTATAACCTGAGTAACTACCTGCAACTGCAAACAACCAGTTAAGCTAGGAAAATGCCCAGGTTGTTTGAATGTATTAATGAAACATGAAGCTAATTCTCTCCTTTGTTTGTTTGCCAAGATACTTTGTACAGTCAGTTCAGTTGTCTTGAGCAGCTTGAGCAGTCAATTGCATAACTTAAGTACTGTTTTTTTTTTTAATGATTTCTTATTCTCAGAAAATGTTAAAAAGAAATTTAAGCCTTTGTTTCTATTTCTGGTCATTTGCCAGCATCACAGTCACCTCAGAAACAGGAATGATTGGCAGGATCTCAAGAGATAATCAGGATTATAGCAACAAGGTTTGTGCATGTCAGAACAGAAGTGCAGGCTGACAGCAGGTAACCTGCAAGAAAGCTTCCATAGCATTCATTCATTCCTCTACATGCCAGTGTCATGAGACACTGAGTGTTCTCCCTTCCCAGAAATGCTCCAGTGATGAGGACTTCACAGAACTGGGCTCTTCAAGTCTGACTTCAAACAGTAGCCAGTGAGATAACCACCTTGTGTGTGTGGCCATGTGTCACGCGTGTCATTTAGATAACAGGTGATGTTCTTGTTGAAAGTAAGGCAATTAAACAGTCAAGATAGGCTTTGACCAGAAAGTCTGCCAAACATTACTAACAGTAGCCTTTGAATCAGGTAAACATTGGTAACTAAATAAAACCATATTTGAAGAACAGGATCAAGTAGCTAAGAAACATGATCACATGTTGGTTTAAGCAGTCATTTTACAATGAAACATCTCCACAGCATCTACCTCTACTCTAGTTGCTGAATAATCAAAAGTATAGATCAGCATGAAGGTGAATAAACAGTACCAAAAAATAAAAACTGCATCAGAAATGTATATTTCTTTGTAGGGCGAAAATGAAGTGAAGGACAGCAACTTACTTAACATCTACAGAACATCAAAGCAACACAAGTCAAAAGTATGTAGTTACTGAACAACTGTCAAAGAAACAGATCCTTCATATTATTTTTTTTTTTTGTGTGTGTGTGTGTGTAACTTTCAGCTACAATAAACCCTTTCAATACTGTATTTGAAATCTTTGCCACTGCCATTGTTTCCCTGCATGGGAAAATCACATCCTTTCTGCAGGCTTTGAATAGACAGGCTATTCACAGAAGGAACCACTGAAGGTAAAAAGGAAACATCCCCATAACAACACACAGAGAGCCAACAGAATCATTTTCCAGTAGTATAGTTATTGAAATTCATAACTGAAGGCAACACTCTCATTAAATCAATTAAGAATTTCAATTAGTAATATGAAATTACTTTGTCTATGTTAATGAATGTAAGACTTCTACGTTCTTAGAGTTTTAACTTACTTAGCAGTATCCAAATTGCATTTGAGACAAAGATGCTCTCTCGCATCTAGAGGTTTCTCCTGTACCCAGCACCAAATTTACCTTTGCTGTAATTTTATTTAGTTAATGTTGCATTTGCAAGATGAATTTCAGTCATAAGCAGTAAATATCACAGAACATTTGTACTATGCTGTCTGAAATGGTATTTTCTGGATGATTGATAGACTCACCAAAATCTTTGTCTCAATTCTTCAAACACATTGGTGATTCCAAAATACACAGATAATTAATCTACTAGATTCTGTTCTAACCAAGATGGAGTTATACAGAGAGCTGGTGAGAAAACCAATATAAATTAGTGTTTGTTATGTTCTGATATTAACTTCTTTAGTGATTAAGTCTCACAACCTAATATCAACTTCCATATATAAGCTATAGGACAGATGTACTAGAGCTAGTGGATTCTTTTGTTGCATTAAGTACTTTAATCACAACACATCAGCAAGGCTTTTTCACCTCTATGACTGATTGGAGACAAATGGCTAAAACCCCAACCATAACTTCTATGAAAACACAAGCAACATTTTCTCCACTTCAGATACTGTGTAGTAAGGAAGGAACCCTCATTTCTAATGATACTAAGCGTAAAAATACAAACATAGCAGTGTCACTGGATATCTGGTTCTACCAGGTGATGTGATCTCCCTTACTCCATAGAGTAAAAAAAAATATGATATGTGCTGGACTGTTCATGGTTATGAATGGATTCATGATATTAGGGCAGATTTGGGGATAGAGTAGATGGAAAACTGGGTGAAATTAACAGTGAAGAAAAAATGTCTCTGCTGTTTTTACTGTAGGAGATTTCCTAAAAGTTCTTAAGTTTTGACAGTATTAATCTGAAACTCTTGGATTTTCTCTTTTGCTTTTATGTTGATCCATTAAGTAATTAACAGATTTATGAAAAGCACTTTCACAGAATCACAGAATCATAGGGTTTGGAAGGGACCTCTGGAGATAATCTAGTTCAGTCTCCTACTAAAGCAGGTTCCCTACAGTACGTTGCACAGAAAAGCATCTAAGCAGGCTTCGAATATCTCCTAAGAAGAAGACTCCACAGCTTCTATGGGTAGCCTGTTCCAGTACTCTATCACCTTCAAAGTAAAGACGTTTTTCCTCATGTTTGTATGCAATGTCTCATGTTACAGCCTGTACCCCTTGTTCTGTCACTGGGCACTGCTGAAAAGTGCCTGGCCCCAATCAGAACACCTCGTGCCCTTCGGACATTTATAATATAGTGTTTATAAGATCCCTTCACAACTTTTTCTTCTCCAGGTTGAACAGCCCCAGGTCTGTCAGCCTTTCCTAATAAGGGAGATGCTCCAGGTCCCTCATTACCTTTTTGGCCCTCCACTGGACTCCCTAGAATTCCCTGTCTTTCTTGAACTGAAACCCAGAACTGGACACAGCGCTCCAGATGTGACCTCATCATGGCAGAAGAGAGGGGAAGGACTTTTTGGTCACAAGGGCACACTGTAGGCTTATGGACAACTAATTGTCCATCAAGACACCCAGGTCCTTCACTGAAGAGCTCCTTTTCAGCAGGCCAGTCCCTAAACTGTACTGATGACTGCAGTTATTCCTCCTCAGAAAGAAGCTATCTGTGGGTCTGTAAACTCTACTCATCAGAAAACAAAAATATGGCTTGTGTGGTGTATAATATTGCCTGTCCCCACAATGTACTATGAGAGAACTTTCAGAAAAGCAAGGTCTTGGAATGGAAAAGAGGGCTGTTTTAGTCATGCAGCCCTAAATATTCACTGATGTCTCAATGTATTGAACAAGGGTTTAATATTCCTCTCCAGAAGGTTAAAGAAAGCAGTGATTTGGCAGTAGCATAAAACCAAAATTTATAAAAGAATTTCTATTATATATGGCTTTTTAATGGCTTTGACCATAACTTTATTACAATTGTCGGTAGCAGCTTAGGACATTACAGTACATGATCTGCTTATCTTATTATGCTGAGTTTCCTTATAATAATGTGTAGACAAATAAATATATCATACTTAACAGCTTTCCTTTGTACTGCATTTCCTTTCTTATTATTGTCACATTTTTATTTGTGAGGATAAGTAAAATATCTAGAAGTTTCAACATGCATGATGTAAAACACTAAAAAATTGGCTAAGGATAGAAGAAAGTGATCTCTATTTCTTTTTCATGAGTGTTGTCTTCTACACTCACATCATAATGCTTTATAAATGTCATCCTTCCATGATTCCCACCTGGGAATGCAATAATCCTTCAGTGAGCCTTAGGCAGAGATGGGATATAGTGTTACAGCACTGCCTCTTGATTTAACCAACTTCCAAGGCTTCAGTTTAGTCAAATTTTGTGCTGGATCCCACTGGCATTCCTGCATTCCCATTGCCTGAAGGCCAGCAATTTTTTTATCAAGTAAGAGCAGTCATGAATGGAGCTGGCTTCTGCTTCAGAAACTTGCAGTTGCATCAGATAGCAAGCAATTTTCCCCTTTCGAAAAACTTCAGATTTTAAAAGCCATTCGTGTTGANATGGATTCATGATATTAGGGCAGATTTGGGGATAGAGTAGATGGAAAACTGGGTGAAATTAACAGTGAAGAAAAAATGTCTCTGCTGTTTTTACTGTAGGAGATTTCCTAAAAGTTCTTAAGTTTTGACAGTATTAATCTGAAACTCTTGGATTTTCTCTTTTGCTTTTATGTTGATCCATTAAGTAATTAACAGATTTATGAAAAGCACTTTCACAGAATCACAGAATCATAGGGTTTGGAAGGGACCTCTGGAGATAATCTAGTTCAGTCTCCTACTAAAGCAGGTTCCCTACAGTACGTTGCACAGAAAAGCATCTAAGCAGGCTTCGAATATCTCCTAAGAAGAAGACTCCACAGCTTCTATGGGTAGCCTGTTCCAGTACTCTATCACCTTCAAAGTAAAGACGTTTTTCCTCATGTTTGTATGCAATGTCTCATGTTACAGCCTGTACCCCTTGTTCTGTCACTGGGCACTGCTGAAAAGTGCCTGGCCCCAATCAGAACACCTCGTGCCCTTCGGACATTTATAATATAGTGTTTATAAGATCCCTTCACAACTTTTTCTTCTCCAGGTTGAACAGCCCCAGGTCTGTCAGCCTTTCCTAATAAGGGAGATGCTCCAGGTCCCTCATTACCTTTTTGGCCCTCCACTGGACTCCCTAGAATTCCCTGTCTTTCTTGAACTGAAACCCAGAACTGGACACAGCGCTCCAGATGTGACCTCATCATGGCAGAAGAGAGGGGAAGGACTTTTTGGTCACAAGGGCACACTGTAGGCTTATGGACAACTAATTGTCCATCAAGACACCCAGGTCCTTCACTGAAGAGCTCCTTTTCAGCAGGCCAGTCCCTAAACTGTACTGATGACTGCAGTTATTCCTCCTCAGAAAGAAGCTATCTGTGGGTCTGTAAACTCTACTCATCAGAAAACAAAAATATGGCTTGTGTGGTGTATAATATTGCCTGTCCCCACAATGTACTATGAGAGAACTTTCAGAAAAGCAAGGTCTTGGAATGGAAAAGAGGGCTGTTTTAGTCATGCAGCCCTAAATATTCACTGATGTCTCAATGTATTGAACAAGGGTTTAATATTCCTCTCCAGAAGGTTAAAGAAAGCAGTGATTTGGCAGTAGCATAAAACCAAAATTTATAAAAGAATTTCTATTATATATGGCTTTTTAATGGCTTTGACCATAACTTTATTACAATTGTCGGTAGCAGCTTAGGACATTACAGTACATGATCTGCTTATCTTATTATGCTGAGTTTCCTTATAATAATGTGTAGACAAATAAATATATCATACTTAACAGCTTTCCTTTGTACTGCATTTCCTTTCTTATTATTGTCACATTTTTATTTGTGAGGATAAGTAAAATATCTAGAAGTTTCAACATGCATGATGTAAAACACTAAAAAATTGGCTAAGGATAGAAGAAAGTGATCTCTATTTCTTTTTCATGAGTGTTGTCTTCTACACTCACATCATAATGCTTTATAAATGTCATCCTTCCATGATTCCCACCTGGGAATGCAATAATCCTTCAGTGAGCCTTAGGCAGAGATGGGATATAGTGTTACAGCACTGCCTCTTGATTTAACCAACTTCCAAGGCTTCAGTTTAGTCAAATTTTGTGCTGGATCCCACTGGCATTCCTGCATTCCCATTGCCTGAAGGCCAGCAATTTTTTTATCAAGTAAGAGCAGTCATGAATGGAGCTGGCTTCTGCTTCAGAAACTTGCAGTTGCATCAGATAGCAAGCAATTTTCCCCTTTCGAAAAACTTCAGATTTTAAAAGCCATTCGTGTTGAAAACACAGACTGCTTGAAGTTTTTTAAGAAAGCAGTATGCAAACAGCTGGTGGCCTTGTGCTCAGAATGGTGTCCTACTCCTGGAGCTGAGCAGTTTGGCCTCTCTGGGCCTCCAACTGTGCATGTGAGTGCCCTGACACTACTAACAGTTCACTGAGGGATCTACTTCTTTTCTTCTCCACTTTCTTTAAACACACCATTTCCTTTTTTTTTTTTCCATCTCAGAGATTTTAGCTGAGAATGACAGGATGACTCTGTATTCCCACTGACAATATTTACTGTGTCAGCCTCTGCTAAAAAAACCTTATGTTGAGCCATAGCTAAATATGTAATGTGACACAACCCACCCTCCTGACACCTCGGTGATCCCACTGAGGACAATAGAGTCCTTAGGTTTAGCCAAGGACTAATTCAAGCTGAGGCATACTACTATGTAAAGTACAATGCTTTGTGCTCTTATTTTCATATCTCAAATAACATGATTGCATACTGTAACAGTAACTTAGGTGGAGCACAAACTAGCAGTGCCCACTTATGTATGTCTATAATCCTTTTCAACAAAAAAATACTAAATCATTATTTGATAAATCCATTTGATGAAAGACGGTGAAAGGATGGCGTGAAGCTAGAAAAGTTCGACAGATCAAGTTCAGAAAGATGAATTCTGAAAAAATGCTAGCAGAACCTTAGATAGTAAATTTATCAGTGGACATACTAATTAATTTTTCACATTTGGGTCAGGTAACAATTCGTCTCTGGAACTCAAATGCAGTGGTGACTGTCCTCAAATGGCCTAAGTAGATATGATGACAAAGTCACTATCATTTGACAGTGGAATATAGATTATGCAAGCATGCAGAAAATAAAAGAATACTTTGTTTTCAGGCATGGTTTCTGTGGCTAAATGAAAAGGCAGAATTTTTTTTTCCCTCTTCTCTATTTTCTTCAAGTGAACTTTTCTTATACAGAATAGAAAAACAGGCAACAAATGCATGACTATCCATGTAGCATTCTGTAGTAGTCTTTATTAACTGCCATCTCAGCAATGAAGCCTTGCAACTCTTAATAGCACAGAAGAAAATATATTCCTGCCTTACACATAGTAGGAATGACAGTATAAAAGACAATGTAATCAATCACAATTGCATTTCCTTTAAAAATTTACCTGAAACATACAAGTTACTAGAGCTGTGAAACATTTTGCTCTCTGAGGTAGCACAACTTGCCTCAGGATACCTCTGGGGCCGCTTCCAGGGGTATCTCCAAGTGCACAACTCACAGAATCTGTGGGCTCTGCAGCTCCCTACAGAAACCTATCTTTCTCCCTTGGCTAAATGCAATCCTGGACAACCCAGATTGTGACCTGGGAGCTTCTCTTACATTCCTAAAGTTAGGTGAGATGAATTTGAGCCTTTGAGTATATTCAAGTATCTGCTGCTTCCCAGCTCTCTGTGTTCCAGAGATTTCTCCTGTTTTCATTCAAGTTAGCTGTGAAACTAATTTTTGTAGGAGATAGCCAGACAAAGGAAGATTAAGAAAAAAGACAACCAGTATTCATTTGTCTGACAGAATTCTCTCTCTTTAACACAAACACACACACAGAGTCTGCAAGTATTTGAAGTTGTGCACTGTAAAACTACTTAATTTTTCTCAGTTATGTCATATTGCACTTTCCTGACTGCAAAAACTTCCAACACATATCCATCAGAGATACATACATTTAACTGCCCTACTTGGACATACCAACTAAAAGGCTCCAGAGCATTATTCTACATTGTTTCAGGCACATAGAAAGAACATTTATAAAAAGTATGAAAACAACTGAAGAAAAGCTGCCACTGTAATCAGAAATGGTTGAAGGCATTTCCTGTATTTTGCTATCAAACCGGTTGTTTTTTCCATTACATGCTAAGTGAACTTTAGTAAGGTCAAGATACCAAAGAAAAACAGGATCAGAATATATTTAATCAACCAGAGTTGACTATTTAAGTCTCTTTCTTTCAGATGTTTAGTCCTGGATCTCATCCCATATCCTCAATTTTCTCCCTTAAATCACAGATGCATATATTAGGTCCTTCAAATTCCTGATTAAGATGGATGTTTTCAATGGCATTTATCTTGTTAGGTTTGCACTTACCTTAGCCTAAAGGTCAATTAACCTCATGTTGTGTGACAATGCCAATATTATTTTCACATGATATAACTACAATAGGGGAGACAGATTTTCATTTACAATAACAGTACTGGGCCAAAACCTTCTTTCTTCGTTGGAAGTCTATTGTTTCCATAATGCTGCCTATTAAGATCAAGTCATAGGTTTGAAATGACTATTAAAATAAAAGTTGAAGCTGTGATACCATAGGTTAATTTGAACCAATCCTGTATATCGTTACTGCGCTGTCATACATGCTCTACATACAAATGGTATGAAGGTTTATAGCACCCATTCTACATTCTGACCTTACTCCTTTTCAAGATAAAAGCTGTATTTGTTTCTTCAAGGAATGCCAAATGACATTCTTCTATTTGTTAACATGACACAAATGTAGACACCTCCCTCAGAAATGACCAGTTCCAAACGTATTGTTGACACAGTGAAAGGAGAAGGATACCATGTTTTCCCAGCAACTAAGAAAGCCCTGAGCTCTGGTCCTGTTTTGTACAGAAAGGAGAACATCAGCTTGCCTGAGCTTTGTGATAAGACTAAAATCTGACTCATGCAGCCTTATTATCTATCCACAGAGTGCAGAACACAGTAAAGGCCACTTGGTGCTAGAGATGGCCTCCAAAACTCTCCTTAAGACCTTCTCTCTCCTACACCTCACCCTCTTCCTAGCTTTGAAGCTTTGCAGTTTCTCTATTTAATTCATCTGAGTCTGTTTATCAAAATAAACTAATGAGATTCAAATAAATCCCCATTTTTCAGCCACAGGGCCAGAACATCAGTATTCTCAAACAAGATAAGACACAGTGAAGATGAAGAACTCTTAAAATCTGCTCTTAAAGGGTAGCACAGATTTTATACATCCTCAGTAATGCGTATTATGCGCTTGTCAGGACAAGACTGAACAATTATTCAGGAAAAAAATGAAACTGTTGCAATGCTGGGATCCAACACCATAACCTGAACTGATCCTCATTTTCTTCCATTTCTTTTCTGTGACATCTAAATACTCCACCGACTTTTATAAAGCAATATTTTCAAAAAGATTATTTTTGTTTGGCCACTATAAAACAAGTGACAGGAAACAAACCCTAAGCAAGTCATTAATGTGCTAGCATGAATCTACATTTCACCTCATTTCTTTATGAGCCTTTGCAGCATTATAATGCACCGAAAGCATGAAGAAAAATGTTTGCTGAAGGTTTTAAATAGTTTTTTTTGGTTGTTGTTTGTCTGTTTTTTTAATAAAATAAACAAATCTATCAGAATTCTCCTCCCTGTGCTCCCAAGGGTGTCCCAACAGGGAACAAACACAGCTCCTTGCAGTAAGCAGACTCCTGCTAAAGCTCCATATCACGTTTCCATAGAGAAGAAAGCCAGAAAAACACTCTCTTTAGTGAACTTTTGTACAGACACTGATTTTTCCAGCCTCACTTTGGTCTTAGTTCAGCCTCTTGAGTCTTCTTATGGAAAGTCTTTCCACAGGGTAGTGCCTGTATAGTACGCCAAATGGACCAAATAACTTATATAGCATAAATGAAATGAGGTAATTCAGCAAGAATTTTGCTTCTAACAAAATGCTTACTTATATGGAATCACTAGAGGAAAAGATTTTAATAATTTCTGCTTCTATTCTGATTTCAGGAGCATAGCTTACATGCCTGAACATCTTTCTACCCAATCACATGATCTGAACTGGGGAAGGTTATGCAGACTCTTAATTTAAAACTTTATCTAATCCCACTGTACTTACATATAGATCAAAACAGCAGCAATCAAATAAGTTTAACAGATTTCTGCAGAAATTCTTGTGAAACCAGCAAGTTAAATCTATTTTTAATCATTTAAAAGGATTCTTTTTATACAGACATATTTCTCTTTCAAAATTCTATATAGCTAGTTTTCCATTATATTTGAAAGAAAATTGATGCAGTCGAGGGATTCTAGGAAAACTAAGACAAATCTTTATTATCTGTCTGTAAAGTATGATGAAGATGCCAGAAAAAAAATGACAGTTACTTTCCCTTGTGTGTTAATCTATATATAAAATAAACCCCAGTGCTACTTCAAGGTTGAGGTCACAGAAGCTTGTGATTTGCCCTCATGGCTCCTGCAGCTCCAAACCTTGTTTTGAATCAGAATTAAAAGAGGATTACATATCTTAATATATAAGATACACTTTTCAAACTCTGATTGTATAGTGAAATCAAATTATTCCCCAGCACCTTTGACAGCAAGCTGTACAGACACTCCCAGGGAATCTCTGGGCAGGAAGCTCCAACTCCAACGCTGTTTCAAATGCAGCACAAGTAGCTCCCTCAGTCTCCTCCTCAAAACACTTTCTCAGGAACACTACTTTGACTGTAGTGCCAACAGTATAAATCAGCACTAACAATCTACTCACATAAAAGAATTCACTATTTTTAATTAAAGGAAATACTACAGAAAAGTGAGTCACGTGGGTTACTTACATGAAAAAAGACAGGTCAAGACTTAGGAAACATACAGGTTATTCACTTTTACCAACATCAAGGTTAGCAAAGAGTGCTGCACCAACTTGCCTTTAGTTATAAAGCAGAGAGGCTACACAGTAGAGTCTAACAGTCCAGCCCAAATGAAAATAAAGAGAGGTAATTCTGAAAATAAGATATAAGAGTGAAAAATGATTTTAATCTCTAACGTTTGATACTTCCTGAGTAATCATTGCATGTAAATACTGACTTCAGTAGGATTATAACGTAAACTGCCCACTAAAGCAAAAAAAAAGTATCAGCTGAATTTGAGTCTGAGGAGTTACCTTCAAAACTTGTATGTACCTATCAATACAACAATAGTTCAGAGACTTGCTCATCAGATTCTTTGCCCTGACAAGATCAGAAATTATCCTGTAAAACCCCCAGATATTTACGGGGGCCAAGACTAGAAAGTAACCTAATTATACATCTCACAGATGAACTATGTAACATAAAGTTTCATTAAATTATACAGTTCAATAAAGCCTCTTTGCATCCTTTTGACAGTCTTAAATGGAGTACACTGAGTACAATTCAATTCCACTGTAAAATTGCTTTGCTCTTCTGGTATCAGAAGCAGCTTTTACTGTAAATGAAAGTCTTATTTTTTTTTTTTTTAAGAGACAATCTTTTATACAGCAGTAGCATGTTCTATATATCCATGTCAGCCCACAACCACATTTATCACAGATTTTAATTATGTATTATCACATTCTGGATTCCAAATAAAAATATATGAACAGATGAATCTCCAAGAAAGATAATCAAAACAGTTTAAAACAAAATGGGAAGGAAGTTGTGCCATCTTGCAAAGACATGCATATGATAAATTAAACTCAGCACTGGCATACTGTGGAGCAAATAAGGATACTAGTTTATGGTCTTTGTGGCCAATTTGCAGCATTAAGACTTGAAAGAATAGCAAATGAAATATTAAAGAGTACTACAGCATAATTAACATCCAGTTTGGTTTATTACGGTTCCACTCTGCCCCAGCCATCATCTCTTCCACTTTCATACTCCCATGCTACTACGGCTGTAAGAAGGTGAACATAACTGTGTATGACTGCTTTTTAAAATGGATCCTATAAACAAGATGTGTAAGAAATAAAATACTATCTTTCTGTGGATGGATTTGGAGATTTTTGCCTAAGTCTCTATCTGATTGGGTATTATTCTGTCTTAACTTTGAGCACTCACAGTCAAACCACTAATGACTTATGTCTGAGATTTATAAGTTTGTAAGTTCCAGTTTACTAATATCAGCTAATATTTTGTTGCTGTTGTTATTACATACAGAATTTCTAGGACACTCTTTCAAAATTTCTTCAAACTCTTCTGCCCATGGACAGAGCAACTATGCAATTATTTTCCTTTAGTGTCATCCACAGAAATGCAGAAATTCTGTTCTACTGCCCATATATCACATAATATGATTTTGTGGAGGCTGTCAAAGGACAATCTTCAGTCTTGTAGCAAGTGGTATACTGCTGAGCTACTGTCTGTTTCCCCACTTCATAATTCAAGGGTTCTTTTAGTCTATTATGTAATTCGTAAGTTTTCATATAAATGAGAATCAGGACCTCTTTATAATATTAACACAGAATAATAAACCACATAGTCCCCTTTGGATTTATTAGAAATTATTAACAAGTGAACTGGCAGACATTCGGTATGCCTTTTTTATTTCCTCAGTATACAGTACCATAAACACTTGCTGTCCTCTTACTGGTGGTTAACTTTAGGCAAATATGTACTCAGGCAGTTTCTTCACTGCATATTATTTTCGCTCTACAAGTACTGCTTTACAGCTGTTTCAGATTTATTGATGTTTGGAAGCTTTTAAATATCCATTACCCACTTCACTGACTACAATTCCACCTGACTCATTATTTGTGTTTGTTAGAATATATTTAGACATTTTTTTAAATGGGTGTTAGTAGACCATAGAGTCTCCCTTGGAAACCCTGTAATAAATCAAGTAAATAGTTACTGAAGTGCTGTAATGTTTACTTGTTGCACCTTAATTTTATACTTAATATTCCAAATTTTGCACACACGAAGTTCCTCTGTTCAGGTTATTAGTCAGCTAGCTTTTTTTGTCTCTTTTTCTTAGGGCATTTCTTCTACATTATTCAGTTTCATGTCATAGTGCAACCATTCCAGGTGCTACAGTGCTAAGTCTTCTCATCCTTTCCTCCCCTCTGAATGGCAATCATATGGCTAAGACTGGAATACTTCATGAAGAGTATTTTTACAACTTCCACTGTCAAATCAACATTAAAAATATACACAACTGCACGTACTATTTGCACTTGACATACTTTGAAGATCTGTGTTTTCTGACAGTTTCATACATCAGCAGGAGTAAATTAAAGCCCAGAGGAAAAGATACACCTATGTAAGTATTGGCATTATTGCTCCCACATCTCTCACTACTGTTTTGCAAGACTGACTAATGGAAACAAATTCCAGATGCAAGAGGCAAGTAGTGAAGATGTATCTGGCAAGTACATTGGAAGAAGTCACACTGGAGCCTCTCCTTATACACTGAGTATTATCTTTTTCTTCTTTCCAATAAAAAGTAAGCAGATGGCTTTTTTTTTTTTTCAGATAACAGGGTCATGAGGCCTACCTTTAATCTTTGCACTTGTTTTGCCACAATATGCTTTCTTTTCCTCTCACCTAAAGGCCTACTCAGTAGTGTTGTACAAAAGTGTACATAAGTAACCATATGTCACAGTTTCACCTGAAACGGAATACTGATCAAACCAAAACACCGTATTATGCTTTCATTCAAAAATGTTATTAACCATTGGATTTACTATAAAGAGGATGAATTTAAGACTTATACAAAAACGCAGCCCTGTGGTGCAAGGGAGCAAAATTCAATCTGGTCACAGCAGAACAGTCCTGCCTGGCTCCATCCATCCCCTTGAGTTTCAGGGTGCAGACAACCCCAGGCCTCCTGCAGCAATCACAAGAATAGTCCCTGGCAGAGGTGATCAGTGTGTGCAGTCCAGAAACAACACTTAACTGAAGTTGTGACAGCAGGAAGATCCCTTTCGATCACTGTATTTTTTCCTCTGGTTGCTGCTCTGGGTGGTTGCATGTTTGCAACCACTGGCAGCAAAGGACAGGACAGACATTAATTTTTGCCACAGGAAAGCAAGCAGAGTGACTCTTTACACTTTGGTCTTGCCACTCCTCAGTTTTCAGGTGATTTTCAGCACAGTCCTGACCACCTGATCTATTTTGTTCAATTTTCTGATTCTTTGATTACACTGCACCTAGTCTGTCCAAGGTCCTTCTGATGTCATCCCAGTACTGTTTATTCTAGTGCCAGCAAAGACTTTGAAGTGTTCCCCAAAATGCTGGGGCCCTTACTGGCTGCCTTTTCTCTGGTTCAGTTCATTTAACCTCCTAGAGAGCAGTATTATTTCTGTTCTCTTACATAATGTTAAGAAGTTGCCGGCTATATGGATGTTTTTAACGTTTTCAAAAGTTTCAATGGTAATACAGTCATGTTGCCTTTGGATTAGCTAAATTCTCCTTTTCCATAGCCTTTTGCAGGGATGAGCAAAATTATGTATGTTTTTTAAGAACACTGAGGATTTCTATTTCAAAGTAAACACATTTGCAATCTACAAAATTGAACCAAAGGGCCCTAAATCATAGAGGAAGCTGTACAATACACACATACGGATAGTCTCACAGAGTCAAAATCAGCCTATGAGTACCGTGATGTGCATGCAGAGATATTTGCTGGAGCTCTAAGAGATAAGCTGTTTTATAACAAGGAGAGAGTGTAAAGGGGGGGGGAAGAGGGGGTAAAGAGACTAAATGTAAACCTTGAGCCAAATATAGCAAGGTTCTGATCAAAACATCCATATGCAAATGCCTTCACCAAAATGTGTCATCCAAATATTCTTTAAAGGTGTTTTAGTATTTTTAGCATTTTAATAATGCTAAATGGAGCTCCTTGGATGTTTCCATCTAACATTTTGCATTCCTCTCCAACTTTTCTGTTGCATCCCAAGAGCACAACAAACACTCATTAAATGCTTGTCACCTTAGAGCCACATTTGCTGTGCTCTTCTCTGTATTACTGTGAGACTTTGGCAGAAGCACTCAACAGCATGCAAAAAGGCAAAGCCTCACCCTTAACATGACATAGTTTCAACACCACTGCGACTGAGTTATAGAAATATTTTCCATTGTTTGAAGACAAACATGACTGAAGGGCACAGCAAAATTCAGTCCTAACGTTTGTTGGTTTGCAGCAGAATCAAATTCAGGAAGGAACTTCAGGTTTTTAATGCAAGGAGAAACAAAAGCATTCTTCTGTTGGAAAATTGAAGACCATGGCTTTGTTTGGAACCAGTGTACATGTTTTTGGAGAAACAAAGCTATGCCTCAGTGTTTCAGGGAAACTGCAGGGATTGCCTTATGTCAGTACATTTCAGTTTTACATGCTGTAGCTCTTGTGATTTTTATTCTGTACAGGCTTCTCTCAGTTAAAATCTTCTTATCAAATGCAGAAAGCTAACACATTTTTTCCTGTTATAAAAACAAAAGCACAAACATCAATCATCTAAAATCACTGACATTTATCCAGAAATAAATATAAACACGTTCCACAGCATTTTGCTGCCACTATCTGCTCAGAAGTGCTGTCGGCCTCTCTACTAAGAGTGTACCGGAACATGGCTGCCCTCACTGGAATGTAAACTTGGCATTAATTCTGGCAGATTCCCACTCCCTGCCCTCTCTCATTTAATATTAACCCACTCCTATACCGTTATCAGAAGGTAAAGGTCATAGCTTTATTTACAGAATACAGCACTATACAAACGGTCATTAAACAAGAAAATCTTGCATCAAATAAACATGAAACAAAAAAACAATGCTGACCTTGCTACTGGGAACTCCCCCTAGAAGTACCTTGTCATTCCCCAGATGAGGTCAGCGTTGCTGCTCTGTCCTTCTAACTATTTACTGCCCAGCACTGCTCCTCTACATAACTGACTCCTACGCAAGCGCCAACTATGGACTTTCTTATGTTACAAAACCAGCAGAAATTTAGAAAGCATTTTACTGTTGGCAAGACGGCAGGGTTCATATCCTATTCCCACAGCCTTTACTCATTCTTCCACAGCTGGAAACCTTGTCAAAGGCTCTCCTATCCAGCAGCAGTCTTTAGCACAAAGCAGAAGCTAGGCAGATGGCAGGGTGGACTCCCTGGGTCCGAATGCCAGAAGCCTGGGAACCAACCCTTCTTCCTGCTTCACATCTCGCTCAGCCCAGCTCCCTCCACCCCAGCCCACTGCCTTTTCCTGCGGGAAGACATCCTGCTTATTTATGCATTTCATGACTGCTGGTTTGCCTAGACCCAGAAAGTAAAAGTGCAAAGAGAGTGGGAGACCACTGAATAAAATCCCATCAGAACTCCCACCTGGTTTGAGAAACTTGGACCATAGAGACCAGAGCATGCATGTACCCTGGGCCAGAAATCTGGCAGGAAGCATTAGTTCGGTAGTGTAGCTTTGGCAGCAGTCCCTGGGTGCTCTGGGACTCAGCCATGCACTGCAGTGCAACTCACGCCTTGCCTCCTGCTGTCATCGAAGGGGATGGAAATAAATTGTTTATTGCTCACTTGAGCCAGAAGTAAACTAGCTTGTCTGCAGCAGACTCCTGCAGTGAGGGGAGGGGCAGCATTCAGAATATCGATGTGCTTAGGCCTGAGTATGCTCTGGTACAGGGTCTTTCTTGCCCTTGACCATAGCTCATGTTGATTTAAACTTTAATTGTTTAGGCTAGCAGTAAGATGATCTTTACATACTTACAAACATATTCAATACACTGCCTGCCTCTTAGTTTGAGTTTTGTATTTCAAAAAGTCAAAAAATGAGGGGAGAGGAATTTTATTTGCTTGCTGCCATTTAGAAATAACACAGTGAGGTAACATGGGAGAATGACAGCTTTTAACGTGTTAACCACTGACCATACAACATTTTCATCAGTGTAAATATAACTCCTCATTACCTTGCCAAGGTTGCACTGAATCATACAACCAACACTGAAGTCAGACTTTCTAAATATTCTTGTTTCAAGTAAAAACACACTAATGAAAGTGCTTTTAATTTTAGGTAGTTCTTCTAGCTGAAACATCAGTGTGTGCTGCCTTGATAAATGGGAATGCTGAGAGAAATGATAATCCAAGGAAAAATTCAGTTAGTGTTCAAACAAGTTTTTAGGGTATTTGTGTTTAAAAATAAAATAATAATAATAATAATAATAATAATGCCTGGAGGTACTACAGGATTGGCACCAGAATATTAATATTCACATTCTCCTCAATTCAGTGTTAATATATCCTTCATCGCAACCAACACACTAATTACAGAGTTCACAGAGCCTAAGAAAGCTGCTGCAAGTTACAAGATGGATTGCTACTTCATATTGTTGAGCAACATGATAACCCAAAGTTATGAATGCAAACACCCCTGTAAACAGCTGCTGTGCAATTTGAAGGCAATGTCTTCTCACAGATCTTAAATTTGAAATCAAAAGAATCATAGAACAGTTTGGGTAGTAAGGGATCTTTAAGATCATGTAGTTCCAACCCCCCTGCTATAGGCATGGACACCTCCCTTTAGACCAGGTTGCTCAAAGCTCTGTCCAGCCTGGCCTTGAATGCTTCCAGGGGGAGGCATCTGCAGCCTCGCTGGGCAACCAGTTCCAGTGTCTCACCATCCTCCCAGTAAAGGATTTCTTCCTCATATCTAGTCTAAATCTACCCTCCTTTAGTTTAAAGGCATTTCTTCTCATTCCGTGGCTACATGCCCTTAGAAGAAGTCCTTCCTCAGCTTTTCTCTAGGCCCCCTTAAGGTACTGGAAGGCTGCTAAAAGGTACCCTCAGAGCCTTTTATTCCCCAGGCTGAAGAGCCCCAGCTCTCAGCCTGTCCTCTTAGGTCTCATGAGAGCAGAGTAGAGGGGCAGAATTGCCTCTCTCAACCTGCTGGTCATGCTTCTCCTGATGCAACCCAGGATATTCTTGGCAATATGCTGCAAACACACATTGCTGGCTCATGTTGAGACTTTCATCAACCAGTATCCCCAAATCCTTCTTGGATTGCTTAGGATTGCCCTGACCCAGGCATAGGACCACACATTTGGCCTTGTTGAACTTCATGAGGTTGGCATGGGGGCACTTCTCATGCCTGTCCAGATTCCTCTGGTGTATCAACTGCACCACTCAGCCTGATGTCATAAAGAATGAGTTAAAGCAAAGTAGGTGACACTAATTTCCCAGCCAAGATATTTTTAATCCTCTCCGGTAAACCAAAATTGTGTACATTTAGTTTCCTTGTTCTGCATTTCAGAGACATCCCACGGAATTACTTAAATGGTCTTGCATTATGCTAGAGGTCACCACAACAAACAACTATTGGCCACTCAGTTCCTCACTGCAACAAGATTTGCAGCACACTCAGTTATTCCCTCTATCTAATATTAACAGGGGATGCTGGTTTGTGTGTTCACGAGCTGGTGCCCCATTTTCATGCTGATGTTTTCTGGGGAGACAACAGTTCTTTGCATGTATTTCAGGCCAGAATGGTCTATTTGTGTCACCTCACTTGGATCTCAAACAGTGAGCCAGAGTCATTGGTATGAGGATTCCTGTACTCAGCCCAACACTTGCAGGTTAAGTGAGAATAGGTCTCATTTACACATCTGTGGGAAGTGCACCACAGTGCAGTATAGTCAGTATAAGAGGGAAGTACAGAAGTAGTGGTTTCTTAACACCCATTTTGGCATATCTTCCCTGTGTGAGAAGATACATTAACTGCTGGTAACACCAGACTCCAGAGACAGGTAACAGTGAACACAAACCACAAACTTTCTCAACTGAGTTTGAAGTCCTATTTAGCTATTAAGCAAAATGAGATTCGTAGTCTTGCCCTTAATTCCTGAAGTTTGGACACATTTTTTCAGAGTGGTGCAATTGCACAACATAAACAACAATAACAGCCAGAAACAGAGACTGAATTTTTTTAGTTTCTGATTGACTCTACTTGTATGATCAGGCCCAAACTTGACATGAGCCTGAACAGTGCATGCCAGGTGAGAGAGAAGGTGGTAGGGATAACGTATTTTCTTGAAGTTGCTGAAGAGTTTCTGCTACAATGACGGTAACATTATATACTCAAAAAGGTCACACATAAAATTATCCTTAAGTTTATCAACCGTGCAGTATGAATATAGTAACAGCAGAATCTTTATTTATGAAAAATGTAAGCTTAATCTTTACTTCCAGTATAAACTCCATAGACAAAAGGACGGTGCTTAACTCCAGTCAGCGCATGGATAATTGGATAAGCCTGGGAACAGCTGTGCCTGTTGCTAAGATGTGAACCTGCAGAATAATTTCTATTGCCAAACAGGGAGCTGGCTTTCTCTTTGAACTTCAGGGGAAATGAGGATAAACTAGTTATTAAAAAAGATGGTCATTTAGTATCATCATAACACTTTCTAAAAATCTAGCCAACAAGCCAAAGCATGAGCTAAAGCTAGTTATTTACTTCCAAAAATATAACTATGTTTAGTTCCAAACAAATACTTCCACATACATGCCTGAAAAAAGATCAGAAGCTACAGAAGCTATTTTGAAACCTACATTTCCATCAAACATCTTAGTTTATTTATATATTCCCCATTTTCCTTGAAGTATTGCCCACATAAGCACCATTTCCCACTTTGGAGAATAACCATTAATTTCATACCACAGTGTTTTTTCTAGAGATATAATTACACGGAAGACAAGTATTCTTTATTAAAATTTCTGAAGGCAGGTTAGGTAGTTATGACTGGTAGTTATTCAACAGCATAGGCTTTTTTTTTTTTTCCTTCCCTTTTCTTTCCTTGTTTGCCAGCTAATAGAAGCTTAGGAGATGTGGAAGAATGACTTGATCCCAATGCATTTTTCATACTGTAATAAACAAGGCAATGGGATTCCCAGTAATCAGTCCAAAACTGGACATAATGATGTCCAGATCTAAAAGCCTATGCCAAAGTAGAATACAGTTGTATTCCGGAACATGAATGTACTCCTAATGTTCCCCTTGTTGCTTTTTACAGTCACTGTTTTCATTCTACAATCCACGCTATTTCTCTTCTTTTGTCACTTCTGACAGTACACCTAATATAACATGCCACATACAATTTTTTGTGTTTTTTGTCTGTAGCATGCCATAGGCATGTCAATGTAGTTTCTGAATCAAAAGTTGAGAGTATCTTATAAAGATTAAATCATAAGGCATTGTTTCATCATAATGACACTTTTCTTGAGAACAAAGAATTTTCAATCTGACAAAAAGCCACAGAAAAAGGCATATACACAACAGATGATTCAATGCAGCTAGAAGCCAACAAAGTAGAAACTACATATAAAACAAGGAGAAATGGTGGGAGAAAAAAGAATACAAAAAGAAAAAAAGAGGATGCATGTTAAAGGACAGGAGGAGGGAGGGAATAGGAATAATGAATTCATATAAAGATGTTAGAAGGCAATTTTACCAATTTGAATTTTCTTCCTTGCTGTTTCAAGGAAATCACTGCACTGACTGCTCATTACAAAGTGTCTAAATTCCAGCTTTCAGAAAGAGAGAATAAGCTCAAGTCTTTTCATGGAATAAAAGTAAATAAATTAAAAAATAACCTTCAAAATTCTTCATTTTTTAAAGCATCCAACTTGTCTGATCCTTATAGTGGATATTTAGAAAATTTTGAAATTGCCACATTCTACTACCTAAATGTATAAATATATAGTTTTGAAAACAAATGCAGAGAAGGAGCAATAAATATGCTATGGGCAACAAAGGAAAAAATGCACTGGATATTCAGCACTTGAAAATAAAGTTATGTCAAGTGGTAGAGCAGAAACTCCAACCCAGTACACAAACACCACACCAGTACTAATGAAAGATCCCACAATCACAGTCATAGGGGTTGAGAGGGACCTCTGGAGATCATCCAGTCCAACCCCCTCCTAATGCAAGTTCCTTGCAGCAGGTTTCACAGGAAAGAATCTAGATGGGTTTTGAATATCTACAGTGAAGATTCCACAATCCTTCTGGGCAGCTAGTTTCAGTGCTCTGTCACTCTCCAAGTAAATACATTTTTCCATAGGTTTGTATGGAACTTTGTATGTTAAAGTTTGTGTCCACTGCCTCTTGTCCTATCACTCGGCACCACTGAAAAGAGTCTAGCCCCATCCACTTGACTTCTGCCCTTTCGATATTTGTTATAAGTGTTTATGAAATCCCCTCTCAGCCTTTGCTTCTCTAGACTGAAGAGCCCCAGAGTTCTCAGCCTTTCCTCTGAAGGGAGATGTTCCAGGTCCCTCAACATCATGAGTCTCTCCATTGAGCTCTCTCTAGAAATTTCTCATCCTTCCTGAACTAAGAAGCCGAGAACTGGAGATGAAGATGAAGAACTAGCAAAAGTTTTCTAATTATGACTAGATTTTTTATGCAAAAATCTGTTATCACTGTAATGCCAATTTTCTTTACAAAATTCAATCTCCTGCTGTTTTTGATGTCTCTGTAAAGGAGATTCTTTTCTGGGAAGTTTCATTCCAGTTGATAGGAAAGCCAATGGTTTATGATGGAAGGTGCTTCTCAGTCCTGGTTATCAAACATTTAAAATTCACTTCAAATTTCTAATACTTTTGAGAGCAGCATTAGCACAAATCCAGGGATGTGAGAAATTCCACATCATGATGCTTCTGTTTAAGAAATGTGAGTCTGTCTGTCCTATCTCAAATAAAAAATGATCACCCAGAAGAGGATAAGAATATAAAAATTACTAGAATTTATTTACTAGGTAGGTCGGACCTCTGTCACAAACCACCCTGCTTGTGAAAGCCTGAGTTTATCACAATCACTGACAATCTGCTGAAAGCAAACAAAATGAAAAAGAATAAAATGCCAAGATAAAGGAATTAACAACTGCATTGACTACACATGGACATTTTTCAAAGTGATTCCTTATTTTTAACAGTAGATACCCATACCTAAATGCATGCTTCATAACACAGCAAAACCATACATATTTCAGTGTGCACACGCTCAAGATTTGAGATTTGTGGGGGTGGGGGTCCAAATGGATGTGGTTTACTGGCAAGCAAATCAAAATTGTCTGCAGAGAGCCACTTCCTGCTGGTGACTAAGGCTTCACCCAAACAGTCAAGAGGGCAGGGTTTACGTAAAGCATTGCAGACTACTATCCCGATTGTATCAGAGTGAAGACAACTAGGACAAACAAACTCAGGAAGTGGCAGGGAGTTAGAAAACGAGAGGAAATCTATGGCACGGAGAGGAAAGTGAAGAGATTACACTGATCTGCAGAAAGGTCACCTCTGGTTCACAATGTGTCAAGCTTTTTCAAAAACTCTTTATTTGTACTATAACACAAAACTGGCACACACAGCTGGCGACTGTTGCAGAGGCTATTCAAATGTTAACATTCTCAATGATAAACAGCCAAAAAAGTTCTATGTAAGCAAATTGGAACAAACAACTAATCTAAATCTGGTTGCTAAGAGACAGAGGATTTCAGCCAAAACCAGCCCTGAGCCTCAAGAATACTTTATTTTTGATCAAAAAAGTACCTGTAGATGACTCCATGTTGGTGAAGAAACATGAGTGCTGATGTGACCTCTGCTGCATAAAAGCGGGATCGAGGTTCGTCAAATTTGCGTGAGCGCTGGATTTGAAACATTAGGTCTCCTCCATTTACATATTCCATGACGAAAAAGAGGCGGTCCTGAAATTAATTAAACAGTGCTATTTAGCTAATTTCTTTTAGCCACACAAAGGACTGCTTGAAGCCGTACTTCAGGCAACTGCAGTATTTGCGTCATGAAATGAAAGAAACAAAAGTTACGATTCTGAAAAAGCTAACAACCCAAGCCCCCGAACCTAAAGAAAATGAGAAAAGATCTCTAAGAGAAATGACAAAAATTGAATAGAATCAAAATGTATTAATAAGCAGTATGCACACACACACCCCTCCATGCATCAACATATAAGTAAGGGATTACAAGCAATTTCACATAATAATGTAGACGCTCAAATGCAGCATCTTATTCTTTAATTTAACCATAACAACAAAGAGAGAAAGTCAATCCCATCAACTACTGAATAGTTTCAGAGGAAAGTTCAGGCTTTATATTTTTTTTCTTATCTCTTATCAGCTAGCTACTTTGTCTACAGAATGCCTTTCCCAAGTTACGTAAAAATGAAATAGAATGGTAAAGCTATAGAAACCAATGCTGCCAATTTCAAACACTCTCATACAACTTTTTAAATTGCCTCACACTCTCATAAAACACTGAAATATAACTACACTATTAAAATATATATTGAGTTCTTTTTATTTACTTCTGATCCTTATCACTTCGAAGTTGAAGTTTTTAAGTCTCACTCATGGCGAACCAGGAATGAGCATAATTTGTGAGCAGTAACTTTGATTTTCAGATAACCACCATATCTTGTCAAGTTTCAGAAAATGAAAAAATCCAAAATTCAAATATTCAGCAAAAAAGAATTGAGAACACCGACAAATCAAACATACTCAACATCTTCAAATATTTAGGATCTACACTGACAATGTAGATGGAGACAAACAAATAAATGACACACATCCACTTGTATAATTTAAATCCTACATATCCTACATTGCAACTGTTTCTTACTGATTTGCACAGTTTTCCCTCATCTATACTAACAGCCCTAAATCTTTGGCTCTTTGCATATTCAGTCTAGGTTTGTAAGTCTACTACCAGATTACTTACTTTTGTACTGTTAGTTACCCTACATCTGTATGTGTAAGAATTCAGACAGAGGTGGAGGTAATTCTCACGTGACATGAGAAAGGATCCAAGCATAAACTCCTTGTTCTGCATTAGCTCATGGGAAACAAACATTTCCTCCTCTAGTCACACAATACACAGGTTTTCAAACAAGGGACCAGGTAACAGAGCTTCTCTCCAACTTCCATATAACACTGCAGTTTAACTCTGCTCATGGTGTGTGGTGTGCAGTGTTGAAGAAAAAGAGACAGGATGCAGCATTGCTTTGGACAAGCAAAACCGACAAGATGGAACTTAATTAGCCTCCCACCAGTGAATCCATTCCTGCAGATTACACAGTTTATAGATATGAGTCCAGAGATTTGTGAATGTTTTCTGTTTGCCTTTAATAATCTACTCTAGGGCTCAGATTTAAAGCATAGCATTTAAAATATGCTTAACCTTAAACAGACACATTAATCCTGCTCATTAAGTGCCTAAATACTGTATCAACCAGGGTTGTTTCCTGGAGGAGGGTAGATGTGTTGGGTTCACATTTTGCCACTTACAGAAAGCGGATGCCGAAAAAATAACTTGTGCTTTTCTACTCGTATCTTGGAGATACAAAACTTTCAAAATCATGATGCAGGTCACTTAACCTTTTTTTTTGCAGGGTTTAAAAACCACCTTTTTTGCTTCTTTTCTGAAAAATATAGGTCCCTGTATAGTGTCTCTGATTTCCCTCAGGAACCCCTGAGAATTACAGCTTTGCTTTTAAAAGAAATCTGATAGCTCTCAGATAGTCTTATGATTTCAGAAGCTAGTGATTAAGGATAAGATAAAATGCAGTCAGCTTTGCAATAGGGCAAGTAAGAACGTTAAGGATATTGATACTGTCATGTAACATAAGAGGATGCAACATCCCTAAGCAGAAGATACAGGCTCGTACTTCAATGGGCTCCTCATCACCACACTAGAGGCAGAACACCTCTGGTGAATATTCCTTGGAACAAATATCTCTTTGCAACACACTGCAATAAATTATATCTTACATGGAAAGACACAGTGCACTGTTTCATGCACAGGAACTATTTGGACTGACGGCTGGATAAAGTCTAACTAACATTTGGCTGAAACTGAACACTTATGTTCCTATCTCAACCTTTTCAAAGTCAACTGCCAGTGATGCACAAAAGTAAAGGCTGGCACATAGAACTTTTTAGATCAGGGCCATTTCTGAACGTATCAGAATACATATTCAATCCTCTTTATATTGAATACTTCTATTTTTGAGACAAACAGAACCAATTTTTTTGTTGTTGTTGCTGATATCCACCAAACACCTACTTGCTGATTCTAAATATCAGAAACTGTGTGTAGTTCAGAACTTCTGGGTTTGGTGCTTTGTAGAACATTTCCAGTGTAGTCAATTACAAACTTCTGTCTGGATTGTTTAGTCCAATATCCAGTCATCAGTTGGTCTGAGCAAAATATTTAGCAGCAGCTCCATTACCAGAGCTGGAATGTGCTATTCTCCTCTTCCCCATCATTATTATTATGCGCAACCCATTCTCACGTGAAGGGATATTTCTGTCAAATTCTCAGCTTAGTTAACCATATCTTCAAAAGTTTACCAACTAAAACTTCAATCTATAAATCTGTGATTGAAATTGCTCTGCTGTTGCACTTTTTTGCTTCACATTTCTACTTCAAATTATTTTCCTAGCTTCTCTGAGTGTGCATTTCAGCTTCCTAATCAGAATTCATAGGGAAAAGAAACACTTTGAAAATTCATTTTTCTATAGTGAGTCTAGGAAAGAGTTTGATTTTTAGAGAAGGGAAACACTAATTCTCAAGCACAAACAAAAACATGAACACACATGTATACAGCAGGCTACTGTTTTAACATTAAGAAGGCAGTATCCTTTTGAATGAAATATAACCAGTCCCAATAAGAACAATTATCCTAAAGGTACTCTCCATTTTGCTTCTTTTTTTTTTCTTTCTTTCTTTCTTTTTTTCTCATTTTTACTTTTTGTTGGTCAGGACATGACATAATCTGCGGGGATTCAAATATACATGGGAAGTGGATGCAAGAGAAGGGCAAGTAAATTATGAACTTAACATAATTGTTATGATCTTAACATCTTATGAACTTTATCTGAGATTGGTAAGCCCATGTTTTCATCATTCTCACAACAACCAAAGCAGAGACTTAATTTTGATTCCTGCTATGTACACTTTTTTCCTTGTCTTTTATCAGAAGTTAATGATCAAAATACAATTTCTTATCACTCTGAGTAAATGTTTTCTATCAGAATGTATGCACATGCACAGACTGACCCAACAAAAACATTGTGAGTTCCATGAGGACAGGATTTTACCCTGAAATAGTAGTTATGAAATAACTGAGTTATGCTTTATTGTAAATATTATATGCATCTTGCTGCAAGTATCACCAGGATATAATCAAGTACTTAAGTGCAAGAAGATAGAGTGAACGCCCTGAAGAATTATGCATTATTAAAGAACAACATAGTGTTTAGTTAGTTAAAAATGAGATACAAGTTATGACTTTATTATTGATTCTGTTCCAAAAGAAAATTGAATGGATTTGGACAGCATTATTTTTGGACTACATTTTCATAATATCTGAGAAGTATGTTTTGGTGAACAAAACAAATGTAAAGCAGCCCTGGGAAATATTTCATTACATAAACTGAAATAAAAGGAAAGATCACAAACAAAGACGTTGCAGATTAATATTCTTTTGGCATCTGTAAAGCAAAAAAGTGATGCAAAGTAAGTCGATAGGCTTTCTGAAGAAATTCTTTTGATGGGTTTATTTTAGCTCTTAATCATACCTGCTTTTCATTGAGTTTCTCAAAAGGTATGGTTGAATGAGAATACTTAAAATAATAAGTGGAAAGAAAAACAGAACAGAGAGCATGGATAAGAGATTTTAAAAGTGGAGATGAAGTAAACAGGCTAGAAGTCAAGCTAAAAAAAAAATAAAATCAACTTTGTATTTTCATAGTATTTTCTGACTGTTGCTTTAACCACTGTATTTTAATGCATGACTGCCTGCCTTGACACCTCTATTATTCCAGACTCTCCTTTTGACTTTCCTAATTAAGACTGTATTCTGGATGTTTTGTGTTGCCCTAATTGGATGTCAAAAGAAACTCTTCTAGTTTTTGTCACTATCACAACTGGGAGAGAAAGCCCACTTTTCACTTAACCTAGCAATACAATTTCATCTTCTCTCTCTCTTTTTACTCTTATATTTGTGCCTTAATTTTGGTTTCCATTCTCTGACATTCAAATAAACCTTTCTTTTAGCTCCACAGAAAACTCTTCTTACACATTACTCTTTATACTGATTACTATCCATTACTTCCTCTCTTCAAAACTGCTTTCTCTAATTTTTAGTTGTATTTATATACATTTTGTTAGTATCACAGGATATATTATGTCATTCTCCCTCTGTCACCACTTTACACTTACTTGGCTTTAAGTTATGTATGTTCCATTGGATAGAGCTTCTATAACTTGCTTATTCTGGAATAACATGTATATTTTTAATTGGAAAAAGTGGGGTGATTTCCAGAAACATCAACAATAATAAACTTTCAGGTCATAACAAACTTGATTCAGTTCCTTTCAGTGGAGGTGTAATTAATGACTAAGGTCTTCCTACTAAGACCAAATAATCTTGCCAATCAGTTTTGATTTAATAGATGACACTGTACAGTGTATTATTTGTTTACCATTGTTGAGGAACTGGCTTCTACGTAAACCCTCCATGAAAGTGTAGACATGGAATGACTTTGATGTAGTGTTTACATTAATTATTGCGTAGCCCCTTAAAGATATTTTTCAATTGTTATCCATTAACCTGTCTGATCTTTGTTTGTTTTCCAATTAAAATCTCCTTAACATTAGATTGCAGCTTAAAGACAATGCATGGATAGACACAAGGCCAAATACAATTATCACTCACAATCTGAAGAATATAAACACATTTTTTCCTCTTTCAAACAACTCTTATCAACTGGGGGACCCAATATGCAGTTCAGTGGAGCCTCATTGTTGAAAGATCACAAAAAGAAGAAAGAAAGAAATCTGTCTCTCAGTTTCAAATAGGAAATGTATGTCCATGCTACAAATCTTTTTACTGTTTTTTGCTTTACAATTCATCCCTTAAAACATTTAAAACATCAGACATGCACACCTTAAGTAACATTTGCTGTTGATAAGCCTACTCAGAATACTAATTTTTATATCATTTCTGTTTCTCATACAATTGAACATGAATAAATTCTTCCTGATTTTCATTAGATCCCTAAACTAAGTTCTTTGCATGAATACACTATTTTCCATTCAGTTTTAGAAACTGAGTTAGGTTTTTCCAGAGGCTACTGGAATTATCAGGGAAACTAATATATATATTAAAAACAAGTAAATTTAAATACAAAACAGTTCATGTTCCAGTAGAGTACTGTTACATAATGGGATGTGTTATGCCAGTAAACTTGTTATCAAAACAAAAGGCGAAGATATAACTTTCATTGCACAAGAAATCAGATAAATATATCACAGCCTTGGAATGCTATGTCAGATGATATTTTATTCATATCATACACGTATAGAATTCTTTTCCAACTAGTACAGAACTGTGATTAAGCAACTCTATTTAAACAGGATGCTCAGTTTGTTTAAAATTACCTAAAACTGCAGCAACTGTCCCACCCCTCAGAACTTGGATAAACATTTCCTGCTTCTGATGGAAATTACACAGGCACACTGCACAGAAAACTAAAATAAAATATTCAGACCTGAGCAGAAGAGTAACCAGAACAGTAGATTCCTCAGTCACAGCATCACGAGGGACAAATATAAAAACAATACCTAATATAATAATAAGGAAAACAACAAAAGCTCTCTCCTTTTAATTTAATTCCCTCTTGAAATTTAGTGCAATGATTTTCAATAAGAAACTGTGATACATTATTTGTCTCTGACTTCAGTGTTAATACTCTTGAACAATTGTGATGTTTATCCAGCTTTGTAGCAACGTACTCATGGATTTCCAAATAAGCTGGTGAAAATTTCTGTGAATCCTGGATTTTGTGGAATAAATGCCTGTTCATAGGAACTGCTATCATACACTTTCCAAGAACTACAAATGTGCAATCTGCATCTTCCAGTTAAACAAAGATTTTTAGTTTTATTTTTTGCCAACCAGTCATTTCAAATTTTGCTTAAGTTGGGGAATACTGCTACAGCTAGGGACTTTGCTCAGTTTCACTCAACTTTCCTCAGCATTCAAATTAATCTGTTTTTTTTTTTTCCCTTTTGTTTTTGAAAGTAAAGATGCCCTGAAAGTCAAGACAACTGGAGTGTCTAAGAACCACACAAAGAAGTGTTGCAAGGCCAGCTATCTTATTCCAGAGATTACAGGTAGACTGTACATAGGCCAAGGGGAATTACAACCTTCTCAGTGCTGCAAGGCTCTCTCTTGGAGCTGTGGGCCAGTAGTCCAACTGCAAAGCTGAACTGGACTTTATTTGTCCCACAAAGACCTAAGAACAGAAACTGCAAGTCTCAGCTAGTTTCATCTGCTGGAAGAAATGTGGCTTTGTCTGCACTACATTGCAGTGGGGCCTCCTGCCATGCCTGAAATGCCTTGTTCTCTTCTCCCCTCCCTGATGGGGGATATCTGCAGCAGAAGCCAGCAGTGGGTGGCATTCCTTGAACCTATTCTGCCTCACAGGTGAGAAAAACACACACCTAGAAATTGAATTAATTCCTGAAATTACTCTGACTAGCTCTTAAAATCACCACTGATAAGGATTCCTTGACCTCCACTGTCTTTCTGTTTCAGTACTTGAGAAAATACCACTTTAAACTGTTTTCATTGCAGCAATTTATTTTCATTGCTTCTTGCACTTAATTTATAAATATCAAAATATAAACTCCTATCTATGCTGCAAGTTATTTACTGCCTTCAGAGAAACTCTTCAGTGCTCTTCATATTTGTTTCTCATGCAAAGAATTGGTTATTTTTATGGGTTGTACAAACAGATCACAAAACATCTCTGTCTGTAGAGACCTCAGATACTATGTTGTTGGAGAGACTCAGGTATGTCAAACCATAGAAAGAGCCAGAAAAACTACTAATTGAATATAACTATTAGTTTCCCAATAGTGCTTTCAGAGCCAGAGGTTCTCAAAATCTTTTGACTGTATTACTATAACAACTTGCATAGTATCATTTACTGAACTATATTATGAGTCATTGGAAAAGAGTCTTTAAGCAAGATGTTTGCCTGAGATCTCTAATGGAAATAAAGCAGGCCTGGTATGTTGCTCTTGTCATGGAAGATTTATGTTGCCTCCCTCTGGAATACCAATACTTAAAAAGAGAATGTGAGTTTTAGCATGTTTTTCATGTTCCTAACACATCCCATAGCTCTATTTGGAAAATAAACAATAACTAATCTATACACACAGAGTAAATTGACTGGATGGGATGCTGAGGAACTACTGTGTACCGGCAGTAGGTCGCAGAACTACAAGTTAGATTCAGAATGGGAAAAATTAGCTAGGACATTGTGGCACCACCTAGTCTCCTTAAAAAATATCAAGGAATGATAAAGATTTACCTGGACTGTCACTCAAAAGGGAAGGATCGTTCAGTGATCTTTCCAAAGACAGATCAAATAATACTTTAAAACTGTCCAAAATGAAGGAAAGTCTAGCTATCCCAAATTTGTAAACAGAGGAAAAAAAGGACAATTTTCTTATCCCACCACCATTAGCATTTTTCAGATGTATAGCTGACTATTTCAATTATTCAAACAATCTAACCCCACATTATTGTGACCATCAAGATCCACTGACTTCAGTATCACATTTGAAATGTACAGGTCCTCATCTTTACTGCAAGTTTTCAAGTATGATAAGATATGGATATGAATAAAAACAACTATTGGAACTCCAACTATCATGTACAGCAGAATAATTGAGGATGGTTATGTCCTTGACACAAAGCATTTTCCTGTGTCAACTACAAATTCCTCGTTTACTATTTTTTTCCACATAACTAATTATTATCTATTATCTTGACTTAATACACTATACATTTTATTACTTGGTGTATCATACTCATACTTTAACAAATAAAATATATGGTTCAAAATTCAGTTAATATTGTTATTAAAATGATAAAGTTTAGACTGATTCAATGTAGCACAAAAACACTAGGTGGACAGCTTGTTAACCTGCTCCCCATGTAGCTTTCATTTTACTCAGTGGGAGTATGATGTAAAATTCTGGCTCAACTTGAATTTCCTAATAGACCAAAATGTCATATTGTGACCCTTAAACATAATCATGTGGATGTAAACATCTTCATTTTTATAGTTATTTTTCACTTCACAAAAGAATTACAATTTTTTTTTTCTCCACATTTCTGCATACGTGTGTTCTGTGACACATGTAATATAATATTTAATATTCTGACACGTTTTAATGGTCAGATGGGGCTTAGATCAGGATTAAATGTGGGCTTTGTTAGCCAAAGGCTTGCCAAGAAGGTGCATTGCCATTCTCCTTCCTCCAGTTCAGTCCCCCATCATCCAACTTTAGAAATGAACTTAAACAAAAGAGTTCCATCTTTGGGAAAATCTTTATTCTGGAGAGAGATGTGTTCTCTACTCAAGACAGTACTGGGAATTGATGCAAATCTTTCAGATTCTCCCCAGGCTGAAGTGTTGGGAACCACAAACTCCATGGTGAGCTCAGGGAAAGATCAACCCCTGCCGCAAACCAAAAGCCCAGGCACACCCTGGGATGAGGCCAGGGACCCCAGAAGCGTGCCAGCTGGTCAGGACACTTTCTGTGCTCTTTCTCTGACACAACTGGAGAAACACAACTGGAATCCTCCACAGAAAAGGCATGCTTTGTGGTTCTAGCCACTTCAAAAGGGGTATCAAGTAGGAAAAGCTACTGAGGCCATTTCCCTAATACCTTCATTTGACAACTGATAAGCTGCGAAAAGAGCCTTTTATGAAATTCTTTGATCTCACTGTTTTTCAGTGTTGTTTGGAAAGAAGAATAGTTCTGGTAAGATAATTTTAAAGACCTCTCATTTGATGTCCTGATGCACACTGTGGAAAATTATATCAAGCCTTCAAAATGTCATTTTGCAGAAAATGTTACACTATGCAGGCAACCATTAATATTGCCTTGTTCTGATTCTTGTAGGAAAAATACAAACTCTGTCTTGCAATTAGAACTAGCCATACAGTTTTTGAAGGCACTTAAGAATTTCTAAGAACTTGCAACCTGTTGATATTTCACCAGGGAGTTTGGGCATAGGTACCACATGTCCCAGGCATCTCCTTAGCCCCCTGGTCTGGTTCTAGAACTTTTCTTGTCACTATATTTTCTCTTTTTCTATGGCACCTGGTTATTTATTTTATGTATTTGAATGCACAGGGAAATTCGATGCTATGCAGCTAACAGAAAACTCCTTGCAGAATGCAGCCAATTGGCCTATCAGTAGTGATATCACATGGGAAAGGAACTTTGCTAAGGAAGATAATGAAAGTAATGGCACAAAATATTCATCTGGCAACAATTTTATGAGAAAATATTCATTATCACTGAAAAAAAAAGAAAAGTAATTAGATGAGAGGGTGAGTCTTTATATCACAGATATATTGCAGTAGTACTTTTTACTTCACGGGTTTCAGGCAAATGACTGAAAAGGTAGCAAATCAAGTCCTAAAACAAAGACAGAGGAATTGTCACTGTTTTCTGGAGTGTGCAAAATTGCTGAATACAAAGCATTATGCAGCTGTAGGTGGGCCAGTGAGTAATTATTTTCTTTGTGTCAAACAATAGTGCTGGTTGTAGTAGTAGGAAACTGAAGAACATGCAAAGGGATGCTCTGATGGGAACGTCAATTACTGAATGACTTACTGATGAATGCAAGCAAGATGCTAGCCAGCCAGAAACAGGCCACTGAAACTTACAGGACATTTTGTGAGATTAAGTGATAAGGAACTGGCTCATTTTTATAAAGTTTGCAGTGGGGGAGGACAGGGAATTCTGTGCTCTATTCAAAAGAAGTAGATGAATGAAATCTTTGGCTACACAAAGATACTCACTACCAGAGAAACAGCCCTTCTCTATGATGTGAAGCTTTTCAGTAATGTTCCCACGTACTTAAAAACAAAGGTCAACCAGTGACAACAGTTGGTTCTAGTCTGACAACACAGCAAGAAATTTCTACTGCACTGTGATCATCCAGATGGAAAATTTATATCAGTTACTGTCATATCAGTTCACAAACCATGCCCTGGGTGCCAGAAATAACTTATATTCTTCAGTTTACTTGAACATAGTGTACTGAATAGTAAGAAAAAAAAAAAAAAGTTGCATTTGTACTAACAAAACCTAGCTGAGGATTTCAAGTTCCTTCTAATGACACAATAACATGAGTAATTGTGTCTCTAATCACATAAAAGGAAAAAAATGCGTAGTATTATTTTGTAGTTTTTACAGAGAAGGCTTTCATTTTGGGAACTCAGTTGAGCCAGAACAGAATAAATACAACAGCAAAATTAGATGTGTTTTAGTTCTAAAGTAAGTTAAGAAATATTTTATTCAGATACAGCTAATTGAGCTTTTCTTTTAGGACCCTTCTTTCCTTCTTCTCATGTACCCATTAATTCATTTTACTCTGATAATGACAGGTACAAATAACATGCTGGTCCTCAGTTCTTCATATTTAAGTTCAGTCTTTCAGACTGTACATATACAAGCAAATACATTGAGCTCAACTGTATACTACTGTTAGTCATAAAGTACCATAACAAGAATGAATGACTTTCCACTGCTGCTGCACAGATACTCAAGTATTTGCCCAGGGATGGCATTAGGATGGGCCGAAAGAAACAGTGAGATAACTACTCAAAAGAATGCTTAGAAAATTGTCTGCAGAACATCTGCTGCCCAACCTGAGTGCAGTGCAGCCTTTGCTGAAGGTTGATCCATCGCTGTTGCTGGAACCTCAGGAATTGCCTCACGCTGCAGGGAGCAGTGCACATGTCAGGCTTTGGTTATACAGGAGCCCAGTCTATTTCCCACATGGCATGCTTCATTGCACTGACCATAGCAAAGAAAGAAGAGACACTCATCTACACTTTGGGAAGTATATCCTTAATACATAGGGTTCAGCATGAAATTATCACTGATTAATTATCAGTATTTAGAAAGAGAGAGACTAAAAGACCTTTTGCTAAACTCAAGCAAGGTGCAAGGCCAAATTCAAAGTTGTGTCCTCTCCTTACTTAATCTTTCATATGCCTAAACTGACCTAAATAACAGTTAACATAATCTAATTAGATGTTGATATTACGTAATAACCCAGAGAATTTCTAAAGATTTTAAGTGTTTTTCCTGAAATCTTTCTGCAGAATCACAACATCTTCAGAATTCCCTTATCATCCTGAAAATGGAGGTCAGCATGAATGGCAGCTTACAGACAGAGCATCAACCCTGGGTAAATGTTCCTAACAAATCTCTGTGAAGCCTCTGTTGCTAAGCAGATCTGTTTTGCTATAGAGCAGCTGCCAGAGAGGGAAACTTAACCTTCACACGCTCTCATGTTTCTTGTGCACACCACTATTACACCTACAAACTCAGTGTTTTATGTTTTGCTTTGCTCTCATGCAGCAAGAAAACTCAAAATGAAACAAAACAAACAACAAAAAGAGAGAATGAAATTACAATAATGTAACTAGAGTAAAAAAGTTAGCAATTAACATAGTTAATATTAATTCAAATAAATATATCCACTTTGGAATATCTACCTTAGAATGCACTCTCCTACACAGCAAATGCTAGGAGAGCAACAGACAAAGCTACTGTATGATCTAATAAAGGTGGAGACCCTGATGTATTGCCTTAGTACAGGACTTTCTCCTGAACAGAGTGGAGTCATCACCTGTTGCACCAAATTTAGCTTTTAATACCTTTTGCATTTTGTTAGTTACATTGTTAGCGGTTGTCATGCCCTTCAGGGCACTCATGGCCCCTTACGTCCCCACATAGGCCGCCCTAGGAGGAACAAACCCATAGGTATGATGCTTCTGGCCCCTGGCTGTCAGATGGACAGGCCTGTTTCATCTCTTTGCCATGTCAGAGATTGCTGATGGACCCTATTACCAACACCCATCCCTGCTCATCACATTCAGATCTCAAGGGTCTGTGCTGGTTTGCAAAGGTGGTCTGTATAGGGTCACCCTCAGTGCCTGGTGCTGACAACACCTACTCCCACAGGTTTGGACCAATTTGAATGAAAGGCGATTAAATTTATATCCCTCAAAGGAAGGCAATCAATGTTTAGTGCAATGTGATCCCAATGAGTGTCATGTACAGGAAGATCATCCGCCTGAAGCATAGGTTGTTCACTGCATGATTTAACTGGTAGCCAAGTTACTTATGGGAAAGATAGTGGAGGGAGAGATGCCTCAGCTGATTACAGAGATGGCAAGTGCATACAGATACAGATTACAGACGAAGACTTACATCTAGATTGAGTAAGGCTGAACTCACTCTAAGACCCAGTAACATGCTAGTAGGTTTTAAAACAGGACCAACAAGTTTCCCCTGAAATAAGGAG
Organism: Odontophorus gujanensis; assembly: GCA_013399175.1. Lineage (NCBI taxonomy): Eukaryota > Metazoa > Chordata > Aves > Galliformes > Odontophoridae > Odontophorus > Odontophorus gujanensis. Next base: position 61,684 of record VXAB01012745.1, read on the forward strand.
TGGACACACATCAGATAATGCAGTTAGGACACTACCAGCAGCCACTGACCTCTGACTTGGGCAAAGCTTTTGTGCAGTCAGACTTGCACCTGCTGCCTGGAGCCACATCAGTATAAGGTCTTCAACTTGAGCAAATGCAGTGGACAACTTCAGTGCTTGTATCTGCAGGTAACTACATGCTTTTAATATGTATATACATATATTTTCTAAATGCCTAAATTGAGTCAGGTTTGTCTGCTCTCCACTCAACAAAATTCTACCTCTCTGAGTGGGAAAGTGTTTTAATACACAGCAAACACAGACTTCAACTTATCTACTATGTCTATACTCTTTTTAAATTATCTAGAAATCCGTTTCTTTGATTTGTCCATTAACTAGTTAAAGGTTAAAAAACTTTAAAGATCACGGTATTTATTGCAGCATCAAAGATGATTACAGAATAGCCTGGCAGTTTACTCCTCAAGAGAACGACCATAAAAAAGAAAGATGTGTGCATCAGGAATTTGCAGTATGTGTTTCACTAAAAGATAAACTGAAAAAGGAATGTATGTGCATGTATACAGGAAAGTTCCTATTTTGACAGTTACTGAAAGAAAAGGCACACTTCTACGCACAGAAAGTAAGATGTTTCTGAAAAATACTTAGATGACAGAATGAATTATGGTCAGAAAAGCTGAATTTTGGGTTAAATGAAAAATACAACGCAATTCAAAGCACAAGAGAGAGAAACTTCAAAATAGAAATATTCAGTTCACATTAAATTCTTGGCATTGTTACTGCCACTAAACTTTCAACCACGTGAAGACACTACAAGCAGACACTGTAACCAAACAAAACAAATTAACCTTAGAAGGAAAGACTTGGACATGGTTTAGGAACTTTGGTAGATGTTCCTTAATCAAAAATTTCAGTAAATCTTTGAAATGAAATCCCATTGAAGCTACTTTATATGTAGTAAAATGTAAAGTTCACACCAACTCTGACTTTTAATAATAATTGTACAGGACTCCTACAGTTGGAATTCAACTGCCCAATATTCTGCAACTTCTCACTTACTCAGAATTAGGACAGATATTTTCATCCTAGGGGAAAACATCTGAAACTACATCTATGTGATGCTGACCTTGGAATTTAGAGTTAAAGCTTCATAGAAGCAACTTGTATTTTGTTTGTTTGTTTTTGACAGTTCTTCAAATCATTGGCAGCATTAAAATAAAAAAAAAAGTTGAGTAGCATTGGGAGGAATGGTGGGAAAAAGACTGAGCCTTCTGCTGCAATGCAAAATTTCTGCACTGCCACATACTGAGCATTGTGTGCTCTTATAACCCACGTGACTCAAAAAAGTAGAGGCAAACAGAGTTCAGAGAAGGGTAACCGAAATGATTACAGGGATGAAACAGCTGCCATACATTTGGTGACCAAAATCTGTGGGCTGAGGAAGGATACAGGTAAGAGCAACATAACTGCAACAATAAATTGAGTATGGAACTGCTGTATACAAAATCTTTCGCCATTAGAACTTGGAAACTTACTGAAAGTAGTAAAACAGGTTAAAAAAACAATGCACAAGCAAAAACAACAACAAAAAACAAACCAAATAAACTTCACACAGTGATTAACCAACTTCAGGAATTCAGTACTGTGGCTATGGAAGCAGACTGAATCAGTTACTTCAAAGAAGCAGAAAAATTCATAGACGGCTCAAAAAGGATGTAATAAAAGGAATTTTAAATTACTTCTACTATTTTAGACACTTTTGTCTGGAGTCAGAAGGGAGCAGACTGCAGAAAATGGTACCTACATGCTCTCTCTAAATAGCATTTTTTATTTCATTGTGTCAGCAGCAACATAATGCATTAGAAAAACCACGACCTGACCTGGGAGGACAGATCTTATTTTCACAGACTATATAGAGCCCTTCCACTGTTTGAATGTGTATACAGACATACACATTCTGTATGAAGACACACAAAATCGATTTTTACAAATTTCTTTAACTTGCTGAAACTGGTAACATATATAAATAATAATTTCATTATTGTGGTCATCCTTTAAAAGAACAATGAAAGACGTGACATAACCGTTTTAAGGACAAACACTGAAATTATAAATGCAATAGTGTGAAAGAAGACTGAAACAAAATACAAAGGTCATGACTTAGAAAAAAAATTTTTCATTTAAAATGCATGAAATAACATTAATACATGAAAATATGTAAACAACTGTGTCTGGAAAAAAACCCACAAGAATAAAAAAGGATCATAAAACTTGTGTGTATTGAGCCTTTTAGCTCTGAATGAGAATTTCAAACCCTTTTCCTCTGAGTCTATCAATAAACTATGACATTGGCTAATGTGCAACGACGCAGATAAAACATAAAAATGTAGTAAAAAAAAGAATGTATCAGACCCATGCTTTTATTAAAAGTCTCTGGTTTCAAGCCTGTAGTGGGGTATTAAAAAATTGTCCTTTAGAAAATCACATTGTGAATAAAGCTCACTATGGTTCCAAGTTCCCAGTCTGAAGGATCTACAGGCTCTGTATCAACTGGAAGGTCAATTAAAAAAACATTTGACTACAGAATGGGACTTAATTTTTTACTGGATCTCTTACCTGTGTGCATGTGCCTATCAAACTGAAATACTACAAGGCCAGAAATGTATACTTGCATAAAGGAATTGATTTCAAGCTACAGATTAAAAGAAAATAAAATCTACAAAAGAAGCCAAAAGGACCAGGAATATTAGCTGTCTTTTTCTCACAGACTTTCAAATGTCAACTCACTTTTCACACACATTCATACAATATACTGGAACGTTATGGTTGTACTTGATAATCCTTCCAAGAGAATACTTGAAACTTGAAGTGATAAAGGCTAATACTATAGAGTAATTTCAAAACAGCACATAACCACTTTTGCTCATGAAATCTTTTTCAAAACATACACCATTTGCTTTTGTGACATGGGAACACTCTGTTTCACTTATTGCACATAGGAAAAATTTAAACTCAAAGAACCTCAAAAAGACATCAAAAAAATATTTCCATTCTCCCATCAGGTGGGCTCTTTTGCATTTTAACTTCAAAGAAAATCAAAACATGTTTTCTATGTCTGTAGTTAGCAGGAATAAAACAGTAGAATTATATCAGCTGCTGCAGGAAATAAAACACAAACATAATGCTGGAATGAGAAAGAAACAAAACTCCGAGCTTCCTGTCTCCCATTTCTCTTCTTACACTTAGTAACATGCTGCTACATAATTAACATGCTAGAAATAGACCTTCTATGGTATTTAATAGATTTTAAGGGTGATATTAGTTAGCTAAATTTAAAGCTCCTTCTGTTCAAAGCATTCAGATCAAATTCTCATTAGCGTCAGTCAGCCTGTGAGTAAGCACACAAACTGCATCAATTGATGGGAATTTTCTGCAGGCACGTGCAGAAGTTTGTATGTTGCATTATTGTTGAAATTCCACAAGATATGAAGAGACTTTCGAAGTCTATCAAGAGCACAGAAGAAGGAAAGATCCTCAGACTGGAAAGTTCAACTGTAGGGCACCTTTTATAGCAAAGTTGTCAGAAGAATGGGCAAGGTTCCTCCACTCAAGACAGGAAATCCTTCACCTTGCTATCATTTAAAGCATTATTCTTGTATACTGCCCAGCTAGCATTTTGCCACCACAAGCAACACACTTCTCTTGTGGAACCATTTCATTCATTTCTCCTTATAAGTTCTTTTGCTTTCAAAGACAGTGCAGCATTGGGGAGAGCTTGCACTTCAGTGCAGCTTGCAGGTTATGGTCATTAAAATACAGCGAGACAGTGTGTTTTAAACTTTCTCTGTCCTTCATTTTTATTAAAATATTAGCCAGCTCAGTAAGTCTGACCACTGTTTTTCTAGGTGAGGTTTAAATGTTATCCCTTTTAGATAGATTATTTAAACGCAGTCTTGTTTTATTGAATAAATATTTAACATCCTGGAGAGTGAACTGGTTGCTTCCAAATGTTTCTTTCCACTACAACACAACGAGTTGCTGGACATTTGCCATAGTGAGCTTGGTTTGCAGAGGGACAAGGCACTTATCCTTCAGAAAGTAGTGGACGTGGAAGTGTCCTGAGTTGCACTGTACTCTCTGCAATTTGTGTAGTGTACAGAGCTAGTTTATTTATGTCTTACCAGAGTAGAAAACGTGCAAGTTAAAGTAAATTGAGGTCACAAGATGTAGTAAGCCTCTACAACTCCAACATGGTATTAAGACCTTGGCAAGTTTTCAGAAACACGACCTCATATTAAAAAAATAACCTATTTGGTGGTACATGCAGGACAAACTTCACTTAAATCAATGAATCTGTGCCTACTTAGAGTAGATATAAAGGTGATACACAAGAGCTGCTCCAAAAGGAATGCTTCCTATTTCGTTATGTTGGTCCACGATGTCAGAGGCGGTTGTTGGTGGTGGTATGACAGTAGAATTTAAGGCTTCCCACTAATATTCCATTACATTTTGTTGGTGTACAAAAGATGTCAGCATGGGGCAACCTGACAAAATGGCATCTGACATGAAAGCATATGAAGCAATAGTTTGTCACTGAATTCCTATTTGAGGAAAATATGGAACCCACTGACATTCATTGACAGTCGGTGAATGTTAATGGAGACCAACAGTGAACGTGAGCACAGGGAGCCTTTGGGTGGTATGTTTCTGCAGTGGTGATATTGACAGTGAGTCATCTCTGATGGTGCAGACTTTCATAAGCATGGCATGCAGGCTTGTGTTCATCTCTGGTGAAAATGTGCAGGAAATGTTGGTGGCTATGTTGAAAAACAGCCTTTTGTAGCTGAAAATTTGCTCTAATAGTGTTTTCTGCTGCTTCCATCTGTTGTATTTTACATAGTAACAAATAGTAAGAGGCATTACTTTCTGAGTGACCTATGTAATGTTAACATACATTAAAACTTCATTTGACACTGACCAAGTAAACCACAATAGCACTGACAAGAAAATGTCTAGACTATACCCTCTCCATCATAACTCATTTTTTAACCTCTTTTAAACTTCACAAAGCTCTAAAAGCCTTTCTCTCTTACTAAGTTCATAAGAGGAAGAAAACCTTTGCTTCAAACACATGAAGAAAAAATCATAAAAAACTAAATGACATAAAACCTAGTAAGCTCAGAAACGGTAAGCCAGTAATAACCATTCTGGGGACACAGAGGTTCTTCTCATTAATCATGCAGTTTTGAAAACACATAATGCTGGATATATATAGTAAAACACCACAACAACATTATATAAAATATTTAGGAAACAAGGTGATGAATGATTTGAGAAAAGCCCTTAATTTTACCTTTCAGGTCAGTTGAATCTGAACAGGTGTGATGAAGTGACAAACTAGGAGGTAATAACAATGCTTAAATTCTTCCATTAATCAGTAAACTCACATTACTGAAATTACTCTGATAAAGCAATTTATCGTAAGATTTCAGACACATCCATGTAGATTTTGCTTTACTGGAAATTTACAGCAGATTTTGCAAATGCAACCAAACAATATATCTGAAAATACTTAAAGAAAAGAACAATCTGAAACTAGGACCAAATTATGTACATAGCTGAAGTAACTGGAATCACTCATAATGGCAAAAGTTGGATTCAGAACTAAAGCACCAAGCTTAATTTCTCAGTACTGTGAGTGTATGTATACAAGTAGAAGTGTGAAAAATACTCAAAAGAGCCAAATACTCAAATACCAAGATATTAACAGTGACATCTAAAATCAGATAAAAATTGTTTTTATGGAGTATAAAACACTAACACTGAAAACATACAATATGGTCTGGCACATTTTTATTCCATCCAGCTTAAACACAGCTAATGAAGAAATCTAGTTTCAGAGTCCTGTTAGTCAGCTCCCTACATTGAGTTTATTTCCAACTTTAGCAGTATAGACAGGCAGAATCAATCTGAGTTCAGATACCTATTACACACACACACACAAAAAAAAACAAAACCAAAACCAAAAACCTGTTGGAGATTATGCATTTCCTTCATGCTTAAGGTCTTCAGTTGTAAAACGTCCATATCAGCTTCTGCTGCTCCACAGTGCACCCTGTTTTTTGTTTGCTGAAGCATTTAGGAAGTCTGGTAGGTAAAAGAACCATAAATATACTCACTGGAAAATCAATTAGCATAACATCTATACCTAGTGCACACGTAGGACATCACTGCGATCCTTGTAGATACAGAAAAAGACAACTCTACAACTGTACTACAAAAAATGTACACCAATACGGACTTGAGGAGGCATCACTGAATGCTCAGAAGGCCGTATGACACAGGAAATCTTAGAACGTCAATGAATATTACTAAAGGCATTAATGCATTCTTTTTCAACCACTTCCTGCTGGACTTTGTGAGTGAATCACTTGGTTAACTTATTTTGGGGAGCTATCATGAAAATTCTTGTATTAAAAATTCTGCCCAAGTACAAGATTTTATACAAAACCTAAGAGGTTTACAAGGAGGGTTTAAAAATGTCTCTTACAACAGTGATGAAGACAGTTGGGCAAGAGTAAGAAAATTAAAACTAAATGATTTCCCACAGAGCCACAGTTTCACCTTGCTCTATGCTGTGCACAGAAAAATCCTTCTAACAGCAGGGAAACCAGACTTGGCAAGGCTGGTTAACATTAAGTCAACTTTAAAAAACTGTTGTCTATGTAACTTTGTAAAAGACTAAGTTTATGCCCTTGAAGGCATGCCCCTCGATGTCTAGGGACATATTACCTTGGCAGTGCTGATGGAAAAGGGACATGTTTAACCTTGGGAGTGGTGAGATAGGGAACTGAACAATGAGCAGTTTTCTTTTAAGCAGCAGCTGATTTCTCAAACTTCACTTAATTGAGGAAGTAGCATCCAGCTGGGCTATTGCTCTAACAAAGGCCTTGACTAGCACAGAGGAGAGGTTGGGCATAAAAAGGAGGAAGAATAAATTCTGACTTCTTGTATAAGATACTCTGTATTCCAGCACTCTTTCTCAGACCTATTCATTGCTGGAATCCTCTCATCTCCACAAAACTTGTTGTGACAGAAAAACTAGGGCTCAACCGATTTCAAAATTTTGGCACGAATTGTTTCTAAGAAATAAAAAAGCAACTAAAAGTCATGGCAGTGCTTCATAGGAGAGGAATAGTTAGCAGGAACACTATTGTGGTAAGTGCCATGTAAGGAGATACACTCAGAAAAGATCTACCTCCTCCCCACCCCCCCGCCTTTCTGCCCAAGGATTCTTGGATATCTCATCAACATCTATTTTAGGCCTATCAGAAATAGAAAGAGTGGGGGGGCAGGGGGAAAGCAGAGTTGGAAGGGACCAAAACAAATCCTCAGCAGCTTTGGAGAGCTCAGAACTCACCCAGATCAGAGGCAGTAATTCAGACGAGGGTGTCAGCCAGAAATCAACTCTCTGAAGCAGACTTCCCACATATTGCTGCTACATGTTATTCCAACACATTTCAAGCAAAACCAAATTAATAGCATTAATACTGGGAGGTCCAGTAAGAGAAAGTAATATGAGAATGTAAAATGTATATATATTCTAAATATAAGTGAAGACAGTCTTTGAACTTTGAAAGTAGTAGCCAAACTCTTAACAGTCCTTGTCCAAGTATTGCTCAAAGTCCTTGAAAACACACTTTAGACAAGACTTCCAACTATACACATGGAGTTTTACTCTTTGAATAGATCTTCTTTCTAGGACGGACAAAAACAAAAAAAAACAAAAAAAAAAACAAACCCAAAAACCTAAAGGAAATAGGATTCCAAGCCAAAATAGAGATTACAAGCCAGACGGATAGCTTCTAGCCAATAAAATTGACTGCTCCAGGGATAAGAACTGTGGAAGCCCACAGGCTGCTTTGGAAGACTCAAAGTGATTATGATTCCGACCAGTACCACAAATGTTCACTATCACCAATTACACATAGGTAACTTTTAAAGCTCTGACAAAGAAGAAGTAAAGCAATGACTTTACTGTGCTACTGTGATCTTCATGTAAAAACTATGATATCATAGACACCAAAGCCAAGAATTTGCAAATAAGCAAGGAGTTACATGAGCAGCTCCCATTGTATCAAAATGAAGATGTGACATACCTCTCAAAAAGCCCAGATTATTCTTGACTGTAATCCAGAAAGTTCAAAGAGAAAACACACAAGAAGTGGAAGTCTGGATATCAACTAAGAAAAACAATGTACCCATTCTATCAGGCTGTTCCTAAACATCAACAACTTTTGTGTCCTGTAAGTTACAGCTGTGGAGATCATATAACTGATTATACAAGAGTTATGAGCTAACATGACACAGTCAGATAACAGTGCTGGCTTAATGGCAGCTTTGGCTATTAATATCTTTGAGTCTGGACAATCTGTCTGATTATAAAATGTTGTGATATTCACCAGGAATGATCATTCTAGTCCAGTATAGATGCCAGATTTTCCAATGATTCTGATGGCTGAACAGAAGTAGAAGTATTTAAGCAGTACCTCCATTTTTTGCACTCTGTTGTATTTATCTACAAATATATATAACTACAATTTAATGAAATTATTATGTAGTTAATGTACTTCTGGCACATGGATTTTCTTATAAAACCCTAACATAGAGTATACTGTTCATGTGACTAATTGTGAAGAATCTAGAGGATCATGTAGAGGTCCAACTCCCTGCTAATGCAGGTTCCCTCCAGCAGGTTGCACAGGAAAGTGTCCAGATAGGTTTTGTGTATCTCCGGAGAAGGAGATACCACAACCACTCTGGATAGCCTGTTCCAGTGTACTGTCACTCTCAAAATAAAGATGTTTTTCCACATGTTTGTATGAAACATCCCCAGTTCCAGTTTGTGTCTGCTGTCCCTTGTTCTACTGTTGGGCACCACTGAAAAAAGGCTGTCCCCCTCCACTTGACTCCCACCCTTCAGATATTTATAACTGTTGATAAGATTCCCTCTCAGTCTTCTCCAGGCTGAACAACCCCGGGTCTTTCAGCCTTTTCTCAAAAAGGAAATGCTGCAAGACACTCTAGAAGTTTCCTGTCTTTCTTGAACCGAGAGCCCAGAACTGGACACAGTACTTCAGAAGTGAATTCAATAGGGCAGAGTAGAGGGGAAGGACCACATCCCTAGACCTGCTGGTCATGCTCTGTTTAATGCACCCCAGGATACCATTGGCATTCTTGGCCGCAAGGCACATTGCTGGCTGATGGCCAACCTGTTGTTCACCAGGACGCTCAGGTCCTTCTCTGTAGAGCTCCTTTCCAGTAGGCCAACCCCTAACTTGTACTGATGCATGTGGTTATTCCTGCCCAAGTATAGGATTCTACACTTGCCCTTGTTGAACCTCATAAGATTCCTCTCTGTGCAACTCTCCAGTATGTCCCTATTGAACGGCAGCACAACCTTCTGGTGTATTAACCCCTCCTCCCAGCTTCATATCAACACTACGCTCCCACTGAATGAGTTTCAGGTTTCATTTCTAACGGCCAGAACTACTGTCAACATTAAAATTTGCTTGCAAAATCAGGGCGAGAAACCTTGTGACTCTGGGAAGAGCCCACAAGATCAAAAAATATATAGCTTGTTAACACTATCTCTTAAGTTTCTTTTTAGAAAATTAAATCATGACTTGTTGCATGTATAATTTTTTCCCCTATGTCAATATTGGAGTGCATGATGCTTTTCCTTCCACATAAGCATGTCTATTAGAAGCCCAAACAAGTTCAGAAAGAGTTATATAACATTTTTTGCATTTTTGGGGACTATAATTAAAGCGATAAGATTATGGCATAGATCCTAGAACAGATTAAGTGCAGAATTCTATGATGAATTAAAGTTTGGGTCATTAAAAGTGCAGACCTAGATTTTTTTGGTTGTTATTAAACCACACAGTTCAACATGTAGGACATAAAACCTTGCACTTAACAAACACCTTTATTGGAGGTTAGCAAAAGTACCGGTGCATAAGTCAAAAGAAAGAGAAAACAATCCAAAAATCCTTACTAGCAAGCCTGACTCAAAACTTCTGTGCTGTATCTATCTATCAATCAAGACAGAAAGGAATTAAGTGAGAGGACATGGCACAAATTCTTGGGGAAAAAATTTCCAAAACAACTCCTGACAGAGATAAGCTAGATGTACATAGCACTGTCTCTGAATCTTGGTAAATCAACAGTTTTATAGATCTATAAAGTTGCCTGAACACAAAGCTTAATATTTAGTTTAGCGTATTGGAAATGGTAGAAATAGTAAGCTGAAAAATTTTGTGGTTTGAAAACTGGAAGAAAAATGAAGTCACTCAGCCTTCACCAGGTATGGCATTGGTTTTCAGTGAAGACTCTTTCCACGGAAAGATATATACAAACAGCTTAGTCTGTGTTTCTCTCCCCACACAGAGTTTCTCTGCATTAGAAACGTGACCATGCATTGTAACACAGAAAAGTATCTACACAGACTCCTGTTGCAACCATCCCATTACTGGAAGATGACTGGCTGTTAACATTTCTGTGTATCACCATCAGAAATCTTAAACACTGAGCTTTCTTTTTCTAAATGCCAATGAGTTTCAATGCGTTTTTCCAAGTATACACATTTATTGAGGAATTTGATTTGTTTCTCAGTGCTGGGTCATACAGAAATGTATGATAAAATCTTATTGTTAGCTCAATTAATGAATTTAAGTAGAACCCATGTTTAAAATCACTTCAGTAGATCTAAATTTGATCTGTAATAGGGTTTTTAATCACAGAGTATATATGAAAATTCAAATGAGTTCAAGAAGGAAGCTAAAATTTTTTTTTGGAATGTGATGACAAAATTCAAAAGGAAACGTTTTTAAACAGCTCCAAAAGATGTAAAATTATAGCACACACGTTAAGGGAAAGGTTATGAATACAACTAGCTAACCTGTGCACAGTAGAGGTTGCTGAACACTGAACTACTGGGACAGAAGTATATTTTAATAGAAGTGTAGGTGCTCTGAGCACATGAATATACAAACACTTTCCCGCAACTGTTTTCTACACTTCAGCTTCAGCTTCTTTTCTGTTTTAGAATAAGAAGCAGAAACTGTTGAAATTACAGTCAAAACAATGTGCAAGTGCAAAGTTAATTGGGTTTCAAGATTTACAAGAAAACACTTCATGATACACAATCAAAACAGCAATGGAAAACTCACTTCTGCATACCTTTCATATCACTTTGTCTATCTGGCTTTCCTATTTTATCCGTTTCATCCCACAGACTCGCATAATAGTGGATAAGACACAAAGTGAGCATAGCCAACAGGTTAAGACTTGTATCTATCTATCTGAGTCAGGCCTTGTTCAAACACAGAATGTCAAGACTGCAGACTTCAAACCAGCAGCCATGTGCTTGGCAGTGATGCTAAGCAGAGCAGCAGGCTGGGAGTGGGGCTGATCCTGCCTGGAGAGCTCACAGCTCTGCGAGATGATAGTGACAGGCAGTCACAGTGGATACCTGAAAAAATTCAGACAGAATTGCCTGAAGAAAGAAAAATACACAAATACGAACAAGTTGCTGAAAAATCGACTTGTCTTGAAAGTGCCAACACCAAATGTACATTATGATATAACTACTCTTCTTCCAAATTTACTGCTGCATTTCTAGACAGAAATTTACAGGCCCATCTTTTTTTTCTGTCCTTCTTAGAAGTCCACACTCAGATCTTTAACATTCCACTTGGGATCAACAGTTATAAACTCTCTCCTTCATAGGTAACATACCACCTAATCCACATAATCCAATACCATGCAGAAGTGAAATAATTACTTTCAAAGGACAAGGAAAATGATGGCATAACTTCTTGAGAGTATAATTACTTGTAACAATTACTACCGTGGTTTCATTGGCAATAAACACTGGAGTTAAGCAAAACAAACAAAGTAAACCAAAATGAAAACTGCAATTGCATATGCTGCTCGCATATCTACAGTGCCAAAAGCTCAGTTTTTAACAGATGACAAAATGACATATCTAATCTGTACTGCATACTTCTAGTAATGGCAAAAGACCTAAAGGCTGATGTTTCCGATCCTTCTGAAGTCGGTGAGAAAATAACCATTATCTTCAAAAGGATCAAATCTGACCCACAAATCATTTCACCATTCTCCTGAGCAACTTCATAGTAATAATGAGAATGAAGTATTTAAGATCACATCTAAGGTGATAGCCACAAAAAATGAATGTGAATAAACTATAGTTCAGACTTTCTTATTCTTTTGAGATGAAAATTCATTGCTGTCTAGAGAAGTCGGGTTATCTGCAATTTCACAGCTGCCTTGCTGTCCAAACAGTGAACTGCTAAACTCACTGACACAGATTTTTTTTTTTTTTTTTAAATATATATATTCCTAATTTTTTGCTAACTTTAGTTTTCACCTCTATCAGCAAATGAATCTGATTCATCCATGAAATGAAATTTTGGGTACTCCAGCAAGAGAGAACAGATCAAGAGATTGCTTCTTCTTTCAGCTGCAGCTATATTGTCTCAGATCAATGCCCACAGCTACCATGTGAAGTCACACTATTAATCGTTCAGTGTTGACACGGCCTGGAAAAAAATATTGGCGTTTTGTTTTTTGTACAGATTCAAACAATGCTTATTTTCCATTTTTTTCCTCCAATAGTTAATTGCACTTTTCCAGCTTCACCAAATTAAATGTAGTCATTATGAAAAAAACCAACCCCCTGACAATGCTACCTAACACAAGTTGAGCAACATTCTGAAAAAAGTTAACACTGATTTATGCCTGACTGTCAGACATAAACTCCGCAGATTTTCTGTATTCTGTATTCTCATTAGGTGACAAACTATGACAGTAAAATGTTACACAACACTGTAAAAAATATATATATATGTATGTGGTGACATCACATGGTATCTTGCTTTCATCATTATGAGTCCAACTAAAAGCTAAGCAACTTTTATGACTTCTGGATCAAATCACAATTGCAGCAATAACTTTTATAGTTTTACTTAATTGTTCCACAGAAACAGTGATAAGAACATGAACTTTATTTTTTAAGACATGGCTTTAAAGATGAAGCTTTCAGCATCCGATACTGTTTTCAGTCTCAAGGTTGACTACAAAGAATATATAAAGGTTTAAAACATATAAAGTGCAGGTTTTGATAAGCAGTAAGAAGAAGTCAGTAATTTTTATACACTTAGTTGTACTGCTTACAGGTCAAAAAAATCATGCCATGTGTACAACACTGATAAATTTTAAAGCACGTCCACCAGCTCTTTATATTGGAAAACAAGCTACTGGTTTGTTGAGATATGAAAATGTCAAATGACAGGGAAGTCTGCACGTATGTGTTTTGCAAATCTTAATTACTTTAGGTTTTAAACTTCAGGCTGTGGAATGTTCTGTCCCTGAACTAGCAAACGCCTTCAGCATATCAAAAAACATAATATATGAATAGCTTCTTGTTCATAGTTATTGAGAACCTTAGAATCAACAGCTGGTGAGGTGTGCACTTTAAAACTAATGTCAAAGCTTCACATAAATCATTTTACAATAAACAAAAATAATATATGCTGTAACTTTTACTACACTAATACATTTACTTTTGCTCTATAGCAGCTGTGGTGTTGCATGAAACAAGGCAAGGAGAAGGCAAAGACTTCATGAAGGAGCAAAAGCTAAGATCAAGTCACAGGAAACGATGAACACAACAAGCTGCTGCAGCAGAACAATGCAATCAGTCTGTCAGGTATCAAGTATTAAAAAGAAATCTCACGTATTACTGAAAAAATGAACATACTCAATGGGATATATGTCTATCTCTGTAAGATTACAAAATGTTGGACTTGTGAAACCACTTGGACAACATAAGCTACATTGCATCGCTGTATTCCATCCATTGTATTCCTGGTCTAAAATGTGTCCAGTGAATATAACATGCCATAATCTTGGTCTTGTGCAATTTTTCATTCTAAGAAAACGTACATTCATCATTAAAATATGTTCTTTGGAATTAGGAACAAAAGAGCAGTGGTAACAATTTGCATGAGCTTAGCCTTCTATGATTCAGTAAGTACAACAGCAGTGATCTGAAGCTTCCCCTTTGGTGCTTTGTAGTCAAACTAACCTAGCATTTCAAAGCATATGTCAGCTGAACAGACACTATTTCCCATGTCTTCAGTACAATAGGAGAGAGATCTTTCTGAAATTTTCCTGTACATTCATACTGAGGTTTCATGAGACTCCTTTGAAGTTTATAACTAAAGGTTTCTATAGGACAATTTACATAAATCATAAGTGAGTTTTAAATAATTGTCACAAACTTCCCTCTGTTAAATTAGCAGATAAAAATAAATGGGGGAAAAAAGAGAGATTTTTTTTTATTATTATTATTTTCAGATTACAACGTTTTAAAATTTTTGATCATCCTACTTAAATCCTCAAATACCTTTATTCAAGTCAGTATATCTTTCTGAGGCCCTCAGTAATTTGACAAAGCCAGTAACTTTCAAGAAAAACTTGTGGGCAGGACAAAAAATTGTGTAATTCTTCACTGCATCATGATAAGATCTGGGAACTTTTTTCATAGTTTAGATTTAATTATTCAAATAAGACACAGTTAATTCAGTTTGCCAAGACACAATGTTCTCTCTGCAATCTGGGAAATAAGTTGAGTAATGTAACTTAGCATTTATTTCAAGAATATTTTCAAGAAGAGCCCATAAACTCGTATGTCCTTTAGCCTCTCCAAGCAGTAGCTCCCACATTTCCTCAAAGAATGTAAACAATATTTGAAATGGCATACTACTAATGGATAAAACATTACTTTGCTCTGGACAAAGTCAGTAAATAAACCTCATTTCTGTCAATGCTATTTTCAGAATGATCTTAACCATGCAATCAGATAATGGTTAACAAATTTTAATGAAGCTATACTGTGCACCAAATTCTGAAAAAGGTGACATTTTAGGTTCAAGGGAACTGCCTGTGGCTTCTTAAAGCCAAGTCATCAGACTAAATCCAGTTAAAAAGCAAAGTGAAACAATACTAAGATATTGGATTACACATGTGGCTGAGATTACACGATAGCCTAAGGGATATTTGAACCACACCAAGTGTTTTCTATAATAATACAACATTGAACTGTACTGTGGAAACCAGTTAATCTCCTCAGGCACATCACCCAGCAACAATTCTTTCTTAACTTTTCCCACAGGTTCATGGCAAATTTCCAAAAGTTCAGAGGTTTTGTGAGTTTAAGCCTCTCTAAATTCAGACTCCTATCTAAAATTCTGTAATTTCTGATCCCAAAATCTCACTAGATAGGATCATCCTGTTTCTTGTTATACCAGAAAAGCTCTGCAGGTTTCCCCTCCTATGCTGCTGAGTATGGCAGTTGCCATTAAAGGACTTGTTCTTCAATACTGTGTGCATGAAAAGGAGGTTTATATATACAACAAGCAAACATGTGGTGCTAGCCACATGAATGACAACTCAGCAATATGACCAGCAAGTTTTTCACATCTGAATACAACTGAAGAGAACCAGGGATTAAATTCACCGTGGTGAATACTGAATTTTAACCCTCTGAAGAAAGGCCCTTTTCCTGCCTAGATCTTGTATTTTTAGATAATTCTAGAGTGAAAGAGTGAGAATTCTTGGATGTCCCAATAAGCAAATTAAAAGTTCTTTTAAAACACATTCTCCTATTCTATGGGTCCAAAAATGGATCCAAAGTTTTTAATCATCAACATATCCGATATAATTACTATTATTTATAAAAAAGTTGTCTACACTCTACCCTTACACTCAGTAATACTCAGATAAAAGTGTTAGTCACTGAAATAAATTTAAGCATGCCTTTAATTCATTTCTATCTCAGAAATTCAAGAAAAGAACACTGCAGACTGAAAACCTGAAAGAGGACAGCACCACAGCTTGGCATGCTTTTTAATTAAGTCTAATGCATTATCCACGATGCCCTTTTGGCCCTGGCATGACATTGCCAGCTGCAGTTTGCTGCCTATGCTACTGATGGGAAAACTCAAGATACTGTAACACTTGCATCTTTCATACAGCTTTTTAGCTCTCAGACCTGCAAAACTGATCTTGAGACTGTTCTATCAGATTTATTATGAATCATTTACCTATATTAGAGACTGCAATATTTTTTTGTACTCGTTACGGAAAGCACATTAATCCATCTGTTGGAAATCCTTGTTTTCTCAGTTTTAGAAACTTCAGCATATTTAATTGATACTAAGGTAATCAGATACAGTAATTCACTATTGTAAAACACTATAGAGAAATAATGCAGTTTGGAGAATTTTAATGTTGTAGACAGTACTTTCAGGTATACCATTATAAAGAAATTGCATTAATACTGCACCATAGGATCTTCTGTTTGCAGATGTGTTATTTAAGAGGACATTCCCAATACAAAGAGAACACAATATACTCCAACTTCTACATTTCTACATAATTTTCTGCTTTTCTACATAGTTTTTCACTCTTAACACTTCCCACAAGCTGTATTTTGTGCAAAGATGTCACCACATTGAACATAATCTTTGGCTCATGAAATATTAAAATTGCACTATCTCCTGATAGAGTATCTTGAAAAATGTCATAATATGCTTTACCCTGTGTCTACATTCTTCCTGCACATCATCTTTGGTATTGTTAGAGACAGGATACTGGCTCGAACAAACCTTTGGCTGTTTTTATGTCTTGTTCAGTATTTCATGAGATCAAATTCTGATATTACCTTTTGTATGGCTCTCTCTATAAACTAGCTTTCCAAAAGAAAATGAAATAAAACTCATAAAAGTTTAAAAAAATAAATCACAATTAAAGAGACAAATTACGAGCACACAATACTGAAAATTGATAAATACATGCAAAATTCTTAGTTGATATGTAAAATTCTTTATTCAATGCATTTTCATAATCCTTCTTCATAGTTATTTAATGATCTGTGTAAGCACCACACAGGGTTTTTTTTTGTTTTTTTTTTTTTTTTTTTTTTTTTTTTTTTTTTTTGTTCTAAATGATAAACATGAGTTACCTGAGCCAGGCTTTTCCACTACCTATTGAAAGTCATTATTTGTTCACCTCTCTACACTGTCTGGATTTCTGTAGTTCTATAAATGCAACAGTGACCTTTGAAAGCATTAACCGGATCTACTTTCTTTTCCATATTTTTCTGTTTCCAGAACATGATTAATTTTTGGCAAAGCATACGCTTCACACAGCTGAAAACCCTGACAATTCATAGGTATAAATTAATCAGACAACAGGAAATACTGTCCAAAACTGTAATGATTTCAGCCATCATTTGAAATAAATAAAGCAGTGCAGAAGAGAAGATGGCATTTATCTTCAAGACATAGCTTTTTCTACACTTCTGGATGCAGTTCTAAGTAGAATTTTGTTTTAGCAGTGGGTTTTTAAAACAGAAAGCAAGTGCCAAAGATTTTTGAAGAAACATCACAACTAGAGAATTTGAAATTACTTATCATGTGTGATTATGAGGAGATTTTTACAAAAAGTATATTTACAAAAGTTTAGAACATGGATCCCCTTCATCCTTTTATCTGCTGAACTAAAAGTACCTAGAAGCACAATTTCCCTTCTTGTGCAGTTGTCAAGTTATATGTACTCTAAAGCTTTTTCCCTGTACAGCTTCTGTGTTTTTACAGATCTACATTCACTGTTTCCAAATAGCAGTGAAAGTTGTATATACCCTTAATACATAATTTCTTCCCAGTTCAGAGACACCATGGAAACACAGGCATGCAAGTGACACATCACTTGCCCTTCTCTAAGGAGCCATTTCTTTCAACTGTTAGATTCATGTTATGGATTAACTTCCTTGTCATGTTTTTAAGGCGATAAACAATGCACTGAATACTTCCGAGCTTAAAGAATGGTCTTGGACCCACCCAACATGTGAAAACAAAGGAGCTCTTCACTCATTTCCCCACACATAAGCACAAGGTTAAGCACCACTGTAATAGGCAAAAGCAAACCCTTCTGCGATCAAAAAAGTGCATGTGCCTGTGTGTTGCTGCTAAAGTTACTCAGGACTAAAACTGACATAAAATGGCATAAACTCAATTCTCTGAAATCTAACGCACCTATAACATTGTAAAAATAATCTGAGTATGGTGTGGTTTTGAGAAGCAGAGATTAGAAGAAATCTATTCTAAGTTACACCCTACTTGTGTTTGGCCTGCCTCACCCATGGTAGTATGTACAGATGAAATTCTATGCCAACACTAAAATTATTCAGTCTGGCCCACAACAATATATTAAAATGCGAGATAAGATTGAATTTAAAATTATTACTGCACACATTTCCTACTCCTCTCTCCCAAAACCAAACCAAATCCACAGTCCAGCAGGATTTTATTTTAAGCATCTTTGTCCAATTATCCTGTTGAATGATGGGTAGCCCATTGAGTACTCCATTCCCTCAAAGTTTACTAGATTAGGTATATCAGACAATGAGCCAACTAGCATGATGTTAAGACAGCAGTAAGACAAAGCTTCTATAGTGATTTTATAGATCCAGTAAGTGATGGATATCCTTCAGTTCTATTCAAAGTTGGCTACCCCTTTTGCTCTGTTTGGACAACAATATTCCCAGTTGCTCTGATCTCTGCTTAAAGCATCGTGTACAAGACAGTCAGACTTGCCAGGAAAGTTAATGGCAAAGCATATGCTATATTCTGAAAATGCTTCCCCTCGAACATGTCTCAACTGGAGCAAGAAATTTTTCTCAAGGGGAGAAGTGTGCAGTATGTAGTTTCAGATAATCTGTTCAAGAGATATGCAAACAGTACTGAAAAAGGTCCTTACGTACACCTGTTATCCTTAAACCCTCCTGTCTGCACATGATCACAGCAGAACTAAAATCATGAAGCTGAATTTTCCACTTGGCTACACTAAGATACATGTAATACAGCCAACTACTGGCAGCATTAACTCAAAAATCCTAATATACCGGCATTAGGTAAATAAAATCATTACAAATTATAACTCACTCTCACCTATTTTATGACAGTAGTTACACTGAATTCTGGCTGCAGATGCTGAGTCAGGGCTATTCCCAGGGTTTCTCGAGGCCTCAAAAGGTTACAGCACAGCGAAACATGGAGCTGCAGCTGCAGCTCTCATTTTTATACTGCAAACTAGGAACAAGCCCTAGCTTTGAGAGGGTGTGAAAGAGTCCCGTTCAGTTTGGGTGCTGCATCACAAAATAAAAGTCTTTCCGGTCTGAAAGAGAAGCATTTAGACTTTTCTGATTGATGCCTTCTCTATGCTGGAGGAGCAGTTTTTTCTACAGGCCCTTGATGAGTCTGGCTGCGCTGATAGCCTGACTTGAAGTGTAACACTAAAAGGACTAATGTGAACAATGAGTCTTTAGTGACCTAACCAGGCTTTAATAATCCTTCAAGAACAGCTAGCAATAACTGAGCAGCATAATAGCAAGTCTCCAAAACCGGGTCATCATGCTGGAAACAGGGGCTTTTGTGTGTGTGAGCAACACAATGATTACAGTATTTAATCAGCAACTTCACCATTCCAACTATTTTTGACCACAGTGTCTACTTTTAGACAATACACTGATTGCAGTCAATGAATTCATGTTCAGTAGCAGTCAATAAAAAAATTAAATTTAACACACGCATTACTCAAATTTTTCAAAAACCTTATTCCACCAAAATCTCCTATATTTACAGGACTTTGATGGTATGATATAAGCCATCACCAGATATTATTCTAACTTTGAGTGCTTCATGACATTCTCTGACGAATAAATTCAATGCAATTTTTGTGATGCAGAATGACTGCAGAAACCAAGCTGGGAATAAAAAGATAGCCAATATTGTGCATATTCTGTGTATATACATACTTAATAATACAGTTAAAATATTCAATGAAGTTTGAATATAAGTAAGTATAGATGGATATAAAATGTTCACCATTTTATTCTACATTTTTACTACAGTTAACACTTTCCATTAAGGAATAATTATCAGAAAAATTTCTGTTTAGATTGCATTAAAATATTTTAGAACTGAAATAGCTAAAAATACAGGGGCTAATTTAGTCATTTGTCACACACATGTACAAACCCAGTGAAGCAGGGATAATAAGGAACAGAATTGGGACCTAAAAAGTTCTAATTTGACACTAATCAGTAATAAAAGGCAATGCAAACTTGTGCTAATCTGATTACACCCATATAGCAATATCTACATAATGGCTTTAGCTGCTTAGCAACAAAAGTACAAGAATACCAGATAAAATGGATTATAAACTCTGATTATTCCCAGATGAATGTTACAGTGGCCAGTGAGTTAGGTTAATTTGCACTGTATATCATAAATGGCACAGAAGTAATATACTTTTTTTTTTGTACAAATATATGTAAGAAAAATATATGTTTAAAAAAACAAAACAGCTTTACATTACCCAAGATAGTTTTGGTTAACTATTACAGTGCTTCTTCTTAAATTATTTTAGAAAACAAGGCTTAAAGACATCTTAAATATATTATTCTCTTCCTTTACTCTTTTACATTTTCTGACAAAAGTATTTCACTTTAAAAATATAACTTCATTTTCTATCTTTTCAGACATTTCACTTTTTGATACTGATCCTATAACAACATACTACTATATTATTGTAGTACTGGACTTCCAACCCTCCTCCCCAGAAACCTTTAAATACATTGGTCACTCTGAAAGACATCTCCTACTTATTTCCATGGAAAATACAACAGACACAAGGAGGATAAGAACACTGTTTGATAGAGCAAACTCTCAGCTACAAAACAGAATTTTTCAACACAGTCACCACCACCAGCAGCTATGAATTTTCATGAGCAATGAACAAGAGTTTGCATGCTGTGCTCATAGCAGTCTGCAACCACAGAGGTGACCCACCACTGCTGAAAAGCATCACCCATTGCCTCACAGTGCTCACATCCACTGTTTGGTGTCCATAAGCATTCAGCAAGTGTCAATGAATGCCTATGGGTGCCATTTATTTCTGCATGGAGGAATTCAGTTCCATACCTTTCCCTCATATGCACTTCAATGTCACAAAACATTTTGTTAGTCTGTCCCTCTGCCGTCAATTGTTGCACAACAAAATATAATGGAATATTTAAAGGAAGGCTCATTTCCTACTTCCATACCATCAATATCCACATCTGATGTTATGGGTCAACACAATAAGATTGCAGGCCTTGCTTCTAGAGCACCCCTCCCTCGTTCAAGCCATTAGTAGAAGAAAAGACTGATCACTTTTGTTTTTGACAAAGAGGGGTCTGATGCAGAAAGAAGCTCAGAGATACAGTAAAATTAGAAAGTAACAGCATGATTGCTGAAACTGAAACAAAATCTCCTAAGTCTTAGCTTTAAAACCCATCAGTCTTACCCAAAGCACTCCAGACATTGTGCAAATGCACTGAGAGGAGTGGTACCTGAACCACAGTATCCAAACCTACTACAAAGCAGTTCTGAGCCTCTAGATAGAATATAATGGTTAACAAATCGACATAGCAGTAATAAATTCATTACTGCCTATTCATAAATGTCCTTGAGGTCTTTCACCAGTATGTGGCTACTTTGTAGCATCAGAATAGAGAGGAAAACCAAATGGCATTGCAGGACTGCTTCAGAACTATGGACAGTGAATACACAGTGGCAATGTGGCAATGAACATGAAGCCAATTGCATGGAAATAAAAAATTGCTTTTAGGGTTGGATAAGCAATTTTCTTGTAGATGTTAGAAACAGTAGCTCTGTAGCGTTTGAAATTTATTATGAATTATCATAATCTTCCCATCTTAATTACTTAAAAAAAATCTTTCTAAAGCAATTATTAAGATAATTTATTATAAAACATGGAGTGTAAACATATATGTGTATATATTTATATATATTTCATATGGTAGAGTTCTACAAAATTTTAAATAACATAAGGAAGGTTGAAAGAGGCATATGAGAAACAAAGTGAATATAGGTATACCTACATTTTGTAGAATCTCAACTTTCTATTAAAAAGTCTTTAATTTTCAGAGTTCTAAAACTTCCAGCTATGGACAAAATGCATTAATGTACGTCTTTAGAGAAAGCAGCTCTAAATCCTTAAGACTCCCTTACCATCCATCTGACTGAAGCATTATTATCCAAACCCGATGCTGACACTGTCCCACAGCTGATCACTGAACCAAGGCATAAGGCTGAAGTGAAGAGCATATGAGAGAGGGGAAAAGGGCAGTTGTTGTCAGAGAACCAGAATATAGAAGAAGACAAAGAGAAGGTAAGAGGAAAATGTGGGAAAAAAAAAAAAAAAAAGAATGCAAACATAAGTAGACCTGAACCTTCCCTTTCCCCAACTCTGCCATTTTCTCAATAAAGGACATGAAGTTCCTTGATAAATCAAAGATGATGACAAGCAACAGTAAGCTCTTACAGAAACGCTGTGCACTGCATGCTGGGCTTTGTGCAAGTTTCTGTGAGTGTCATATACAGACTGCAACATTCTTTACTTACATCCCAGTAGACAGACTGAAAGCTTTGTTATAAGTTTATGCTTACAAAGCAGGCTTCTGAAAACACTGATAGTTGCTTTGACCATAGTCTGGCCAAAAGAGAAAGGCATAGTATAGGATGTGATGCTGTTTTAGAATATATGCTTTACTAAATTACCTGAACTCCTTCTACATAAAAACACACATCAGTAGTGGTTGTACCAATAGATTTTACACTCTTTCTAATGTGTAGGACTGGGTCACAGAGTTTACACTTCAACTACTCCAGACAAAACATCATATATCAGCTTCACACGCTTTATCTCAAGCTCTGGAATAGAACCCAGGTCTCTTGACTTCCAGGTCACTGCAGAAGACTACAGTACTCCTCAAGTACAACATTTATATGTATCACTAATTTAAATACAGAATGTTGATTTTTTGGCTCATTTTTGATGGAATTAGAACAAACTGGTTTCATCAAACAAAATTACTTACTGAGTTAAGCAAACAGGAAACAGAAATTGTACTTTATAAATAAACTTTTAGAAATTTATTAGTCTTTCAACTGTAGCCTCAATTTCTGAAAAGTACATTTAATTCCCAAGAAAACTTTGACCTGTGCATAGCATTGAGATTAACAGAGTGAAAGTATGTGCTTACAGTTAAACAGGAATATTCTGATGAATTGAGGCCACAGTATGATTATATGCTAATCCTGAGTTTAGAAGAATTATTCTTGTATTTAAATTAGTGATGCATATAAGCTGTTTTTTGTCCCGATAGCTATAACTTGCAGAATTTTCATCTGCATTATCAAGAAGCTGGATAGGACTTCAAAAGGTAAGCTTAGATATAGAAGGAAAAAAAACACAGTATGCTGTTATTAGCCATTATTTGGCATGATTTCTGAATATTAAATAAGTCTAAAATATGATCCCTTATTTATTTGTGATGTCAATAACATAATTTAGTAAATGGTACTAATGAAAATCTGCTTTACAGAAAAAAATACTGAAGTGTGCTGGCTGTACAATGTACGTGAGGCAACTTTTCTTTAGTAATAATGTGAAGACGCTGAAGGAAAACACTGCAATATTTAATGTTGAACTCTTACAGTTAAATTTTTGTGGAAGAGGAACAAAGCAAGCAGTTTTATTACATAAAATAAACCTCTGAGTACTTTGGCAATGAATAGAGTCAACCTTCCCATTTGTTAGGGTGTATGCCACAAATAAGCTTGACTTGAAACTTAGAATTTAATTCCAGCATGACCACTTCAACGACCAATTCTGTAAAATATAGTAGCTATAGCATACAACTGCAGTGTAAGTAACTAGATACTGCTGTTCAACACATTTTAAACTCCACTGTACTGTGGCCTTTGTCTCAGTAAAGCTACTTTAACCGTACTTGTTAAAGCAAGTTCTTCTATTTTTCTACTAAACAAAAGCAAATCATTCACTGACTCATTCACTTACTATCATTTAATTTTTTTCATTCATAAATATTTTATAGCTTTAACAGATTGATTTTAATTATTAATTAGCGTTAGTATTAATTTTAGCTTTTGCGGTTTTGCTTCCTCATAGAGTTCTTTGAGAATTGTTTGTGGGCTTGAAAAACACTGACTTTTCAGCTATGGGCTTTGCATTTGATTGGGTGTCATTCGATGTGGTATTGATCACTTGGTGTCATTGGCCCACGATCTGTAACTCTGTAAATTACCTAACCATCAACTCTTCTGAGTTCATGAAAAAAAAACAACCCACATATTATAATATTATTACATCCATTCATTGCAAAGTATCTCAGTTTCTCTGGGTAAGAGATCTAGGAAGAGAGAGTAAGAAGAATTTCTGAATACCTTGCTTTGACACATTGGAGTGAGGTGAGGAAGACAAAAAGCACAATACAAAAGAGGCAATAACAGGTAGAAAAAAAACAACCAACACAACAGAAAGGAATAAAGTCTCCAGAAAAATAGAGTAGTAGCTGGAGAAACTTCTGGCATAATTCATTTCATGTAAACTGTTTTGTATTGATATGTTCTGCTACATGATACAAAAATGTACAGTTGTACATTTATTTGTGTTTCAGAGTGCGTCGTTTGTCTTAACCCAAGAGATACCTCTCTGTTCACAGAGTTTATCTCCTAACCCCACTACAATTTTTCTATCACTTTCTTCATCTAAAATAGTAATTATGCTCAGTGACAGTAACACTATTTACAATATTTATACAAACACAATATATTCAAAATGAAATTAAAGTCTCAATAAGTGAAAGAAACATCCTTTGTAGACAAAGTGTACATGGAACAAACTTCCATGTACACACTTCCCAGGGTCATTTTTGTGTGTGTGCTAACTTCAAAGCTTATAAAACACTAATACTTTTTTCAGTATTTTTGGAACTGTAAAATCATATTAGGCATTTTTTATCAGAATATTTGAACACGCTACAATCTTGCTCCTACTAAACGTTTTCCTCTGGCTTTCTCACAGTTTCATTTATTTTTCTTGACAACTTTGCTTGTAAATAATTCTACACAAGTACTTCACTAATTCATTTGTCCCACAAACCCACAGATATGGCTGGCAAGGTATATACATTTACATAAGCACACACATATGCTAATATGAACCATTATGTACTCTTATTTTTGTTTAATATGCAAATTAAATTATTCCTTTAATCTAATAAACATCCGTTTCCTTTAAATTTACTCAACTGCTCAAATGTAATATCTTAATGAGAGAAAATAAACCCAGTAGTTAGGATCTACATGATGACTGGTAAGTGAAGGATATTCATTTTCAAGTGCGTTATTTAAATATTATATGCAAACATACACAT
The DNA here is from genome assembly GCA_013399175.1 of Odontophorus gujanensis. NCBI lineage: Eukaryota > Metazoa > Chordata > Aves > Galliformes > Odontophoridae > Odontophorus > Odontophorus gujanensis. Next base: position 87,140 of record VXAB01012745.1, read on the forward strand.
ATATGTATATATACACATTAAATGTATTCCATGTAAGTCAATAGCTTATCCTGTTGAAATGAATGGCACGTTTAGTTTGACTGGCAAAGCTCAAACCCTTATGCATTGAAACAGTAAACATTTTATCAGACAATTCGAAAATAAAAGATGCTTCTGTAAACTCAATTGTATACAACTAATATCCTATTTGCAAGACAGATTCACCTTGTGTACATTTTGTCAATAAAGCTCTCTGAACAATTAAGTAAAAACTGTCAGATAAGGTGAATGATGAGAGAAATAAGGGGCAAAAAAAACATAAACAGTAATGGTCTGTGACATAAATTAGGTCTCTTGCACTTAGACTGACTGGATTCAGAGATCCTAGATAGCCACACCATCCAAACATTTGCTTCATCTCAAATCCAAAACATAAGCTAATACAAGGAATTTTTTTAAGAAAAGTTATTAGCAAATAAAACACCATGGGAAAAGGCTCTCATTATCAGTTCCTTCCACCTTTCCTTCTCCCTGGTGCTCAAGCACATTGCCAGCATTAGCATTATAGGAACTTATTTGATAAGCAGCATACTGTTTCCTTTCTTTTTTGAGCATTGATTATATACTACACAGCACAAGAATCCAAACAGATGAGCATTCTGCCATAATCTTATTTTTAACAGAATCATTTTAGAATTTTCCCTGTGAACATTGAATATTAAAAACACATGCACTTAATTCAATAGATGATACACACTATAAATGTATACAAGAATCTCTGAAAATGGCATCTCAGTAGTCTTTTTTTGTTTATTTATTTATTTATTTATTTGAACTCATTTACTGCCATCTCCTGGTACAGGGTAATAGTGTTTTTGCTATTGATCAGTGGCCAATGCTCACATTCAGCACTACTGTAATGCTGAAATATCTGCATCTTTTCAGAAATGATTTTGCATTATTGTTGTACATCCTATGTTGCTCTCTGTTATTCTGGAAATAGCACATACTGTATCATTGTATCATGGGCATAAGCTGGTAAAAGGCTCATGTAGTTTACCTTTGTCTGGAAGCAGCAGTAAAGTTGTGTTAGGTACGGATGTTTCCGTGCTAACGCCAGAATTCTCTTCTCTGTCATTGTGCAGTCTACATCATCATCTTGAAGTATGACATCTTTTTTCAAGACTTTCACTGCATATACTTCATCTTTTCCTTTTAGCTCAGCTAACATTACCTAGAAGAAACAAAAATTTTGTGTACACAAAAACAATACATACCATAAATGGAGGGCTGTGTATGAGTCTGAATGCACTGGAAATATAATGAATAAATAATGCAACAGTCCAATGTCAGTTACAGTTTCGTCCAGACAAGTATGCATGCTTATAAAACTAAATTATTGTAATTTCAGAGAAAGATCTCGCTGGTATTGAAACAAGCCATACATAGTTAAGAATGCAGAGAGTAAGAAGTTTTTATCCCTTTATTTGCATATGTCAAGGAGTTCCTATTAATGAGATCTCTAAAAAAAGAAGGAACAAACTAATTTCCTCCTTTTATCTCCTGTTCTTGGTTGTGAGACTTGTATGTGACGAACCTGATATACAGCCCCTCACACTACCCTGGCAGCTTTAAAACTGTTAATTTTAACTTATTATTTAAGATTCAAGTTCTATGCTACGTTAAGGTTAGTTCTGGCTTGGAGCCAGGGTATGCTTCGGGGAACATATCAGAAAACAGGGAGACACAAAAGAACTGTTTCAGCGCTGTCCCCTTCCATCTGCAGTTCCCATATATCAAGGAAGGGAGTACTTGAGAAACAGATTCACATTTCAGTTCTCCTTTTAGGTTCTATAGAGCATAGCACTGTGAAAAGAAAATCTATATGCACTGTAAATAGAATCCCTTCTAACCTCATCAATTCCCTACTGTGGGAAGGTATCTGATGAACTATGTCATTCATAGTTTTTCCAGTAGCTTTTTAACTCTCTTGTATTCATCATATCATGTAAATTGTTCAGTGAAGTAAATTTGAACTGGATATTATCTAGAGAGGAAATGAACTCAGAACTCCACAGCACTGTTCCTGAATAGATTTTTCCTGCTTAAACAAAATTATTTCAGTGATAAAATGGAGGTCAGGGAGGACGTGGGCTTTCTCCAGGAGGAAACTGAAGACCTCGTCACAAAGGATACAGAGAAGGCTGAGGTACTCAGTGACTTCTTTGCCTCAGTCTTCACTGGCAAGGGCTCTAGCCACACCATCCAAGTTGCAGAAAGCAATGGTAAGAATTTGGAGAAGGCAGATCTGCCTGATGTAAGTGAAGATCAGATTTGACACCATCTAAAGAACTTGAAGGTGAACAGGTCCATGGGACCTGAGAAAATTAATCCACAGGTTCTGAGGAAACTGGTGGACGAAGTTCCAAAGCTACTATCCATTCTATTTGAGAGGTCATGGCAGTTTGGTGAAGTTCCCACTGACTGGAAAAGGGAGAATGTAACCCTCAAGAAGGGAAAAAAGGAAGACCCAGGGAACTGTAGTTCTGTCAGTCTCACCTCTGTGCCTGGCAAGATCATGGAGCAGAACCTCCTGAAGGATCTACTAAGGCACATAAAAAGTAAAGATGAAGTGATTGGTGATAATCAGCAGGGTTTCACCATGGGCAGGACATGTCTCACAAACTTGGTGGTGTTTTATGATGGAGTTACAGCATCAGTAGATAAAGAACAAGCAACTGATGTCATCTACCTGGACTTGTGCAAAGCATTTGGTACTGTCCCACAGGATATTTTGGTTGCCGAGATCTAGAAAAATGGATTTGATGGATGGACCACTGTAATGGTTTTATGATTTTCTGTATCAGTATTCCACATCATAACATCATGTAGCACATTGGGAGTTAAAGAGTACCTGCTTCACTTCAGTGGATCATTGATAGTTCTGGGTGTACCTGTCTCAGAAGAGAACTATGTACCCCAGAGGACTTTGTGTTGCTTTGTGCTTTTCCATTTTCTGTTCAGAGGGAAAGATAAAACTGTTTGCAAGTCATGAGGCTGCTCTCTTTTCCCTTGAGGATCATCCCAGCAGAGAGCGCTCCCAAGCCACACTGCCTTCAGCATTAGCATAAGGCCTTTGGTTTTCGGACGCTCTCTCTTGTTTTATTTGATTTATTAGCCTCAATTCCAATTATATTGTATTATATTGTGTTCTGCATTCTGATATCATATTTATTAAATTAGATTCCCTTCTCTGATCGCTGCAACTGTTTTGTTTTTAGGCCTATCTCCCTAACCTTTCCCTTTTTCCCTTTTCCGTTTCTTGAGGTATGGGTCCCCTTGCCCCATTCATCATGGAACCAGGCCAAATCAGCCCATAAAACATTGTCAACCACTTGCTGAATAAAGAATTGGCTGGATGGTCACACTCAGAGATTTGTGGTCCATGGCTCAGTGTCCAATTGGAGACCAGCACTGAGTGGTATTCCTCAGGGATCAGTGTTGGGACGAGTGTTACTTAACATCTTTGTAGGTGACATGGACAGCAGGATCGAGTGCACCCTCAGCAAGTCTGCAGACAACACCAAAACTGAGCGGAGCAGTTGACACATCAAAGGAAAGTGATGCTACCCAGAGGGACCTGGACAGACTTGAGAGGTAGGCCCACTCCAATGTCATGAAGTTTAACATGGCCAAGTGCAAGGTCCTGCATCTGGGTTGGGCAATCTCAAACACGAATACAGGTTGAGCAGAGAATGGCTTGAGAGCAGCCCTGAGAAAAAGGATCTGAGAGTGTCAACTGACGATAAAACGCAACATGAGCAGGCAATATACAATTACAGCCCAGAAGGTCAGCTGTATCCTGGGCTGCATCAAGAGAAGCATAAACAACACGTTGAGAGAAGTGATTCTATCCCTCTGCTCTGTTCACGAGTCCCCATCTGGAGTACTGCATCTAGTTCTGGAGCCCTCAACACAAGAAGGACATGGAGTTGTTGGAACAGAACCAGAGGAGGGCCATGAAGATTATAAGAGTGCTGGAGCACCTTCCCTACAAGGACAGGCTGAGAGAGCTGGGGCTTTTCAGCCTGGAGAAGGCTCTGAGAAGACCTTTTAGCAGTCTGCCAGTACTTGAAGGGGCCCTACAGGAAAGCTGGGGAGAGAATTTTTATAAGGCCATGTAGCAACAGGACAGAGGGAAATGGTTTCAAACTGGAAGAGATCTAGCTTTAGTCTACATATCAGGAAGAAATTCTTTACTGTGAGGGTGGTGAGACACTGGAACAGGTTTCCTGGTTAGGTTGTGAATGTCCCCACCCTGGAAGCATACAAGGCCAGCCTGGATGGGGCTTGGAGCAACCAGATCTAGTGGGAAGCGTCCCTGACTACAGCAGGGGAGTTGGAACTAGATGATCTTAAGGGTCCCTTCAAATCCAAGCCATTCTATGATTTGTATTGTTGATCAACACATATGCAATTGTATGTATATCTTCACTACCAATATCTTGAAATACTGAAGCAATGACATTTTGTTTCACAAGACTTGATCTTAGTTACTGTAGCAAGATAAATCACAGAAAATTCCAGCTGATCATTTGATAGATATTCATGATCACCACCTCAAAAGTGGCTTTTACCCTATGCATAAAGTATGTAAGGAAACCACTAGGGTGGGAACACTTTTTAAATATCAGTATTTTCCAAGCAGTGCAGTCATAAATAGCCTATATACCAAGGGGAAAAAAAAACCCAAAACAATCTACCTACCTTGCCAAAGCTGCCTTTCCCTAATACTTTGATGAAGTTGAACTCTTCAAGGCCTATTCGCTTGGTCTGGGCTTGTTTGACCTCCCCATTTTCACCATTCTCCCCAGGTTTGTTAAGCTGGTTATCAGCTGATGTTGTAGCGGTTGCCCTGTGTTCCTCTCCCCGGTTGTCAAATGACAATGCTTTCCTAATATTGTTTTCCAGCTCCTTGATTTCTGTGGAAACATGAGGAAGTTTTAAGCAAACATCTTAAGCACAACCTGTGTTAGTCTGCATCAGTTTGGAGAAGGACCATTCACCGTCCTTGAATGCATTTTGCAGCTAAGTATACATATTTAGTAACCTGTTTCTTCACTTTGCAGTAATCAGCCAAAAACCTTCTGCAATAGGAAGAGTGGCCTTTTGAAATGAACCTAAGAGAATGACACATCCAAAACCCAAATGGTTTGTCAGGAGAGTGGCCAAATGGTTGTTTTAGTGATTTATTCACGTGTTTTGCTTCCACAGAACAGTACTCTGTTTTAAATCCTCTATCTTCCTGCAGCACTTTATCACCTTCCTGCTTAAGTCTTTTCTTCAGAAGTTCAAAGGACAGCTGGGCATCCCAGTCCTTGGAAGTCAACATGTATGGAGTATCTTACTTAGCTCCAGCTCTTATCAGACACAAGTGAAGAAAGTATTTGACAACTTGTTACTGCCACTTCATGTAGCAATTGTGTAGATCTGCTAAATGGTTTTCAAGGCTTCTATACATAAAAATTCAGTGAGTCCTGATGGTTAAAGAACCTCAGAATCTGTTTCAAGCTTTTACGTAGTAATTCTACCTCTTGGCCTTGGAAGCAAAAACTTTTGTGAACACCTAGAAGAGTTAAATGTAGAGGAGTATATAAACAAAGTCTTTATTCTTATTTTAACAAAAATATCAGATATTTCAAAATCATTATTTAACAAAAATATTCAACATGGAACTGCAAAGTAATTTTATCCTAGAAACTTATTAAAAGATACAGGCTTTTCAGATAGATGAAAACACTCAAGTTCTGTGGTACTATTTAAAATGTTATCAGTCTTACAGTAGCACAACTTCCCTACATAAAAGTATTTAGTCAGGCAAGGACTCATCTGGTAAATTTACGAATATTCTGGGTTTTATAATTTTACCACTGAATTCACCTTTTGAAACTTAATTCACAAATATAAAAGAAATGAGATCAAGCCTTTAAAAACAAGTTTTTACAGTTTGTATCTTTCTCAGTAAATGCTTCATTTTCTGGTTGTAGCTACTTGGTACTTCTACAAAGGCTGCAGCTGAGGTGTTTTTTACTTTTCATAAAGAAGGGCAGTAAGTGACAGTACGTATTAGTTACAAAATAAAAAGTTTAACCTTGATCACATGGAGAAGTTGGTGCTGACTTTGACCTATCTTCTTCAGATGATGTGCTTCCAGGAACTGGTTGCTGATTCTCTGCACCTGCAATTAGCTAAAAACAAATCCAAAAGGGGTTCTAAGTTATAAGATCCTCTGGAACAGGGTGCTGAGTGGAAATTTACCAACATTAATTCACAAGTAGAAATATAAAGAAAACTGAAGATGTTCTAGCTCTTTTACCAGCACTTACTAACAGTGTTACTGTTTGGGTAGCACAGCCTCTCAAGCAATTAATAATGCCAATTCTGAGGCATAGACGTATTTATGTTTCTACAAACTGCTGTGTCAGATATTGTTTCTCTTTCAAATCTCCCTTCTTAGAATTAAAAAGGGAAATATTTCCAGTCTATAGAGTCTCCATCTCTACAAAATTATATCAGCTCAAAATAAATTTGAAACTGAAATTCAGAATAGATGAATAAATCAATAGCCAAAATCTTATTTATGTACTAACTTAAAACAAATAAAAAGCTTTTGCGCTAGTCAAGTGAGAGAAACTGAGCTCCAGCTTGTGAAGCTACAGCACAGTCATATTAGTCTCATTTTTATAGCAAAATTACCTTTTTCCTCCTCTGCCCACTATTAGTGATTTTATCTGGAGTGACTCCAAGATCAGCAAGAACTTTGGCTATGCCTCTAGCATCCACTCCACAGTTTGGTGCCACATTTGTTTCACAGCGTCGATGTACATTCATCTTGCAAACTACAACGAAATGTAAAGTAATAAAGTAGAATAAATACTATATTAGCATTCATTTTGTCTTACTTTAACCAAATCTCATTGGATTTACAAATAGTTTTCTCAAATAAATATAATTTCAGTAGAAAAATACTTATCTAGATTTGTAAATACACTTGAATGGTACTATAAAATGACTAACCAACTTATTGTTCTTCTGCTATGAAAATACAGAACTCTGTTTTCATATAGTCCTCAGAACAGACACAGGAACAAACAAAAACATCTGAAGATACTATAAATCTTATATAGAATTTGAAATAGGTGGAAAATCTCACAAAGCTTGAATTTTAGCAGTACGTTTTCTCTCATTTTGTACTGTTGTTTCTTGCTTAGTTTTACACAGGAAAATTCATTCCTACTATAGGCAGACCTAAAATCATCAGCACTTTAAGTTCTTTGGCACTGTCAAACGTTCTGCTCCTTTAGATGATAATCCATTTACTAAGCCCTGTCTCTTAAATACCATCTACTGAAACTAGCATACCAGCAGGGGGGCAGGAAGTTTACAATGCTTCCAGAGTAAGCTGTCCTGAGAAGCACCTAGCTCTATTAAAAATAGCATGGAGTGAGGAGACATATGACTTATCTTAGATTTCACTGCCCTCTTGTGGAGTAAGACATAAAGAAAGCAAAATTGCAACTGTAGTTAAATTCTAGCAAAACATTCAAGTTATCCATTCCTCATTTCATTATATTCAGATCGAGCTCCAAGATAAAATGTTAAAAGTAAGTTTCATAAATCTGCACTTTGTTATACTGTTAATCAGTGGCAGTTTCACTACATAAACCCTTAAGAAACATTTGCCTCAGACCATGAGAACAGTGCAGATCATCTTTGGAAGTAACCATGCACTTCAGAGAGCAGGTTTCCAAGCATACTTCTATTTCCATGTATATTTCAGCCCACAAGAAGAGCAAAAAGAAATAGCTACATGTGGTGCTTTCAGTGTGTTGTATATTCAGTGATGAAAGCTAAGTGGTACGATTCATAAGAGAAGACACTGAGGAACTGAAAGCAAAACATTTCTGTGTACTTCAACTTCATGAATGTATTTTGTAAACAATGCAGTGGGGAAAAATACAAAGCAAACAAAAACCAAAAAGAGGAAAAAATATAGCTCTGTAATTCACTTTTCATGGTATTAATAATTTCACTGGGCAAGCAAGTACATCTCTGAACATGTAAACAGTGCTCAGCACTTAAAAAAAGAAAACAAAGCAAAAAAATTACAAAAAAATTACAAACTCCAGCTTGGAAGAATATCAGATTTCATGAGGATAATATTGTATTTTTATATGTATTCATTTTGTAAAAATGTAGATAGCAACATAGGCTCTCTGAACTACTGTTTTTGCACATCCACAGTCAATTCATGCATATTAGACATAACATTATTCTCTATAGTTGAGAGGAAATTAATGACAGTGGTACCTGAGAGAGAATATGTCAGTGAACTAATAAATTCATAGATTAAAGTGGAGAGGTACTATAGTTCTGATTAAAAATTCAGGAAAAAAAAAAAAAAGATTCAAGTTTAACCGAAAAGATTTTTCTGAACATATTCCACTGTAATTAAGATAGCGATTTGAACAGAATCTTTACCAGTAACAAAGTAACAGCATTTCACATCATTTTATCACTAAGCACTAGCTAGAATCACAAGGGAGGGCTGGAATTTCACAGTGCTCTTAGTGTGTATCGCTTAACCATGAAAGGTATGCTTTCTTTCTCTTATGGATCAGCAATGTGACATGAAACATTAGGTCTGACCGTCACCTATAATTATGCTTTACCTTAAATAACGGCAAAAGACAGTATTTCAGAGATTACACATTTAGACATACATAGAGGACTGCTGTGAAAGTAATACCTCCTGTTTTATGATGTTGGCCCACAGTGTCAGAGCAGATGCAGGTGGTATGGCAGTAGAGGTTGAACCTTCCCACCAGTATACCATTACGTGTTGCTGCCCTGTGACAGGTGGCAGCAAAGAGGCAATGTGACACAGTGAGGTTCAAAATGGTGGCACATATGGAGCAAAGGTGCGTATTTTAATTCTTTCATGAAGAAAAAATGTCATCCAATGATACTCAGACAGTGGATGGGAGCACAGTGGGTGGCATGTTGCAGCAGTGGCAGTAGTGACATTAGGGCATCTCCACTGGTGCAGATGTTTACGAAAGTGACATACAAATTCTAGATCATTGCTGATGAAAATGCACAGTTAACTGTGGTGACTGTGTTGAAAAAACAGTCTTCTCTAGCTGAGAACTTGCTCTATCAAATCATGTCATTTTGTTCTTTTTATCTGCTGTAGTTTCCATGGTAATAAATAGGAGGCATTACTTTGAGCAACCTATGTACGTACAAAGATGACCTATCCATTCAGAAAGGTATAACAAAACAAAAGTTTGCAATGTTTGTTACGTATTATCCTTTAAGGATCAGAGAATCTTCATGACATTGTAACTCACCAATTGCAGTACTTTGTTCACTGTTTCTAAAACAGTATTTTTCCTTTGTGTTTATATTGCGCTTTCTCCCTTTTAGAATATTCAGCTGTTCTTGAAACAAGTAGACAACAGAACAACAGAACCCAGTCATTTCTATCTGTCAGCTAAAATGACTCAAACATTCCTTCCAGCAGTTGCTTCATATACAGTCCAGTTCAAACAGCTCTTAAGCAGCAAAAGGTCTTTTGCTTTCTGAATATAAGGTGCTAAGCAGACCATCATAAAACATAATTCAGATAGATATTAAAACATCTCATCTTCTGGATGTGGACACATGACTGCTTTGGACTAGCCTTCAATACAGAGGAAGAGATAGAATAACTTGGAAATAGTAGCTTTTTTTTTAATTATTATTACATCAGAGATGGTCAAATCTACTGCACTTATTAAAAAAAAGAAAAAGAAAAGCTCTAAAGTGACAGCCTTTACCTTTGCATTGTAAACCTTGTCTCAAAAGACCCCAGAGCAACGAACCACAGTGGTCACAGAAGGTGGGCACTTTGTAATTGTGAATGCTAAACTTGTGAGGCATGTTGACACTGAAACGCTGAGATCCCACTTGCTGAAAAAGAAGAGCACAACACATTTCATTCTATTTAATCTCTTTATACTCCTCAGTGTACAACAAGGCCTTTTATGTTTTGAAACTACACAGAATTAAAAAAAAATGAAATAGACATTTACTCAAAAGATGATCTTTGCATTAGGTATGCTCTAGACTTCTCCTCACTATTTTATCTGGGGGAGAAAAAGGGGAAAAACTGCTGCTGTCCAAGAGAAAAAGTCTAAAGTATACTTCCTAGTACTTCTGGAAACAACAAATGCATAGCTATCAGGAAAGATCTCTTAACGTGGAAGGCAAGGAAGTCACTCCCAATTGTTTGAGGAGCAGGAGGCAGAACTAATACAAGAATAAGAAAGAGATACATATCACAACCCATTTACCTTCTCATATCTCACTGTTCTTTAGATGATGAAAATGACAACAATTAATTGTGTTTAGAGAGTCCAAAGTTTAATTACTTACTAATTGAAGGATGTCACTGATTAAGTTTTTATAGTGACCACTGTATAGCAGATTTGTGTATTTTTCCTTCCCTTTCCTATTACCACTGGCTTTTTTCCAATGATCGACTACCCATTCTAAACAATGAGAGCATTATTATCAGCAAAGAATGCAGGTCTCCACCGGTCTGGAGCCTGGGAATATAAATCCACACATGACTTCATATCTTCCTGTGGGTACCATGCATAAACAGCACTAGATAAACACAATCCTTTATCACAGTCCTATACAAGAGATCAGCTTTTGAGCATAATATACTGATTGTGAACCAGATATTAAAGTGCACTTCTAATATGAAGAATGGTAGTGAAGTGCCCACGAAAAATGAGAATAGTCAATGTTTCAGCCAAATTCAAATACAAGTTGCAAGACTGGTTTAAAAACACAGCCACACATAGCTCTTCTGACATATAAATATAGTCTTTTAATGAATTGAAACAAAAATGTTCTTCTGCATGGCCAACGAACTGGTATCATTGACAGGCTGCCACATCTGAGCCTACAGTAAAGGACAGGTCCTTGTTACATAAAACTGGAAAATTAACAGCCATCAAAAAGACAACAACCAACAACAAAACATAAAACCTACCCCCTTCCCCAGTGGTCCCCTACTATCCCATCCAAGAAAAGATGTACCAAAGCTGAGGAGTTGAAGGAAACTGACCAAAACAGCTGTCAGAGCATTCCTTGGTGTACGGCTGTCTACAGAAGTTCATGTTAGTTTACTAAGCAAGTCTAAAAGGGTCATCTTAGTTGAGATAGACCTTTCACCCAATTGAAAGTATTGTTTCCTATTCTGAAACAGCTGAATTTTCTTCTGGTAGATATATTTACTTTCCTGACAGAACAGTTCTGAAGGCAGCTAATTTAATAATTTAAATTAACCAAAACGCAAAACACATATTTGTTAATCTACTTTACATAAAGGCAAAAGCTAAATGTAAGGAGTGCTTACGCTGAAAACCCTATCAATCATCCACGCAGTACCTTGTTATACCAGCGCCCTCTTATATAATTCCAGGAGCCTTCTTTAGCACATGGATGAGTTTGTTCTACATTTTGACAGGTTGGATGCAGTATTTGTAGAAGTTTTCTGAACAACTCTGTGGTTTTTTATGTTGATGTAAGATATACAAGCTTACTGCCTATCCAGTCTGCTAGTAACTCACCCACACAAAAGTGTAGTGAGAAGAAAAGCGTCACTCCCCCATGGAACCCTCATTGAAGCCCTCCAGTTCTTAAAGGTAACTTTTAAACAGGAGGGGGATCAACCATTTACACAGTCTTAATAGTGATAGGACGTGGGGGAATGGCTTTAAACTAAAACAAAAAGAAGGAATATTTTGATAAGATGTTAGGAGGACATTTTTTACTCAGAGAGCAGTGAAATGCTGGCACAGGCTGCCAAGAGAGATTGTGGGTGCCCCATCCCTGGAGGTGTTCAAGGCCAGGTTGGATGGGGCCCTGGGCAGACTGAGCTAATGGGGAGCAACCCTGCCCACAGCAGGGAGTTTGAAACTAGATGATCTTTAAGGTCTCCTCCAACCTAAACCATTCTATAAGTCCATAAAAAGTTTATAAAATAAAAATAAATTGTTTTATAATAATTTCCATGTAAATTAAACTACTGTGATATTCTGCCATTCTAAAGTAAGTTCTACATCACAACAGAACAAGAAGGGCACAAAGAAGTTTATAAAATGTACTGATCAAATACAGGACACAACACTAATATGAAAAGAAGAAAGACAGAACATTATCTAGAGAATGATTTTTATAAACATTTACCTCATCGTGGGTTTCCTGTTTTTTTAAACCGGCACACTTCGTTATTATAAGTTCATGGCATCTCTTGTGGACTACACAAGTGCAAACTGTAAACAACAACAACAAAACATCAGATAAGAAGAGATTTAATGAAGACTGATTTAAACCTGATTTAAAGACTAGAAGTGCTGGGATATTAAATACAGGTCACAGGCGAGTAGTATTAAACAAGCCAGGCTTACCGGTCAGAAGACAATGGACTTTTGAGACCAATAAGGTTTAAGAAACTACAGCATATCTGCCAAAATCTCAAGATGCATAACCACTACAAAAATACTAGCTATGTTTTTCCCTGATTTTTTCATAACATTTATTTAATAAAGTCCATGATATCCAAATTAGAAGAAACACAAAGCTAAAATACAATTACTGTCTGAAGAGATTCCAGTGGAAAAAAAAAAAAGATAATTCATTGTAAAATTCAAAGAACCAAAAAAGGAAGGTGAAATTTCCTTCTGTAACACGTTATTAAATGTTGATAAAAAGAAAAGTGTTTCAAAAGGCAGAAATATTTTGTCAATATTTATACTGATTGCTTAAGCAATTAATAACATTTGCAGATATGAAAGATTAAACATTACAAGGACTTTAACAGTGTAGTATTCAAGGTCATTAATTCAAGTAAAAAAACCTGCTTTGAGGTAAAAGAATGAATTGGATGTTTCTCTAGCATTGGTCATTGTCAAGAGCAAAAAAAATCAGAACTCAAGTAATCCCAGTTGTACATGAATGCCATATTTCTTGTCATAATGTGTAAAATCATTATTTGCATTTATTTATTTGCAGTGAAATTTCATCAAGCCTTTTGTAATGAAAAATCATCACTAACTTGGTCATTTTTACTTGTCACATGAGAGAACTAGTTGATATACATCATCCCAAGAGGTGACTGCACAGAAAAATTGAGTACAAGAAATTCAGATGAAAAATTTAGTTCAAAATGAAGCATTCGTGCAGTCTTTGTTATAACCTTCTTTAATTATGACCTCTATAATTATCTCATCTATTTAATTACAGCCTATGCAATTACCTGGTACTTATTAATAGCAATTCTTAAACTGAATAAAGACTTAAGGAGAATAAAGACAATTTTAAAATGTGTGAGATGAAAAACAAAGAAGCCAGCATCCCCAGACATGCCATCCTAGTTGAATATGCAGAGACAGAGACGTAGGATTTGCTGTTCAGAGATGTTAACTGTGCTGCTATTTCACATATACTGCTTACAACCAACATTCTTGAAAAATCTTACTGTGGCTTACTGAAAAGACTGAATTTTGGTGAGACCAAAATATTCTAAGTGTGCTAAATCCTTATCATTGTACATATAATTTTTTGTATGTAAATATCATTTACTACTTATATATTACAACATATGTATTCAAACTGTTTCCCTGTAGACTTTCTCTTACCTTGACATTGGTATCCCTGTTTTCCTATTACACCCCTGAAAATAAAACAATGTTTTAGAAAATGAAGAATATGTATTTATAAAAATGAGAAACATTTTCCCCCCTTTTTTAAACTAGATATGTACACGTTTAAAAGAATTAATTCTTTTAATCACTAATCTGATAATTGCATTCCTGTACTGAAATTAGTTCAAGGAGGTACCCCATTTCAATTGCTTAACAGTAACAGTTCAGAATACAGCCTGTGAAGGGATTCAGGAGTAAAGACATTTACAATAGTAAAACACGTAAAGCCAAAAAACACATTGAAGGAAGTCATAAGCAACTAAAATGGTCATTAAGTAGCTTTATAAATCAACAAATGATTGCAATTGCAAATATTATTGCTTGAAATTATCCTAGTTAATCTAAGTACTAAAGTGCAGACTTTTCTTAAAGAATGTAGCTGAGTTCATGCACAATGTTATTACATTGTTTCACACTGAGGAAGACTCACTCACTACACACTCATAACATTCTAATTATGGATCACATCAGCTCTCATATGCCTTAATGTGCAAATCAGTATTTCTGGGTAGCTTTGGAAAACTTCAATAGTCATTGAAAAAGAACTAGAAATCAAAAGTCTCCATCCTTTATCTGAAAATTATTGAGTACCGAACATTAATTTTTTTCTAAAAGGGAGTTCTTGACATACACTGCAGTGACAAAGACTGTACACTAAGTGTCCCAAAAATGGGAACTTCAGAAGTCTAATGTTCCCCTATTCCTTTATCTTCAGTAAGAGTGACAGGAGCTTGACATTTCCTAGGAGAAATACAGTAGTACTCAAGTATCTAAACAAGAGTACAGTTATCTTGCCAAAACGTTGAATGTCCAGTAATAGGTCCAAATTCACACTTAGCTATCTAGAAAACACTAGAGTGACTGCCTACCTAGAATTTATGGTGTGTACTAGACAACTAGGAAAAGACTGAACATTGCAGCTCAGAGGAAAAAAGGCCAAAAATCAAGAAATTTTAACACTTGGCAGTTTTCTATTGATAGTTTAACATTAAAAACATTAAAAAGAAGTGGAACAGAACTACTACTCCATTTATTCTTCAGCAAAACAGTATGGTATGTTAATTCTACAATAAAAAGTTAGAAAGAGAACCAAGTCAGTTACTTCATACCATATAAAATCTCTGCAGTGCGAACAGTATGTTGGTTGTCTAAGATAGGTGGCCATAAACTTGTGTCCATTGACCTGATGTACTCTGCGTCGTACAGCACCCTGACGTTTTCTGGGGCGCATCCGTTCCCGAAATACACGTTCTTCATTGTCTTTGGGTGCTGAAACAGAAGTAAAAAAGAATAAGCATTGGCTGTATCAGATAGAAATATGAGAAAAAATAAAATAAAATACAATAAATAAGGTGATATCTTAAAAAAAGAAGAAGAAGAAGAAGAAGAAAGTAAATTATAGTTCTAAACCTTTACTTATAAATTCACACTACTTCTGGAAATAAGTCTTCTGCCCTTTATTACTACCAAGCACACCAACAACCTCTTAAACAGCAATTAAATTACATAGTTATATCCAGCAACCAGCTCAGACTTCCAAGTCATTTGATCTTTATGGACAAACAAATGAAAAAAAAAAAATAATAATCAGTCACTAAAAATGCCGCAACTTTTCTCCCTCTCCAAAAATGCAGACACAAGTGCAGGGAAGATGAATAAAAGTGCAGGATAGTTTAATAGGATATTGTGATTTTGATCTGAACTTCAGGCTCTAATAGTCTACTTTGGTACTTATACACTTTCAGCAAAATTTTCAAGGGAAGAAACATGTTCCTCTCAACCAATTCCCGTTTGTTTGTATATGAGATTTAATGGGAGAGGAAACAAAAATTAAAGTCACTATATCTCGGATATATCTCAGAATGAAAGCCTTTGGAAAAATCTGCCACAACACATTGGGTCTTTTTCCTAAAACATTATTTTGAAAAATGTTACTAATACTTTCATAGTATTTTACATGCAAAATTATTCTATATTCACATTGGAAATGAAGAATAGTGCACAGTCATTAATGAAAGACAACATTTTTCAAGTACTCCTTGAATCACAGAATCATCGATGTTGGAAAAGACCTACAAGATCATCCAGTCCAGCTGTCCACCCATCACCAATAGCTCTCTCTAAACCATGTCCCTAAACAACGCCTAAACATTCCTTGAACACCTGCAAGGTCAGTGACTCCACCACCTCCCCGGTAGCTCCATTCCAGAGTCTGACATCTCTTTCAGTAAAGTACTATTTCCTAACCACCATGAGTTTGAACCACTCATATATTATGAAATTAGAATATCAGATTTAGAAAGGCCCAAATGCATTCATGCACTGAATCTATGCACTCACTACTTCTGTGAATATAACTCTTTGAAATGTATTAATACTTGTACTCAGCTAACCTGAATCATTATAATAGCATAAAGATGACAGCTGTGGTTAGCTGTAAGTTTTCCTTTACATGAACGAGTTCACCTCTAAGTAGTAATACAATACTTAACTATAACACAGTGGAAATAAATCATCAGAGAACACTTCAAATCTGTAGAAATCCCATTGTATTACAAATATTTAACAAATCTCTTTTTTTGAGGAATTAATTCCTCCAAATAAATCCTAGTTTTGTAAATTTGAAAGGCATTTATTGAGGAATTCTTAGAAAATGGTCTTAACTTAAGCTGATGAAAACACAGAGCAGAGAACCAGAAATTAAGATCAATTTCTTTCACTGCCCAGCAAGGGCAGAAAAACCCATGATGTTGTCGGATTCATTTACACCCTAGAAGTACCATGTTCCTTACACATATCATACAAAACCACTCTTCTCAAAGTAAGATTTCACCCAGCGAGATCCATCTGTGGGATGGCCAAAATGGCATTGCTTTTATATTCTGAGTTCTCAAGTAAATAAATGTTGGCTTACACTACCCCTTTTGTTTACGTGAAAGAGAAATCAAAATGGGTCTAAATTTCCTCCACGAGAGAGATATGAAATAACTATCATTTATGCACATTTTGGTGCATTAAGTAAAATTCCAACTTCTAAGAAATACCAAAACCTATTGGGAGAAAAACCACCTTTCACAGAGTAAGCATAGCAGGTAGTTGGAAATCTTATCAAACACTCTTATTTCCAGCTTCTGAATGAATTAATCACTTAAAACGTTGCTGGAAAAGCTTTTTTATTTTTAATTTTTTTTTAATTGCTATTGTGAGAAATAATTCTATTGGTAACACAGAACAGCTCTCCTGCTCATTGTCTAGATTTTAGAAACTGCTGAAGTATGCAGTCTGGATATGAGAAAGCTAACACACCACTCTATGGAAAGGTTTCACAGACAGTTATCTGCTTTTATGAAAAGAACAAGTTGTTCTGAGAATGTAGAGCTCACAGTTGATATGATAATCAGTCTACAATGCCACTTTTCTCCTTTTCACCTTTTTTTGGTCTCAACAGTAACTCTTAACAGACAAAGCACAAGTAATTTTACAGAGCAGATGAAAATCTTTTGACTAGACAACAGAGTATCAAGACATTAGGGTTAGTTTTTGTTTGCTTTTTATCAATAAATCTCTAAAAGTACTTGCATTACTTCAATTTATATCCTTAGTATTTTTACAAAGCTTCATTTTTTTCAATTACAATTTTTATAGTTGTAATAGCAGTGTCTTTTTCAGAAATGCACTGACTTGAAAACTTGATAGAAGCAATATACCAGTCCTGAAATTTCCAACTTAAACAGCATGTCTCCATCAGCCCTTCATCAAACAGATCAAGGCACAAGAACAATGAATCCACCCACGAACTTTATGCTCAGTTTTACTCAGTTTACATAAAGTTCTGCTAGCTTGGTCAATGTTACTAAGTGAGAACACGTCAGCAAAGTTTTTCTAGTCTTAAAACCGCCTTGTACAAATCACAGCAATGTTCAGGACCAGAGACCCCAACCAGGGGAGTTATTTTCCAGGTGACTCAGGTCAGGATGATGTGCCCACAGGCTCACACCCCAGACTGTAAACCATACCTCTCTAAAAGCATTGTGAACACTCTTACATTTAAATTAAATCCATTTATCCCGTATGTGAGCAGTCATACCAGAGACATTCATTCAGTTCTCTCAAGACATCCATTTAAAATTGAGCCCCTAAGTTTTCTCATTTTTCATGAGCAGGAAGGTCACAATCTCTAAAAACAGTGAGTAGTCAGAAAAAAATGGAAACATTTTGCTGAGAGAGCCAACTAGCATTTTCAAATCTTATTTTGGAAACTCGGGCAACACAAACAAAACTGGCCTTTTAAAATTATTTTTAAAGGAAGAAGTCTTGCGCTGGTATATAATAGAAAATACTATTAAGATATAGCAGTGTCCAGTCATGTCATTTATATTCTTAGCAAAAGAGTTCAAACTAAAATTAAGTGAATCTGTCATAGTCAGTCTACAAGTACTTTCAACATAAAGAAAAACTCCTTCACAAACAGCATTTCTACTGAACAGTCAAGAGGGGTATCATTTCCCCAGTAAAAGCTGTTTTTTTGTTTTTTATTATTATTTTTAATGCAAAATACATTCTATTCCCTGTTTTGATTTGGAGTCCTTCAACTCTTTGTATTATTCAGTTTACACTATTCAAATTTTGTTTCTGAAAAGAGGAGTAAGGAAAGCTCATGATCATTTCAGAGCATTCAGGGAGAATACTTACAATGCAGCATACTGACTTCAGTCTTTCTACCAGGCACTTGAGAACCAGCAAATTTAGGACTAATTTTGCCTTAAACTGTATCTAGTAATGCCTTTGCTTCTTTTCATTGCACCCAAGCATAACTCTCAGTAATTTGGAAAACAATAGCACTTAATTCCTTTTACATACTCATATGTACACACAAGTACATTGCCTACAATTTCACACAATCCTGAAAAGTCTTGCAGACTTAACCTCAAGCATTTCAAAGGATTCAAAATTCCATGAAATTTATAAATACTTGCAGAAATTGCAAAATGGTTGTTTAAATGAACTGTTTGGAACTTCACTTAATACTGTTAATTACATGATATCTGTTAGGTATTTTATAGCCTTGACTTAAAAGACAGTAAAGTAATACCGAGTACTCCATAAGCTTCAAAGAGGGCAAGACTAGGGGATAAAAACTCTGAATGCTAAATAACAAAGGCTGATACATGTTATGACTCCTTTTATAATGTGGTTTGAGCATAAATGAGAAATGTTTAGTGTGGAGTACCAACTGCAACAGGCTTATTCAGCACAGCAAAGCCCAGCATTTCAGTTCATTGCCCTATAAGTTTCTGGTAGTTATATAATTCCCAAAAGAAACAAAAACATGGAAAAATATTGCAGAAAATGAGAGAGAGAAATGACACTCACAGAAAAGTTTCACTGTTTTCACAGTTACTGTGACTGGGGAGCTGTAAATTAGAGTGCACTGGGCACCTCTCATCGTATGGAAGGGAGCTACATCTGGAGTGTATCAGTGTTTGGGGAGGAAAAAACAATAAGAATTTCCAGTTAAATGGCTACTAAAGCCAAGCTGTAGGGCATGGATAATGGCAACTAGTAGGAGCTAGCTAACACATACCCCTCCACAACAGATCTTTGCTATTTCCATAGCACTCCTTGCACAAACTGATACAAACTGACCTTGCGCATCTCTTGCATGTCCTCACGTTCTGCCATCTCTAGTTACAACCAGCAGGCCATTAAAAAAAAAAAAAAAAAACCAGCTGCTTTAATGGTAACCTTTAAACAATAAAAAAGAGTAACTGAGGAACAAATGCAAAGGAACAATAATCCTACAGATGCTTATTACTGACAATTAAGAGCTTTTGTATCAGAATACTTAAACACTGACCACTTCCATCAGCATGTATATAGAGAAAAGGAGCCCTTGGTTTAGCATTACCTAATCTCTAAACTAAATTATATAAACATTATGTTCAAACAAGACTACTGACATTTCACAGACAAGGAAGGATATTGAGGCACTGGGGTCATCTGCCTAAAGTCACACTGGAAACAGGGGCAGGAGCAATATCCAGGACACCTAAGGTTTCATGACTGAGTATAAAGCTCATTGTCCATCAAACTTAGGTCACAAAGGATTATTGCTGAGCTTACTTTGGGCCTCTACAGTAGAAATTTATATAAAGTCATCAAGATTTCTTCAGGCAAACTGGTAAAGGGTTTACCCTTAAGAATCAAAAAAAAAAAAAAAAAAAGACCAAAATGAACAAAAACAAAGCTAAACCCACACAGTCACATTTCCTTCTCCTTACTTTTAAATGACTTGTTCAGGACTAACAGATAAAAAATAGTAAGGTAAAGACAACAACGAGATTGCGTGAAGTTTTTATGGGTGAACACAGATTGGACAGTTTATGACAAGTATAGAAAGAACACACCATTTTTGCAAGCCTTCTTCTAAAAGCAAACACTTTCCAGTTGATTCCTTTAGCAAAGAGTAAACACAAAGATTTTACTTACTATATCTTGAATCTATATCTTGATTCTGCCTACATGTATTTAAAGACTTCCCCTGACACACAAACAAATGAAAAGTGATTGAAGTGTGAGAGGCACATTCTGTTTCAGGGCCTGTTTTACTTTCCTTTTTTAAAAATGCTTTAAATGCATCTGCAGTTGCCTCATATCGAGCTATTATTTACTCCCACCTCATACCTTCTCTTCTTTACTCTTATCCCAAATGCATTCATTACTTCCTCAAAGCTGAAGGAACAGTAACTCTCCAAATCCTTTTAATTGGAAATACTTTCACAACTGATTAAATCGGTAAACATCATAATATCAGGAACTATTAAAATGTCTAATGGGCACCGAAGGTACAACAGTAATTTCAGCATATAGTGAAGTTTTACTCAATTTTTCAGAAATTTCCCAGTCCCGCTGGCTGGCAGTAGTGTGGAGCTAGTGCTCACAAACTGGTATGAAAGGACACTGCCTCCACAGCTGCAGCCTGCCCACTCTGCTGATGGAGTGGCTGAGGGTTCTTATGCTTTCTTGAGCAAAGTTCTCCACTGAATGACACGGAGACTTTCCTTAAGAAAGTAGGTGAAATGAGCCCTCACATCATGCTGTGTTCCCTCTACACAGTGCCCACACAGTCGGTCACAAGCTTAAGGTAGTAACAACATGAAGTCACATGTGGGCTTCTTCAGAAGAACACACAGTGTGTTTTAATAAATCTAAGATTTAACGAACAGACTTCTGTTCTTTAGGACCTTCTGACAGGACAACCAGTATGATACAGATATTGAGTGCTACGTCTGTGTTTTAGGCAGGGGAAGGGAAGTTCTTCAAAAGACATAGCTGATGCCTTCATCTGAGAGGCAAGAGTAGAAATCCCTATACATAAATACTTGTCAAATTCATGAAGTAAGCAAATCAGTGACAAATTCCTCCTTCTTCCTCCCAGTTTCTTCACTGGTGGTATTTTACACTCTTAGTTTTAAGAAATGCAGTTTTCATGAAGAAAAGAATTAATTACTATGATTTTTAATTTACTCTTTGTTATATTACTGAAAATACTGTTGGAAAGTGATTACTATGTAAGATTTTCTGAAAAGTTCATTTCATATCTCAAGCTTTTTAAGATAAAAAATTAACATCGAAAACTTTTTCCAGAGAACAAGAATTAAGAGTGTTTTCAGTTTTAAAGGAGACAGTCACGGACAAAATGTGACAAAAGAAGTTGATGATATTTAGGGTTATTTCAGTCTTGCATTGTTATCCTTTAGGAGCAAGAGTCTCACTTTAAACACAATGCCTTTATGTCAGTAAATCTGCAATTGAAATCAGAGAGGTGAAAATGTATTCTACACATGGCAAATACGGAAGCTGTTATTCAGGAAAGAAATCTTACTCCAGTGAATATAATGAGTCAACTCATATTCATAAGTGTATAATGTACAACAATAACATGTAAAATGTAGAACAGTTTGTGTGGCATAACGTGACCTCATAAACTTACAGGGGAGAACATGAATTTAGTTTGTGACAGTTAAATACAAACCATGTTGATACAGACAAGAATAATGAATAGTAGTAGTAGCCTGGTGTTAGTATTGATAGTGTTAAGTCCTGATAAGCAAACAAGCACTATTTTCTCTTGTTAAATCAACCATTTATTAAAGCTGAACCAAGTAGACCTTTTGAATGAATGAACTACATGTATAATACATTATACTATTATAAGATGATTATAACTATGATTAGGCCAAAAGCCACCCTTGGGTCCAGATTTCCATGTTTATTGCTGCATGTCTGCAGACTTGACCTGCAATATACTTGCAGCATGCTCCTCAGAGCATGCCCAGTTGCTTGAGATGGTTGATAGTCAGGTGATACATGCTCCTGTTGACTGTCCTTTGGTTGGCTTCAACACAGACACAGCAAGATGTCACAGAGAAGGGCACTGCAGCAACAACGTACACTACTCAAACCACCGAAATAAAGCAGCTGCCTTGAACTAAACAGGTCTTCATGAACGCCCCCATCTTGTGACATCTGAAGAACAGCCTTGACATATGAAGGAGAAAACCACTTCCTTTCTTTAAGCTACTAAATCTCAGTCATCTCCCGTTGATACCATTTCCAGATCCCACTCCTGATAGCAGCAACTTGTTTTCAACTTGATTTCCAAGTGCATATAAAAAAAAAAAAAAAAAAAAAAAAAGCAGCTCTCTTGTACTACAATTTCCATGTTAAACCTTACATTTCCACATACACTCATTTAAGATGAATACCCCTGGTGCAGATATTCAAGTCAGAGGATGTGGCATTCAGAACAGCTTTATAATGGTTGCACCTCCTCTCACAACAAAAGCTCCAGTCTACAGTAGATGTGACACCTGTAATATTCAGATGTCAGAGTGCTTCAGAACAGAAATGAAATCTTACATACAAATTGGAAAGATTCCACTCTGAGGTGTCACCACTGAAGACACAAGTGCATCAACTTTACTTTGGAGAAGTGATTCTTTTACATTTTTTTTTCCCCGCACATTTGTTTCTCAATAAGGTAATGAATCTGCGCTTGTTTTCTCTAAGGGACAAAATGATTTCACTGAAGAACTGCTCGTGATTCAAAAGATCTTCACACAGTGCCTATGTAACAACCGAGAAAGTCAGAGAATTGCATAGGGTTACTTCTTCCTTGAGAATGAGAATTTTTGCAATTAGTCTGACAAATTTTGTTATAAATTAAAAACAACCAAATCCTGAATACTTCACTCAAAAAGCACTTTGGAACACCAGAGAGTTACATGAGCAGACAGAGTAATAACGGCATTACTAATACTTTATTTACAGAATTTTTCCTGTGTACTTTCACATAATAGCAATATTCCCCTTTAGATACTTTTCAGCAAAGCAGAAGAGATAGGAAAACTAGGGGGGTTACCTCCCCTCCAATAGCTCTGAAGTAGCAAAAGTCATGTATCTGCACCTTTCTGAAGGCAAACACACTAATAGGACTGTAATGGTCCCAGTAAACAGAAAGGCATTTGACCCCAAGTTGGGAGTTATTAGAAAGCAACACGTGAAACAATTATGTTCACTGCTACTCTTTGCCAAAGGGGCTTGGGATGGCTCATATCTGTTTTATTTCACTGAAACTGTCCAGTAGCTTTTTCTGCTTAAACAAATAAATTATAATGATAATATAAACAATGTAAATTTATTACCTGCAAATTTTCAAAATAAATGCACTGCATTGCAGACATTCAACTCAAAAAATCTGATCATGTCTCTTCACCAGACTTCTATATGATCTCTCTCTTACCAGAGAAAAACATCTCTCACTTCACTATCTTATTCATTCATGCCATCACTTTTTGACAGTACACACCTCTGTGAACAGTTGTTTTCACGGATGAAGTGCAGAAAGAGCAAAATTTCACCAAAAAATCTCTGATGAACACCTTTAGAGTTCACTAAGAATTGCAGCCTCTGCCATCAAACCAGACTGATGCACTAGTGTCATAAAAAAATGTCACATATTCCTAAATATCCCACTAGTTCTAAGGTTTTGTTGCTTTTTTTTTCTTACTTTACTAAAAAATATTAAAGATTAAAATAATATAATGCATGTATATGGGTAAGAAAACTTATGTATTTTATGAAGGCTGCACTGCAAGTAATACCTTCCATGTCATTATGTTGGCCCACGACGTCAGAGGCAGCTAACTGGTGTGGTGACTGTATTGAAAACAGTGTTTTGTAGCTGAGAATTTGCTCAATCAAATTGTGTTCTTGTGCCTTTTGTACTCATTGAATTTTCCATGCTAACAAATAGGAGGCATTACTTTCGGTGCAACCTGAGATAATACCTCTTCACTCAGTGCACTCCAGGCAAGTCAAAAGGTTGGGCACCCATGAGCTAACTCTAAAGCCAAAGCTCTGAAAAATCAGGAGGAACAGTTGGAGATTGGGGTATGACCGAAAAGTGCTTTGATGAAAGCCCCATCATGGGAGCCCAAGGCACAGAAATTGCACTGAAGAGACCTCTGGGGCTGAAGCCAGTCAGCCTGACAGCAAGATCAAGGTTTCTAACATAATTAAGATTTAAGCATGTTTCTTCTTTCATCTTACCACTCGTATCTTTTACAGATATTTCTCTAGTCTAAAAAGACGTGGTCTTAACAAATACCACCGTTCTGCTGAGAAGTATGCACAGCACTTGATGGGTAAAAGATGGGTCTTCATTTCAACAGCACAGATAATTCTTTCCTTTTTTGGGGGAGGTTACAGGAGTCCATAAGGTAATTAACCTTTGCACTTTCCATCCCTCACAACTTTATTACTGAACTGAATAAAACAAGTGAAAGATATTAGTGTCATTCACCACCTTAAAAAGGATTGTTCTCCAAGACAGATTCTACCAGTAAACATCTGTCATAACTTTTCCCTTCTTAGTCTGATACATAACCCATAACACACTTTTACCAGTGTTCCAGCATCTTGCTTTTTCTGGCTTACATCTTTTCACTAAGGGACATATTCTGATAACCCAGCCATCTTTTATAAGCAATCTCATCTGATCCATGTCCTAATCATTTGTAATAGACTGAAAAAAAAAAAAACAACAAAAAACCACAACCCACAGCAAAATAACTCATTCCATCTTTTCATCATCTTTTTTGCAAATGTGGGAGGATATTCTGATAACTCCCCTCGCCTCCCCTCCACTGTACAACAAAAGCTTAATTAGGAATGTCTCTGACTCACAAGCAGTGCTATTAAAGCAACTCTCCCATCTATGTCTTTCAACATTAAATATATTATTACTAATTTCCATTCTGCGAACAATAATAGATATATTATGTAAATCCTGAAGTGTTTGTAAGATTTATTATCAGCATAGTACTTAAAAAATCCAATTTAGTCAAGCATTTCTGAATATGGCTATATGAAAGAGCATATTCAATGTGCAATTGATTTCAACGGAACTCTTCCAATATCTGAAGTGCTACTTACCTGCCCTGCTACATGTTAAGTCTAAGCATCTATTGCAGCACTGTGAAAATGGAAACGTGCTAAGCAGTATGCTCTCTTTCCTTGTCAGGTTCATGGAGACAACACCATGAGGTAGCTATAAATGGTGAATTCACATACTGTCAGTAGTGCCTGAATGAGCTATATTTTTTTCAGGGGGGTGGTAAATGAGGATCAGGATGGGGAACACAGACTACTGAAGTATCCTTACAACCTACCACTGTCAGAACAAGAAAACAGGTTTCTCACTAACAAGATTAAATAGGAGAAGTTCTAAGACTTGTTATTTATTTTTTTCAAACTACAGGTTATTTCACTGTCTAAACAGTCTAATGATAAACACAGAGGAAATAAGGTGAGATAACAGTTTTAACTCATCCTACCTTTGTAGAAGGAATTTAGGACCTACCACACACTTGTTAACAGTTAACAGCACTAATTTCTAATAGTAGACCACAGTTTGTAAATACATTCTTCATTTTTCCTTTCGTGTATCTTTAAGAAACAAAATAAAGATGAGATTTCCTTCCCAATTCTTATAAATTCCAACAAAGTTTTTCAGTATTTGGTGTTTTAAAGTGTGCTTGCTGAAATGCAGTTAAAAGAGAATCTTTGGGGAAAAAAAAAAAAAAAAGAGCTCTATTGGGCTCTTTCAGGTTCATCATGGAAAATCTTACACTTCCCTGTGCATTGGTTATATTATTTCTAATTACTATGGGGACTGGTCAAATTGTTTCTTACCATATGACAGAAACACCATCGCAGAAGACAAAACTAGGTTTGAAATGAGTTATGAAACTTATATGTTCCTTATACTTGCTGTCTTCTTGATATTCTAATCTTCCTACCTCCAACATTCAAATATTTATTCAGTCTGTGCTCTCCAGTCTTTGGAAACACAGATGTATCAGGGTCTTTTATGTTTTTAGTGATTCAGCGAGGACATGGTCCAAGTTTTCATAAAAACAAACAAACAAAGAGCACTTCTAGCTTATGAAAAGATTCTTAAATAGTTGTATAATTTTCAGCTGAATCAGAATTTCAGAAAAAGCTGTTTGAAGTAATCTAAGAGGACTGAGGCACTTTTCCTGACCTATGGCAGATTATATCTCTAATAGGAACTATATTTACCTAGGGAAAGAATTGGCACACAGCCTTTGAACAAGTAATAGATGAGTTGATTGAGATATATCTCATTTTTCATAGCTCTGTAAAATTGATGTAATTATTCAGGAAAATTTAACTTACTGATGGAAGCAGCTGGGAAGTGGGAAGGGTGGAATATTGGATGATGAGGTACATTACTGTGAGAACTGAGGAAATAAAAAGAAGAAAGACAACCAAAATGGAATCAGACAGTTTTAATCCTTTCACTTTGGAGGACGAAACTCTGAGAAAAATAGGATAGGAAAAAAAAAAAAAGGAGGAAGTAATGAAAGAAAATCTAGGTCTGATGAAAGAGAACACATCAGAGAATATTCTTGATCATTGTGGGAGAAATTGTGAGCAACATGGCCCACGCCAATCAATGCCTCAAACTCCAAGCCAATCTGAACTAAGCATTACTGTCAATCAGAAAACTATTTTTTTTTCCTATTTGTTTGCTGTAAGGGGGATTTACCTCACCCTGTTATGGAAAACTCATACAAGATAACAAGGAGATCGAAATGTATTTAAAGATTTAGTTACAGAGAACAGCAGTCAAGATCTGTTCTTTTTTATTTTTCCACATGGATCTAGGAACCTGTTTTGCACAGCTCTAGGAGAATCGATATTCTCAAGTCTAAAGAAAATAGGTAGGACTTACTAAGGTCTTCTGTAAGATATTCAATTAATCAAGTTCATTGAAACAACTCCAAGAATTAGAAAGTGTTTTACATTGGTTTTTGTTTTCCCCAGACATGTGACAGAGCTAACTCAAACTATGTTTATGCAGACAAGAATTGGTATGGAAGAATATCTTAACAAATTAAACAAATTAAAACAGGTTTCTATTTGTATCATTTCACAATACTCTAAACTAACCAATTTTTCTACTTCAGTATTAGTTACTTTCTCAGGCTAAAAGCACGTCAGTACTGACAAATCCCCACAGCACTCACTGAAGGTTAACTTTTGAAATACATGACAAGACTTCATACAAGAATTAAATAATGTGTGTGGGAGAAAATCTGCTTCTAACATTTCTTAAAACTGTACACCTTCCAAGAAAAATATTTGTAAAAGTCTCGGCAGTGCATCTGTACACTGCTGCTAGAAGAGAAAACTGAACACAAAAAGAATCCTGAAATATTTTCTTTTTTCTCCAGCAAAAACAAAACAAAAAACAGAACTATTGTTACTTTAAGTCCATCACAACTTTCTCCCTGTTTAGTCCAGAAAGTCACTCAGATGATGAAAATGGAAACAAAACAATTCTTGGAATTACTGTGATTGAATGCATCCTTCATTCTCCCATTGTTCTGTTTTGCATTCATCACTCAACTTGTCCTTTCCAATATCAGTATCACCTTCAGCTATCATAAAGAGCCAACGAAGTTCTGAATCCACTGATAAGACAAACTCATCCAGAAAACCATGCACAGTGCAAGTCTAAACTGTAAGGACACACTGCTTCATCAATAGTAAAATACTAATCTCTGTAATGCTCAATTTATTGTTCTGTTCCTCAACAGGTCAAGAGATAGCAGATACTTTAAAACAGCATTTCCAAAGAAATTCAAGACAGTCCGTGATCTCAAACCCTTTCTATTTGGTTTTCCAAGCACCTCAGCTCACATGCACACACTTCATAATTCATTTTAACTTAACTTTATCAGGCTGCTGAATAAGGATATGAAAGTCAGCTGGCTTTAAGTTAAAGGAAAATATTCGGTGCCTCCTTATTGCTGCTGTCACTGATTTGGCTGTTCCCATGGTAAACCTCAATACTGCCCCAGGAAGCTGTACCACCTATCAGTTCACAAGTTGAAAAGTGTGGTGTATGGAGATTTAACAGATCCCAGAACTGTCTGCTTGTAGGATGCGGCAGTTGAAAGCTGCAGTTGAAGGCTGGATTACTTTTCATTTTTTTCCCCTCCTTTTTTAAACTTGGAAAATCTCAAGAAAACTATGACATATGGCAGCACTTTCAAGCTGGTTTTTAAGAGATTCTGATTTCCAACTTACTTTCTGTAAGTGTGAATACCTAAGAAGGCGGCAGAGTTCCTCGAAAAAACCCTAACAGCAGTTGTCTTTAGGAAAGGACTTCTAGAGAGAAGTTCACACTATTTTGACAGATCTACAGCTTGAGATTCTGACTTGACTATACATGACACATCACAGAACTCATGAATTATTTTTTTTTACAATCATTTCAATTCAGAAAAAAATAAGCTTCTTCATTAATAAGGAGATTCAAATCATCCAGAAAAATTATTGTTACAGCATAACAATTATCATCAGAAATTGCATGAAAGCTAATGTCTCCTATTAAAGTCTTTTTCTGCTGTAAATGCATACCAAAATCAAGCATATTCTTACACATGGAAAAGAATTTTCTGAACTTTTCTTCAATAAAGCATCATCTTTTCCATTCGCATACAGTAGTCAAATAAAAAATGTATTTCATTTTAAGAAATAAAATGTAAAAAAAAATAATTTTTGAAGTAATTAAGAAGCCTTTTTAATAGTCCACCTTTTTCCTCATTCCACAACCTAAAAATAGTTGCCAAAATATTTTAATAAGAATGAAAAAACAGTAAGATTATTTCCAAGAAATGTAAAAGAAGGGTTTTTCTTAATTTAAGTCCCTCAAAAATCTTTTGAATTAAAAGTTACTCTTTACTGTTTGTCCTGGAGTTGATATGAAGTTCACAGTAATATGAAACTTTCTTTCCTGTCTATGGAGCACACTTCTGAAAATCTAATATCACAAAGTGAATCCAAGCTAATAATTCGTGCTTCCCCTTTTTTAGGACACCACAACAAACCAACATTAGAAAATGCAGGTTTTATAAGATGCAATGCAACCATTTGAATTCAGTTCCTTGAAAGTGTCTGAAATCCTGTATCGCAAAATGGAGGTATTCAGAATAGCTGCCCATATTCAGAAACTGAAGCTAACATGCCCATATTGCAGATTCAATATGTTTGTTCTCCTGCATAGAAGGATATCACTTTAGCACGCATCTCTCATTTCTTGATGGAAAAAAAGCCATAGAAATGGGCCATAGGAAATTAGAGAAAGCTGAGTGATTTTCAGCCAGCCCACACAGAACATTAGAGGGAATAAAGTATTCCGTTGAGCAAGCATTAGCACTATTATTAGCAGCATTCTAAACTTATTTAAAATAATTATTGCAGTATCTATTCCAGCAGGAAACACAAAGTGCACTTGCCCCTTAGAAAGCAAGAAACAAAATCATTTGAATATTATTCTCTGTCTGCATTGTAACAACCTTCGCAAGAGACATGGAATATAGGATATAAAGTGCTCCTGGAACAGAGGGTAAAAATAAAATTTTATTTAAAGGAAGTCATTTCAAATATTGAGATCTATTATTCCAGATGTGTGCATTTGATAAAAAAAGTGGATTAGAGTTGAACTAGAAAAGTGTAGAAGGCTGAAGCACAAGTTAAAAGCAGCAAGATCAGTCTGACATTTGTCCTGGAGAGTACATGGAGGTAAGCAAGGCATACTCCTCACCACCAGAAGGAAAAGGGCTGTAGCTCTATCACTGCACCAGGTGTACTTTCTGAATCTCTCCTTCTGAAAGCTGGAACCTCCACAGTAAACTAACATGGGCGTTTACAAGTTTCTCAACAACTGATGAAAAGCTTCAGACCAGCAGGAAATCGTAGCTCTATTCTGAATAACAGCTTTCCCACTTCTTTCCATCCTCACAGATGAATAACATTGTGCTGCCACTTCACAGCATCACCCATGTAGACATCCATGCAACATGAGGCTGAATATCTACTAACAATCACTGCAATACTGCAGAAAAGTTACCCTTTCCTACACGATGTCATTTTGCTGGTCCTAAATTATGAATTATTTCAGCCTTTTATTTTTATTCTTTCAATATTACAATGTTATTACTTTCCTCTAAGTCAAACTTTTGAAAAATGACATTTCTTCCATGATTTTTTTTGTTTTTTGTTTTTTACATCTAATACAGTAGACATTGATTCTCCCTTTTCTTCTGCCTCCTGGATTTTGGGGGAACAATAGCTGGAGCTACCATGGCTGTTATTGTCCACTACATGACATCTGACAAGGGTTTTTTATGCAGTAGTCACAATGACTGTGATAGCTCAAACTTTTGGAATGTCGTTCAGTAATGAAATGAAATTCTGACAGATGAAATTACAAAAAAAAAAAAAAAAGATAGATACATGAAAAAAAATATTTTATACTATAACAATGTGATTTTTAATTTCATGACAACATTCAAGTAAGGTCGATAACATCAAAACAAACAACTACTAATGAAAAATAAACTAGTTTATTCAAATAAATCCATATATAAAAGCCAACTGACTTAGTGAGAAGTTATCCCATACCTATACCTGATAACATGCAAAATCTTTCTTTCAGATCTGACTTGTGTCACAACCAGCCTAGCTGGGTTCACAGACACAACTGCCAGAGCATGCAGTGTCCAGCAGCACCACTCTGAAGTAGCATTTCAGAACACAGTTAAGAGGCACAGACACATTTGGTGATTTGCCCAGTACTGCTCAGAAGACCCATGGCAAGGGTCCCTTTCATTCTGCCTCCACACTTTGCCCCTTGGACCTTCTTCCCATCATTTCTAAGCACTATGAGACAGACAGGTGCTTACATCCAACATCAGGAAATCACTTCCTTAATCCTATATCCTCAATATCCTGCAGCTGTACTATGAGCTTGGAAGCAAGTCGATACAAAGCCTATAAAATAAACCTCTCCTAAATATTTAGAAGTTATGACAACACAGTTCTTTTTCCCTATAAAATGCTATTTTATTTGCAGATCAACATCAGCCAGAAACATGATTACACTCTCACAATGTTTGTTAACAGGATGATGTGGGCTACAAGACTCCAGTCCAAGTCCTGCCCCAAGCAGGTTTGCACACAGCAGATCCTTTAGAAAAATGCAAATGAAACAGCAGAAGCTAAAGTAACACCAATAAAAGCAGCAGGTGGTATTACATGTTAAAGCGCCTAACAGAAGAAAATGAGTTAATGCAGGAGACATAAGAAAATTTACTACTGGTTAAAGCTAGGACATATATCTAAAATCTTTTGATATCACTTGAGGATGACTACTACCATCTTCTCAATACCTGCTTTCTCTTCACGTCAGCATGAGTACATTACTCTGGTCTAAGTAAAACGTAAAGAAGAGTCATTAAAGTGAATAAAACCTATTTATACAAGTTACATTTTCACTAACACTCACTTGGTCATGATTGCCCCTTTGCTTCCTTCCTTTAAGAAAATAGCTTGTGCTATTTGTATAGAAGCTATCAAGATTTTTATATATCATTCACAATGAAGTGGGTAGGTAGGCAGATAGATCAATCAACTTCTTAAATTTAGTAGGTATGATTTATTGTAAAAGGAGATACTTTTCACAAGACAGAAGTTCAGGATTTTCTGTTTTATTTTTAGTTTTCACATCCTTCTAAAGGATCATGATTCATTCAGTAATCTTCAAGGAAAGTGCCTGCACATTCTAACGTTCATTTGCTGCAGTAAGATTGGAGCTCTGATGAAGTATGGGCATTTCTGCACATGCAGTTGGGCAGCTAGCTCTGGAGCACCCTGTAGCTTAAGCTGGACTTTAGTTCTGCAGAAACTATGCTTCAGATCAGCACATGGAGACTGGACTGAATACGTTCCTATACAGAGTCCTCTGCACAGGGAAATGGGTATGTTATGAACTGAAGTACAGACAGAAAAAACAAGCAAAATACTGATCATCCTGTTAAGTGGCACATTTTTACGGGCACATACAGTATGTACACAATCGAATCCAATGAAAGAATAGTTACATACTCCTGTGACCTCCTGTCCTTGTGAAATTTATCATAATATCTGATGTATGAAATCTGGAGGACTGCAGAGAAAAGTATATTTACCAGCACGCAAGTTCTGTATTACAAACTTTACTATTGTGAATTCCATTCTGAAAGTGAGGTATACCTTCCGTTATCAGTTAGATATTCTGTCAAATACTGGCAGAACTTCTGGGTCTCTTGTATAGAGCCACCACCAGAGACCCTAAGAGGAAGCAACATGTACAAATATTTTGTTTTTTCTGTTGCAGAAAATCTATTCCCCTTTGTGTTCGTGGCTTCAAGACAACTTCAGTTCAGTGACTTTCCACTGACTAGTACTCTACTTCCAATTGTAGCAAAATTACCAAGAACTTAAAATTTCTAAATGTTAATTCAAGTAAGGGACTTCTAAGAAAGGAGAATTCCTAGGAATCTTAGTCTATCCAAACACGAAAGCAGAATATTAATATTTAAAATAATGGAAGATGAGAAAGCAAGTTAATTTTTATATATATAAAATTTATTTAAAATATAAATATTAAAAAGGGCTACAAGAGCAATAAAAATCACAGGCACTGAAAACAAGAAGGTTCACAATCAAGGTAAACAAGCTTTTGAACACAAACCATATCCTTTATCTGTTTTCCATGCTCCAAGCTCTACAAACCTTTCAGTTAAAAGTGCAAACACCACATACACCCTTATCGGACACAAAACATCCTATGAGACTATAAGCAGTGTACAATATATGGTTGGCAATTTCAGGACTTTCTCTTGTGAGAGTAAGCAGCCACCACAGTGTACTGCATCACATCCATAAATTGCAAAATACCTCTAAACTTAGTTTACCTGTTTTATGTAACTCAAAAATTTTATCCTCAGACTACCACATAAACTCAGCTGTACTTTGTACAGAAAGCTAACAAGAACATTTTACCAGAAATGGCTTTCAAGCTAACATTCAATTGTCTAAATGTCAATTATCACGTTATTTTTTCCTTATAACAAGATTTCAGTCTGATTTTCCCATCTCGTCAGAAAATAGATACCAAACTGCCTTCAAAAAATATTAAAACTTACATGGAAAGACCATGTGGAAAAACTGAAACAGGGAATAATTATATGCAAAAATATCGCCCAAAAACATTTAAATTAGTTACAGAAGTTTAATTTGATAAACATGCATTCATCCCAGATATTGTGCTAGACACATGACAATATAAGCTGTTATTAGTTGCAGCATTATGCTGTAATTTGCTTTAGTTAGTTTCCTTTGCATAGTGAACTGAATATGGAGTTTGCTTCTAAAATAGGAAATCCAGAAAGAAAAATTCAATTACTCTATTGAAAAACCTCACACCCACAACCATTAATGAACACATTTTTTGTTTCAGGTGGCTGCAGTACCTTTTCTGTTTAGAACAATTCATTTAAAGATACTTTGAAGACTTGGTCCTAAACAGCTCTATGACCTAATTCTAAAAAAATGTAAAAGGATTATATTTTTGGCTCTTTAAATCAAGGTTCTTTGGCATCTACAAACTTTGCTGAATCGTTTTGGCTGAGGTGCCTTTCCTTATCTGCCCATGCAATACTCAGCAGTATGGAATTTTCTTCTAGTGCACACTAGAAGTGCTAGCACTTTGCAAAAACTATTTTTTTTTCCTTTTGGTGAAACATTTTATTATTATGTATTTTACAGCACAATTATGTATTTTACAGTACGATGTTGAAGCCTTTTCAATGCAGCCATACAAAGTCAATCAGCATAAAAGAAATGGACATAAATGCATCCAAGAAGATCTCCAGAGAGTTGTGTAGGTCTCTCACAGGCTGACCCAAAAACCACCACAAAACAGAGCTGTTGATTAATACATGACTATGGGACCTAGGGCTTCCAGGAATAAGCACTGAGAATCAAACACTAAGCCTGACTGTCTACAGAGATTGACTTACTAAAGGTTTCAAAATCTGCAAAATCAATTAAAAGAACCAAGTTTCCTTACTGAACATATTCTAGCTAAATTAACAGCATAAGGCAGAAGACTGGGACTCAGTTTTAATACTCAGTAGAGTTAATAAAAAAGAGCTAAGCTATTTAATTATACCTTTCAAATCTGCCTGCGCACATACACTCTGTACTTCAACATTCAAACTTAGTTTCATCCCTTCCACTAAAAATATCTTTTATTACAGATGAGTAAAAGCAAAAAGCTTATTCAGAACAAAAATTATAATTTCAGACAATGCATGGTGGGAAATGACATGTACCTTGCCATATTAATGAGTATTTCAGTAGCAGCACAGCTTACATAATAATAATGGGGTTTATGGCAGCTGGTTATTTTGACAAGAAATCCGAAGGAGCTGCATGAAAATAGCATAGAAAGAAGGAAAGAAAAGCATTAGGTCTGACATGCTGGGTACATGCTCACAAAGCCTGAAAAGTTTGTGCTTTGTTACTTTTCTTGGTAATGATATCTAAGGTCCAATTTTGAATTCTGTGAATAGATAAAAAAAAAAAAAAAATTGGCAGCAAAAACACTTAAGGAATTCATCTGCAAGCATTTTTCTGCAAGCTCCTCTCTCAATGAAATTGGAAATTGTTACACAGGGAGAGGGCATTTAAACATTTTTTATGCAAAAGCAAACTTTTTCAGTACATTATAAAGAAAAAAAATACACCTAAACTATAAAATGTTTAATATCCTTTGTTCAACGGTGATTTTGGAAAGTAACATTTGATTTCAGAATGTAAGTACTGACTGTTCTAAAGCATCAAAGAGCTTTACTGTATCTTTTCAACACAGAAAAGGACAAAATCAAGACTACATAACTGTACAGTAAATCCTGGTAGTCGAAGACAGACAATTTTACTAACAGGAATCATTTCTTCTAAACGTGCATCTTGAAGTGCATCTTCACAAACCGAACAACGTAAGTTAACAAAGTCTGACCACGTAAAAACAAGAAATTGCGATAGTATCTAGCCAGTTTTTACAAAAGCACAGCAGCACATCCCTCTTAAAATGGTCGCAGGTTCTGCACAACATAACCACATGGGGGCAGAAGAACCAACGTCTTGCTCAGGATATCTAACGCTCTCAGGAAAACACGCGACACAATGGGCTCATACTGCAGGGTAAGCGATTTGTGGCTAACGATGTTGATGACAAACGCATTGGTTCATTGCAACTCCAACTTTAGGACTAATAAAGGTAAATGTTTTCCCCTCGCATTCTAGCTACTGCAGACTGAATGGTGATTTTGTAGATTTTTACTGTTTCCAGTACACTTTATAGAAATATCAGATTGTTTTATAACTAGCTGTAAATAAATCTTCAGAAAAATATTTTTAAGATCCCATATCTCATTTAAAAATCTGAAAGAATTCCCATTTGAAAACACAGTGCAAGTAAGAGCTTTTCCTGAAAATTTTCTGTTCCCACCCATAAGCTTGGGGAGGTCTTTTATGGCTTTCTAAACAGACCACTGGCTAGATTTATGAACGTGTGCTCCAGTTAACAGCCAGATTTACTGTTCTCTCCACTATCCCATGTTAGAGGCAAGGTCCTCCAGACTCAAGTGCAGAGCTGGGTCCCCCCAACCCCCAGCCTGTGGAGCAGTGGCTGAGCTGCCAAGGTCAGACCCCTCTCAACCACTGCACAGGAGCAGCCCTGCTCGGCTGCCCAAGCATCAGTCGTAAAGCCAACAACCCAGAGCTTGCACCTGCACAGTGACAGGAACCATCTCCTCTATGTCCCTTGTTCACCAGCCCAGTTCACAACCTGGAAAGCAAACTGCTAACCCAAAAGGCTATGTCCTGAGTCAGCCTGAAAGCTTCCTCGACTCTGAGCTTGGATGAAATCATGCAGAAAGCGCATTGAAGCAAAGACCCAGAGAATACCTGCTGCAAAATGTAAAGTGATATCATTATTACTATTATTTTTTATGAACTAAAATAAATTATTCTGCTTTGCAATTGAAAGCAAGGAACCACCTAAGAGACCTCATCAGCTTTTTACACAGCTCATTAAATATCGTTGCTACTATTTGTAACTTCAAATAACTACACACCTTACTTATACCTCTCAACAGTGATTTTTCTTCTCTGCATTTCCTATCAAAACTGAAAATCCCCTTAGCTGTTCTGCAGCAAAATAAAAGAATGAATAACAGCAGATGTAGATCCCATAATAGCTGACATTGATGAATTCTTGTCTTATTCAGATACTGGATGAATTTATAGCAAGACAATAAGCTTACACATAGGAAAACAGGTCAGCATAAGAGTACACTTTTATAGTAACTGCAAAGGACATTTGCAGTGGCATTTATCTATGATGATGCCCTTCTGAAGTACATCTGATGAGAGATCACATTTACACACTTCGTTTCTCCCCATGGAGTGCCCTCAGAGAGCAAAATGTGGGCTACTTTTCAATAAACTCAATACAGCTGATAGGCACTGAAACTTTAAATGGGCTTCCCATGCTAAAAAGGGCCCTAGCTCCAGCTGAGTACCACCCTAAAGCCTCTAGCACAGGCAGCATGGTGCTCTGCCCGCCAAGTCCCATCCTAGTGTGCAATCTGCACACTCATGCAGCTGCAACAGATTTAGGAAACCCTTTTGGGAATTAGAAAAACCAGCAGCATTGATGCTACCTCAAATTACCTTCACACTTCCTCTCTTCTGTATATTTCAATGTATCTGTCATGGCACAGCTCGTAACAATGTAGAACATAAAAGTATATTAGAAGAACCTTGTGCAAGATAAGACGAAATACGTCTACAGAAATAAATAAATAAAATACTATTTTCAGTTCCAGGTAAATTCATACTAGGCCACTGATTTCAGCAAGGTTAGTGAAAAAATAAGCATAAAAACACAGGAAAAACCCTATAAACTATTTTGGCAATATGGTTTTCCTCTCCCAGATCACAACTACTATGTAATGCACAGAAAAACAGTCACCATTAAGGGACTCTGCGCTGAATACTTTCAAAGAGGATATCTGCATGACCACTGTTCGAGTGACAGAATGTTTATATCAGCTAACAGCACCTGAGCTACGTTCCAGCATATCATTAAACTGAATATTAATCTTTTTCTTCCTGTGATTTTCTTTCAAAAGAATTAAAATATGATAAAAGAATATGGCATAGCTAAAACAGAAATTAAACTTGAATAGAATAAAGTAAAAGGAATACAAAGCATTTATACTAATAGCAGTGCCCAGCAGAGTCATGGTAGAACACATTAATTACTGATTTCCCATTACACATGTATATTACGTGATTACTGTTGCTTTTAAGAAGGTCAAAAGTTTGCATTTGCATATGTTTAAATAATTCTTTTTCTTGGATTTACAAGAAAAGTTTCAACTAGAAACCCTTATGGCAAGTTCTTTCCCTTACTAGCTTATAGCCAGAATCCTAACTCTGCAGGTTCTCTTCTGCTTACTACTCTGACAAGGTGCTTCTTCATGCATCACTAGTTGCTACATTGCGCCCAAGAATGACGGGCACAACCCCACATCCATGCACAAGCATTCATAGAATAATTCTGTCTGGAAAAGATGACTTTATAAGGTCATCTGGCTGAGAGCCCATCCAAAGTGAGTAAAACCTCCAACGTCAGAACTCACAGCACTCCTCTGTGAAGGCTCTATTTCTCTTTTGCAGCCTAATGACATACATTTGAATAATTCACAGGGTCTCAGGTTTCTCTAGCCACAGGACTAGAATAACAATAGTACATCATCTGTAAGCTGTGAAGTATTGCACTAATGCTTATAACATCCCTTGGAAATGGGCAGCTGGCAGAAGTTGTGGGATCACCAGCCCTTGTTCTCATGGGGGATTCCAACTTCCCTGATAAATGCTGGAAATACAATACAGCACAGAAGAAGCAGTCTAGGAGGTTTTTAGAGCATATGCAAGACAATTTCTTGGTGTAGCTTGTAAGAGAGCCTACCAGAGAAAGTATCCCGCTAGACCTGCTGTTCACAAAGGACTTGTGGGAGATGTGAAGGTCGGGAGTTGTCTTGGACAGAGAGACCACAAAATGGTAGAGTTCTTGATTCTTGGTGAGGTCAGGAGCAGGGTCAGCAAAGTCTTGGACTTCCAGAGGGTAGACTTCAAACTGCTCAGGACTCTAGTAGGGAGAGTCCCTTGGGATTCAGTCCTGAAGGTAAAAGGGATCCAGGAAGGCTGATTACTCATCAAGTAGGAAGCCTTAGAGGCACAGCAGTAGGCTATCCCCCTGTGATACAAGGTGAGCTGGTAAGAAAGAAGGCCAACATGGATGAACAGAGAGCTTTTCCTGAGGCTCCAGGAGAAAAAGACAATCTACTTCCTATGTAAGAAGGGATGGGCAATTTGGGGAGAGTACAAAGAATTTGTTAGGATGTGCAGAGAGAAAACTACAAAAGCAGAAGCCCAGCTTGAACTCAACTTGGCCATTGGGGTAAAAGGAAATAAAAAGCTTGTTTGCAAATATATTAACGGTAAGAGGACAACTGGAAAATCTCTATCCTTTCTTAGATGCAGCTGGTGACCAATCACAAATGGTGTTCTCCAAGGGTTGGTACTAGAGCCTGTCCTGTTTAGTATCTTTAATGGTAACCTGGATGAGGGCATTGAATACACCCTCAGTAAGCTTGCAGATGACACCAAGTTAGCAGAAAGTATTAATCTGCCTGGAAGTAGGAAGGCTCTACAGAGTGATCTGGACAGGCTGGATCACTGGGGTGAGGCCAAGGGGATGAAATTCAACAAGACCAAGTGCCACGTGCAGAGGAAGGCATAAAAATTAAATTTGAAAAAGGTACTTGAAGTATGTAGATATTCAAGTATATTCTCGCAGTCAACAAGTTTAAAAAAGAAAAAAGAAAAGGGAATTAAAAAGAAAAACTAGCTCTCTAAGATCCATTTTCCATGAAATCACATGGCTCAAGAGCTGGCTGCTGAACAGCAGAAACCCAAACAATGCTAATAATGGTAACAGAGAGCTATTTTCTATTCAAATTGTAAGAAAAAATAAATCACTGATGTCTGTGTACACTATCATAAGTCCAGTCTGCTGAGAGAAGAAGTGATCTTCACCACGTGGCAGCCTTCCTGGAGCGCTGCCTCCAGCTTGTATAGGGCTCCACGATGCTCAGGGTACTAACACATTGAAAATCAGCACAAGTTGGTCAAGGGAGATTCCACTTCTGCCAGATGACACTAAATATTTAATTACAGGCTTATAGTCTCCCAGGACAATCCAACGATAGACTCTATGCTATTTTCTTTTATTTAGTTATGCCTTCAAACAGGAACTATGAGACACTACACTCACAAAACTCTACAAATGAAGCTGCCAATGTGGCCTCACAAAAATGAGGGGCTTCCT
Organism: Odontophorus gujanensis; assembly: GCA_013399175.1. Lineage (NCBI taxonomy): Eukaryota > Metazoa > Chordata > Aves > Galliformes > Odontophoridae > Odontophorus > Odontophorus gujanensis. The sequence continues at coordinate 126,890 of VXAB01012745.1, forward strand.
AGGAAGGCCCAGCATCAAGGAGAGTAACAGCAGTGCATTATTTAGATTTATTATTATTTTTATTATTTAGTGAGACAATTGCAGCTACAAAAGGAACAGTGAAACACCCTTGGATTTGTGCAGCCTCCTTCCTGCCAGCCACTCACCGCTGCTGTAACATCTGCTGCCCGGATGTCCCACCATTCTTTTCCCCTTCAGCAGAGCCCTAGAAAAGTAAGACTGCCACTGGAGAATAAAAGATGGAGATGTCAGAGTTAATAATTGGGGTGGCCCTTACTAATAAGCAGCAGTTCCAGCTTTGCTTTCCTTATCCTTCAGAGAGCAGGAATGCTGCTTTTTCAAATCAATTCCACATATTATCACTTTCGTTCACCTTTCCTACATCATAAAAAGGCTGGTTTGTTACCCTTGGAATAGCAGCATTTCTTTTTACCCATGTTTCTGCAGCAAGCTAAATCTCATGCAGTGAGATCTGCCAGCACTCTTTTCTGAAGTCACGAAAACCTGATGTTGCCCTCTAGGCATCCAGTGAGAGCTGAAGCATTGCAACCCAAATCCTATGCAAAAGCAGGACCCTGGCTGTATGTGCCCAGAAGACATATATCAGCAAGATCTGGCTGGACTTGCATCAGAGTATGGATATTAAACATACTTACTGAAATGAGGGGGGAAGCCCTCTCACACAGAACAGTCAGCTCTGTGAAGCAGCCCTTTCCTGGCACCAGTACACGGTACTATGCTGCTGTTTAACAGCAGTGAGGGAGAGCTGCCCCACTCTCCCTGTGATTATGCTTCTAGAAATGTTATTTCAGCAGTCTTGAAAGCTGTAACTATGGCCTTCCTGCTGCCAGTAATTTCTGAAATTCAATGACAAATCTGAGAAAATTAATCCTACAAAGTTCAGAAAAATTCATTCTAACAGACAAAAAAAAACCAACCCTGACTGCTGCAGAAAATAATTTTGCTCCAATTTATTTCCTCCCAGTATTCTGAGTCTTAGGGATAGATCCAAACCTTCGCACAAATTTGGAAAAAAATATGCAAAGCTTCAGCTCCCAGGAATCCTTCTATTTTTTTTTTTTCTGTGGATTTAAACAACTCAGGACAAAAGGAGAGCTGGAGATGCCTTGCAGAGCAGATTATAAATGTCTGCTGAAAGGGACGGTGAAAATTAAAAATTCTGCAGGTTGGAGAATGATTTATACCCATGCAGGAGACTGCACTGTTGATTGCCATTCAGGAGATCAAGCTTCCTCACACAAGTGTTAGAAACAACTGTGGTCTGTGCTAGAGAATGAGCACAGTTTGTTCGTTTGGGCCAGCTCCTTCTGTTTCCCATCTTCCATCCCCTTTCAAATTTCCCACTCCCCCTACCACATCGCATTCCACACGTCTATCTCAAGGCAGCAGCCAAAAAGAGATGAGAGAGTGCCAGCACTCAGAGTGTAGATAAAACCGTGTGCTCCACCAGCACACTTTGCACAAGGACCTTCTGCCCCTCCACATGTGGGGCCAGATTTCCCTCCTTCTGAGCCACTGATCAGCCCCTGTGCTTTATGTCTGTTCATTCAAAACCAACTTTGCTCTTTTTTTTTTCCTCCACTTCTTTTAATGCAAAGAACAGCATCCCAAATGTGGCCCAGATTCTGAGGACCTAAATGCTATTTAAATCCCCAGGTTATGGGGCCTCAATTGCTGGGACACATCTAAAAGCAGGAAGACAGCTGGTAGAGAACATGAGCCCAAGTGTCTTGGATGACACTAGGTTGCTTGACTTAAATGTCATCCCTTTCTTCAAAATAGTGTTGCATTTCTAATATATTCCAGACAATATTTATTATGCAAAACCAAACCAGTCTGTTTACTGTAAGTGTACTGTACTCTGTAAGTGCTATTAGCATGTAAATTGTTAGGGAAAACTGATAATGGAAAGGCTTATTACAATGTCCTACAGGAATCTCACCAAACATCTCATCTAATATTATCACTGTTTACTTGCCTCATCTGCTATGACAGACTGAAGGACAGTAATTTTCTGTTTTAAAGCAGAAAGACATTTCATTTAGCAATTTTTATGCAGGAAAAGTTAACCGCCACTCTCTGTTGCCATAAGTTAGCTTAACTTAGCTACTAAATAACGACGAAGATATTACACAATAAAATACATATTCTGAATTAAATCCTTAAATGTTCGCCTATCGGTGTTTGAATATGGCATTTCCAATTCCAGTCTTGATCTCATGTAGTCCATTTCTGCTTGATATTTTTGTGGTTCCAGTTAAACTCAAGATTATTACTGTTCTAATGCAACATCAGTTTACATCATCCTGATCAAGCAAAGACATTGCACCAGAGTTCCCAGAATAGGTTTAAGAAAATATTGCCCCAGGGCCTTTCATAGAGATATGCATTTTTTTGTTACATCTTTATTAAGGAATTAACTATTATTTTCATAGGTGTTCTGTTAGTGTTGGAGGCATCTCCTGAACAATCAAAATGGTAACCATACTACCATGGCACCTGTCTCTATGGTCAAAGGGAGCCTATAAGGGACAAAACCATGGAGATAATAACTAAGATGGGTGACTCCGACTATTCTCGTGCTTAAGTGCTCTGCCAAAGCTTTTATTTATTTATTTACTTATTTATTTTATGCCTAGACTAAGAACAGAGATCCTGGAAAAGCCACACATTTTGCAGACTGAACAGCACTTGCAATTGCTCCTTGTTCTGTCTGCACGTTGAATGACAAATCTTATTTGTAAACGTCCATATAACACTCTAAAATAGCTTTCTAGTCACTATCAATACACTACATACACCTTATGGACATTCTTTGTTCACAACAAAGAACAGAGATCAGTCCCATTCAGCAAACACACACACAGAGCAGCCTGCATTATACGTTTTAATTATTCATCCACAGACTGCTGTTCTAATGAAACAGTCCAGCAAAGCATCACCTAGGTTGGGTGTCTGCACACACTCCCACTCTTTTTTTTTTTTTTTTGTAACATTTTTCCTTACCCATAAAAGACATTAATTGCAATTCTTTTCAAAACAGAATTATCTTCTCAGTGGATCTTTTACACCTCGTGTCTCTGCAAGACCAATTAATGTGCAGAACACTTTATGACCATTTCTAGACAATTTTGAGTCTTAAGAGTTGATCAAATGCCCATTCAGAAATCTTTCAAGAGCTATCCTGTCACTGGATTTCAACGTGCTAAACACTATAATAGCAAGCACAGTGATGGCAGATCAGGCTAACACTGTGAGAGAGACTTTGAATCCACTTTAGCCTGAAAGCACAACATGGAGAAGACCAGTGAGAAGGAAAAGTCTCACAGGGTTGCAGCTGGTGGCAGAGGTGGCTGCTGCTGCTGCCAGCCAAACCCTTGGGACACTTTTCTATGTGTATCCCTGGGATTCATGTATTGCTCCTTGAAAGTGTCTGAATATGTAAATCCACAATCAAAGCAAGATTAATTTAAAACAAGTTAATGTAAAAGTTTAATTAACCATCAGATCTCCTGCCAGATCCTGAATGTAATTATAGTACCAAGTAAATTCTTGTTGCACATGTCATCACTAAAACCTTGGACAAGTGCTTCTAAAGAACACTGCTGTGAAAATATCTGCACTGAGGCGTGTGTTTATGTGATGCTTCTACTACTTTGGAGTTTTGTATAGAAACTAATCAGCGTCTTGAAAAAAAAACAAAACACATTTAAATTGCATTATTCATACAATAGACAAGTTCTTCATGTGTGGGCTGCTGTCTTTGAAGAGCCTCCCACTGCACTTTCATCTCCCAAAACCACATACTTAGTTCAGGAAAAAAGAAGATGTGCATTTCTTTCACCAAATCTGTTTGTATCACTGTGAGCAAAAGTGTTTTTTCTTTACATATATAACTTGTCACACTATTGCTTAACAAATGGAAGTATATTTTTGTTATGAAAATTATTCAATATTCCACTTTCAAGTTTGCCAATTCATAGTTTGTCCATAACTTCACTCTAGGTTTCATCTGCAGCACCTATGGCATTACAGTGCCATTAGTAATTCCATTAGAAGCACCAAAAGGAAGTTTGCATAAATGCAATTTTCTAAACTCATACAGCCAAGGTTACCAGAGACCAAGTAAAAAGAAGCTCTATGATAGTCTATGATAGTTATTTAAGATTAATGGCCTGTTAAATCACAGCCTGGTCTAGCCCTCATTGCTGGTTTGTAATCAACTGTTACTTGCACAGCTGTGATCTTTCATTGAAGGCTCTTTGTTAAGAGAACAAGAGGCACTAATGCAGAAGTGCAATAGGAACTTCCTAGTAGGATCCACCTTTTAAAAATTTCCTTACATCCCACTGTCAGACAGTTCACCCCTGCCAAAGAGGACTACTGTGCAGCCCTGCCAGCAAAAGGAGCAACAGCCCCAGGTCACCGGGAATGCAGCTGAGTGGGGAGAGTTCTCTGCTGCTTCCTTGGGTGGGAAAGGAAATGTCTGAGTCCTTTGCTTGTGATTTCTCCAGCAGATAGGAGCCAGCAGAGACAGGAAACTGAAGAACTGGCTTCTCCTTCCCTGTTCCGTGGCACTCAGTGGGTTGAATGCTGGGACTGCTGCTTCCCAGACAACCTCCCATGAAGAGTGGAGCAGATACCTCATTTAAGTCTCAAATATTTGAGAGTATCAGAGATATCTATCTCCTGATCAAATATCTGAATATCTCCTTGTAAGATTAAATCTTACTGGCTACCAGACCTGTGTGCTGGTACAACATCATCCCCACTTGAGGTCCCACATCTCTACCATCAGCTTCTTGTGATTTTGTCACTACTTTATTACAAAATGGACACTGCATCCTCCACATGAAAAAAACGCACACTGACACTTTACAGAGAAACTTGGAGGTAATTTTCTCACAGATGTATTATTTGATGTAAATACCACTTTTATTTTCACCAGCACTGAAATGTTTTGCCTCATTTGAAGGAAAAATGTAGGAAAATTTTGGGGTTAAATGTTTACTCTGACAATGTATTTAATGCAGAAAAGTGATAAAATTGGATATAGATCTAGGGCTAACATTTGGATGAGTCAGAGGCAATAAAAGTGGTGTGTAAATGTAACTGTATACATATACACACACATATTCATATGCACAGCACCAGCAAGCTCGAAATACCAATCTCTTTCCTCCCTCTCTGTCTTTCCTCCCCCCCCATTTCATGTCCTTTGGAACAATACGAAGGAAGTATTAGTAAGGTCCTGCAAATACAAAAAAATAAATAAAACAAGCAAACAAAACTACACAAGCCTAATCCAAAAACTGAATATGCAGTGCATCATGATTATACCTAGCACACGCAATAGAAAAATTCCAATGCTGTGACCATCAGGATACTCACATCATAACAAGGCACTCTGGATATTACTATTTTTCAGGGTATAAATTTTCTGCGTTCTCTATAAGGATCGTATCATGGTTTCATGATCTTTGTTATTGGCATTCCACATCATAACATCATGTAGTGCATTGAGAGTTAAAGAGTTACTGCTCCAGCTCCATAGATAGGTACAGGTACATCTCTCTCAGAAGAGAAGAAGAACTATGTAACCCAGAGGACTTTGTGTTGCTTTGTATTTTTTGCATTTTCTGCTCAGAGGGAAAGATAAAAACTGTTTGCATGTCACAAGACACAGGCTTTTTCCTTTCAGATCGACCCAGCAGCAGGTGCTCGCTGCTGTCTCACCTTCAGCGTTAAGGCCTTTGCTTTATCGGACACTCTCTCATTTTATTTGATTTATTAGCTTCAATTCCAATTGTGTTACTTTGCATTCCAATATCTTATTTAGTAAATTAGCTTTCCTCCTCAGATCATTGCCACTGTTTTGTTTTTAGGTCCATCTCCCTTTTCCCTTTCCCCCAGGTGTGGGTCCGTGGGTCCCCAGTCCAAACCACCATGGAACCGGGCCAAACCAGCCTGTAAACTGTTGACAGACTGTTCGCCTAGCACATTCATTCCTTTATGCTTTATAGTTATGATGCTAATTGATGTCCATTTAAAGAGGCAAGATCATGAGAGAAATATACAAAATAGAAAACTAGCAGAAAAATAATTATCCTAATTGATAGTATTTTAATACCACTTTTTTGGCAGAATATTAATAAAGTGATAAAACAAAGTTCATGTTAATAAAAAGGAAGAATCAGACTGTTTGGACAAATATGAGAAGAATCTGAAATGAAGAACAGATTGGATAAGGGTAGCCTGAGATAATCTGGAAACATCCAACAGTTAGCATACTCCAAACTAAGAATGATGTTTAAGAGAAGATATTCAAGCTAGTTCTGGCTGAACTGTGTAAGAACTCCAGCCACTTGATGCAGCTAAACTTGTTTCTCTTTATAGAATAAATGAGGGAAATTAAAATCAAACAAATATAAATTAAAACAGTACTTTCAGCTGAGAACTACTGACTGAAAGGTAAATCTAATTTCAACCTAGATTACCCTGTTTTCCAATTTTTTTTCTTCCTTAAGAGCAGACAACTTCTGGAGATTGATATGTCCACACACGTTTGGGCTTAATTCCAGATATTTATATCTGGCCATCTGGTCTATTTAACTAAATCTAGCAAAAGCTGTTTGACTTTGGACCACACACTGAGAGAAGACAATTACAAAAAGTAAACTGGATTTCTCACTTTGCAAACTACAGAGAGGGAAACTTTTCTACTAGTAGCAGCAGCAAATAATGAGAATGGTCTACATGAGGTACCCCATAGTATTAGATAAGTTTCCCCTTTGTCTCTGTGCCAGCCAGAAGTTTTTCTTTCTTTTGAGATAATGGTCTGATGACTTTTTTTTTTTTTTTAAATCAGCACCAGGATCTCAGATGCCTCAAAAATATTTTACAATACAGGAAGCACATTATGATATTCTCTAATCATTTTCAAGTAAACATGAAATTTGAAAGAGACAAAACTTCACAGCTTTTTTCCATGAGGATATTTTTGCCTTAGATGCTGGGATTTGATTTGGATGCCAGGGTCTGATTCCAGTAAGGTTGAAGAGTCTTTTGCAAAACCTACTATATGACTATGTGATAAATTGCATTCTTTATTTGTACATCACTGTGAAGATCACAACTCGAGGAGGTTAAAGGTAGCAGGGTAGAGATAGAATAATGTTTACTGAAGTTAACAAAAAAATTTGGACAAAGCTGTTCCTTTTTCTTCCTCTTCACCCCCAAAAAAGACTTACTTGGCTTACTTAAAATTCTAAATGAACTCACATTCAAATTTCTAGAAAACTCCTAGAAAGAATAAAGAATTCTTCTAGAAAGAATAAAGAATTTCAAGTGTTTACCTGAATAGCCGAACATATTTTAACCTGTCATTTCTACTTTTTGTATTATATATCATAAAACTTTCACAGATCCCAAATTACAAGAAAACAGCCACTGAGCACACTTACTGCTGCAGCTATAGCCCTGACGATACATTGCTGAGTTAACAGCCCCAGCAGAGGTACCTGTGGGTTTCTGGACACCACACAGACAGAAGCAGTTTCAAAGAGAACACATAGAAATGACAGAGCTGATGCACTGTGCCTGTTTATTATTAATCAGGTATTTACATTTCTGTCAGAATCTAGCATACTTACTAACATCTCTCTTGAAATGAAGACTTTAAACAAAGGTTGACAGAAAGCTATAAGTAGTTTTGCCTGGTTTGAACTAAAATTACTGCTGAAATTATTTCAACTGAAGCTTATACTTAATAAAAATTAAATTCCAAGTACATATGACTGAAGAGATGGGGAGCACAGACACGTGCACAGATTGGAAATGGCAGATGACAGTGCAAATATCTGAAGAGATACTGAAGTTTTATTTACTCTCCTAGAAAAGCTGAGTCTCAGCCACAACTGCAGGCATACTATTTAACCCCAGCCCTAGGGATATAAACTTCTGTTCTGCATCTCACAACCCCCACCCAAGCAGCCAAGCAATCCTCAGATTTAACACCTTTAAAAGTGAATTTATCCATACATTTTTGAAGAAGGAAGAAAATAAAATTTATACTTCAGGTAAAATACAGTGCAACTACTGCATTTATCTTCTGTATGTAGAGCTCTCATCCACAAGGATGACACCTATAACATGTTCATCGGCCTTCTACACTGGCTCCCAAAAGGGAACAAAGACCTCAAGCATGACAGCATTAGTTATATCAAATTTACTGAAACATAATCTTACTTTTATGAGACAAATAACAATGGGGCACTGTAAAAGCATTGCTCTCTTAGCTGAAATACTTGTCAGTTAAATCATCTTGCAAAGAAAGATATTCTTTAATGTAATAAAGATATTAAAGGGATTCTTTTTGTCACAATATATTAGCTTTTCTGATGATTTCTTACACTAAAAATGAGAATAGTAGACTTTCTTCTATTTATATAAAAGCTCATCAATTTTTATTTTTAAAATGCTTCTTTTGCCACTTTAAAAAAAAATGTAGAACGATGAAGAATTAGTTGGAAGGAAAACTTCATGAGTCCCTCTGAAGCAGTTTATTCTGGAATACCATTTATAGAAATGCCATTTTGTCATTTTTACCCTGAACAGAAACTGTATGTGATATTTCCACCCTTATACAACTGAACTCATTATACTGTTTCCATAACAACAAATAGCAGTACATGAAATTAGATCCCAATAAGATTCTGAGAAAATTAAGTTACAGACTGCTAATGTGTCTCTTAGAGACTCATACAGTCAGTGAGAAACCAAATCTGCAGAACTGGCAATGCAGGCACCTAATAATAGAAGCTCAAGTGGTTAATAGTCAAGAGGAAAATCAAGGAAGAGCTGACTTACTCTATTACCACTAGGTAGGAAAAATCTGTGTGTGACACGCAGTCACAGGAGCTGCTATAGGGATGGACATATCTAACCATTTTATGAAGCAGAGGCCTAAAAAAAAAAGACACTTCAGAGGTAAAGAGGAACTACACCATGGGGCAGCCTGTCAGACAATAGTTCTATGGCTGGAACAGTTCTTCCTGCAGTCCTCCCTTTCTGTTCCAGATAATACACACAACTGAAGGCTCTAAACTTTTAGAATTGCCTCTAACTGAATAATAAATTTCTTCTGTAGCAAAACAAAAAGTGAAATAAGCCCAATGAAATCACTTCCTCTCAAAAAAGGAGCTCAGTCTAAACATATATTGATACAAAACCTACTGAAATCCAGTGCTAAACTTTGTTGCTACTCTAATCTAAATAATTTAATCTTGCATTGACGTGTAACACCATCATCATACTCACAATATGGCAAAGCATCATGTCTGTTCCAAAACAGCAGGTAGGGAACGGGCAGATTTTAAGCTCGAGTCTGTGCAATATTTTCTCCATTCAATGATGACAAACAAAACCACACTGTCAATTTAAATGCTTAAATTTAATAAATGTTTAATAAAGCATTACTACAAACTTATAAATCAGTAGTAATCCCAGACGATAGTATCATTAAAGTTGGAAAGACCACAAAGATTCCTATCAACCCATCACCACCATGTCCCACCAAACCATGTCCCTCATAATGGTATCATGCTATTATTCTTTCATAACCTCTTCTCTCCATCCTTCAGCTTCCATCAGCAAGCAGCTGTACTGCGTTCTGCTGACTCAGCACATGTAGAGAATCCTGGAGGTGCCTACATCTCAATGGATGGGCATCGCTCTTCAGAACTGCTTCTGGCATAAGGCATGCACAATTTTTCATAAAAAAGCAAGCAACATCCTGAGTCAGTATCTACAGACTTGGTATGCCAGAATGGCAAAAAGAAAACAAATTCAAAATGTGATTCTTAGTCCAGTGAACTGCTTGTTTTTGGCACCTGGACACCGTATTTTCAGCATTTGAAAATAGGTTAGCTAAAAACTGAACCTTAAGCCAGACTTTAAGATTTTTGTGAGCAAAAATGATTTTTATCATTCATAACCAAATGATTTTTATCATTCATAACGCTCCTTTACATAGCTGTAACAAATATTCAAAAGGCAGTAGTAGAGTAAATGGATATCCTAGGGAGAGAACAGCATTCAGCATTTGTCTGCAGGGGACACATAACTAGCCAAACTGAAGGACTGAAATTCAGGCATTCTGCCACAACTTGCATGGTCTGAGGATCTAATGAAAGCCTAAATAAATAAATAAATTAAAATAACCAAAATACAGGACACTTCCAAGGCCAGAAAGTCTAAAATTAGCCCAAGTAGCCATGCTTTGTTCTGCACAAGACACTTTCTTTTCCAAGCACAGTCTCTGTACTGGTCAGGTTACAAATCAAAGCAGACGAATCCTTCTCATTATTACATAGAGACAAAACATTACTGCCTTTCAGCACCTGCTTTCTTCTCTGATTTGAATGAACAAGAAAGCAGAAAGGGCAGAGTGTTCATGCCTCTGTCACAATGTTATTCCCACTTCAAACCAGATGATGTAGAGTTGCACAAAAGGGACGCCTTATTGCAGCTTATGCCAGATATTTTTCTTTGTGGAAGACTGAACTGTCAGAGCAATAGAGGTTTTATTTATACCTTGCTAAAAAAAAAAAAGTGGTTCTTCAAAGCATAACAACTCATCAGGTTGAATCGGCTGGATTTCAAAGATGTACTTCCTCACTTCTTAAAAATCTGCACTGCTACAGTTTTCTAGACCCTGTTGTAATAACCACTGCAAAGGTACAATTTTTTTCCTGTCCTTACAGGAATAGTAACCACACTACAGAGCAGAAATACAGAGGTACATTTTCAACAGCTTACCCATATCAGAGCAGTTTAACAGCTTGTATGTAGGTATGTAAGCACAAAGCACAACAAATGGACAACTTATTACATGGTGATCCCAGGACCCCTTGCTAGCACACATGATGAGCAAAGGACTTCATGCATTTCAATTTGAAATATTTCTGCAATGAGTAAGAAATATTGCCTGTCACTCTCACCTGGATGCATACGTGGATTGTGAGCACTTTCCAGAAACTTACCCAGCATTTAAGTATCAAACACATAGCTAGGCTAGCTACTAATTTTAAAACCTCAAATGGAAACAGAGAAAGTAAGGCATTCTCTGGATGAGAAAAAAGACACAGGAGGACACCAGAAAACAAAGAACACCTGTGATCAAAGAGCTTTCTTCACAAAACCAGACCAGGTGATTTCTACAATTTCATGCATCAGTTTGGCATGAAGAACATTAAGACTGGCTAGGAAAGGAGCAGTGCTGACAACCACTATCTGGTTTTCAAGGACAGGTCAGTTTTGTTACAGTTAACAAAAAAATTGTACATGCAAAAAAAAATACTATATTAAATATAAACTTGAATTAACAATTTGTCAATATGCCAGGAGGAAAGAGTATTATGTACTTCATATTTGCTTTAGGTCAAGAGTACATAGACAACTATCATCAGCTGTAGTAGACAATATTGTATTAGAAAATCTGATAAAACAAGATATGTCTGTTCCCAATCCATTACATCTATGCCCTCTTTTATTTTGTGTGTGTGTGTGTCCTTTAAACAATCAGTAGTTAATGACGAAGAAAATGCTTTGTAACAGAAAGATCAAGTGTCTGCAAGCACAACAAAGTGCACTTAAGTAATATTACTTTTGATATCATCTTATTAGTTTTACAACAAATTGTTCCATCAGCCCAGTGAATCAGATGGGAAAGAATAGCTGCTTCTCAGCAGAGAACCATATCTGCATTTCTGTAACTCCCTCATTGATTCTACAATAATATAAACTTTCACTATTACAAAAATGTAATTTCTATTCCTAGTAGGATAGATAACCCCCCTGCAACTGAGTAGATAGGATATCCAGAGCTCTCTTCAGACAGAAAGACATAAAACAATGGATTGTTGTAAAACGAAACAAACATATGTAATGCTTTAAGTTTAGTCCAATTTAAGTCCAATAATAACAACTTAATAATGATATCAAATATCTTGTGATATACTGATCTCTGTAACAAAAAGAACCAGCATGCATATTCTTTGATTAAATGCTTAGAGCTTGAAGAAGGTCACAATCTGTAAACACCAGTACTGCTTCCACCATTCTTCCCACAAGGGAAGAATTTCCCAAAAGGGGCAATTTGCTTATTGAACAGAAAGTCACAGCATGTAGTACAGTCTCAAGATCTTAAGAGGACCACAGATAATCAAGCTGATCATTTGAGTTTTGTACAGTTTTAAAACACAAAAAGAAACTGTCACTCATTAATTAATGTCATTTCAGTCCTTTGGAATCCTTGAGAAAAAACAGTAGCTAAGCAAATGCACACACCCATACACACACACAGTTTCCCCACACTCCACCATTGCACTTAAAAAAAAAAAAAAGAATAAAAAGGCTAAACCATGTGAAAACATTAAGGATTGGATTTTGATGGGTATTTTTTTTTCCATACGCAGTTACTGCTAGTACTTATATACTGTGAAAGCAATGTTAAACCTCTAGAGATTAATAACTTGACTTTCTTTCCCTCATAACTTTCATCACAGAAAAAATCCATAATTTCCCCTTGCCCGAAGCATCCATAATTACACTGAAAAGAAAAAGTTTGCTAAAAAAAACCAAACCATCTCTTCAGTAAAACCCAGAAAATGTGGATGGAAAAGATGCTTTATTTTTAAAGTTCTACTGAATATAGAAAGCATTAATACTTAAACTTAACCTGCCATTGAGTAAGCACAGTAAAGACATCCAGATCTGCTACCTCCTTCACAGATTTTGGACTTAATTATGTCATCAATATTAACGTAATTTGCTAAGAAATCTCTTTCTAGTAGTTTCCTGTGCTGCTACACTGCATACGATTAAGTCTAGCAAGGAAGCCAGAGAAAGGGTAGCATACTACATTTATCTTTAGAGTTACGCATCAGTAAGAAAGAAAATACTAAATAGTAGTATCTTTTATGTAAAGAAATTGAAAACACACATAGGAGAGCATTGACAGGCAATGAATTACTTATAAAAGTTTTAACAGTAATTCAGGAACCTGTAGTTGCAATTAATTCAAATCCAGCGAGGACATTGATGAAGCTGAAACTCTGTACATTTTATCAGCAGGAAGAGCAAGGGTGGTATATAGCCCAGCTGTGTGGAATTCATAAATGCACAGCTTAATTATTTTTTTTCTTTTTTAACAGTTTTCTCTGATTTGTGGAATTTAAAAAGTATAGGGCAATTGTTTAAACAGGTTTTTTTGGTCTAGTACAGATATGTTTGACTGTCAGAAAAGAAGATCTTTTCCTGTACCTGAGAGAGTGGCAAGAAAAATTCAAACTCTTCAATGACTGCACTGGTTTGGTGACGTTACAATTACATTAAAAAGTAAATATGTGGAGGATTTAACCTAAACTACATGCATGCAAGTTGGTATGCATAAATAGTTTCCTATAATTGTAATGAATTAAGAGCTAAAACGTGAAGCTAATATATTTTTAAGCTTTGCTGCAGATGAAAAAAGGACCACATAGGAAATGGTTAGACTGATTTTTGAGAATTGAAACAGCACAGAAGGGCCATATTTAAATTCAACAAAAATTCTGAGCACAGGGCCAAGTCAGTCTCCAATCGATTCTCATTCCTTCTGGCATTCACTTAAAAAAGTTAATTAATCAAATGATGACTCAAAAAGCAGAAGCTTTCTTGCAGAGTTGTCAGTAGTATAACAGATCTCAAAAGTTCATACAGCTGTGAATTTTCAATTTAGTCAAGTGTTACTGTTTACCAAAGTAAACATATCACTCTTTAGTGGATCATCACTAAATTTGTTTAAAAATGTAATGACAGAGATTACAGTGTCCTCTAGAGCATCATGGCTGTACAGATTCTCCAAAAGATGAAACCCAGTGCATAAGGGGCTTCTAATCAGTAGGAATTCCCACAAGCATGGAAAAAATAAAGATTGCTGATTCTGTCTGCTTTTTGTCATCCTGCTGTAATTCATACTAGGAAACAAGGCAAAAGAAAGTGTCTCATCTGCCTTTTACATTACTCTTCTTGCAAGCTCTCAGGGTTGGACTTTCAAAAAGGGTTGAGGTTATTAAATGCTCATGAAAGCTAAAGCCAGAGCACTTGGCAACTTAGCACATCTGAAAGACATCTTCTGAAAACCAACATTTATGTCAAGAGCCTAATCTGATGATCTCTGTAAGTACCATGAGCCCTTCTATTACTGCAGTTGGCTCTGGATAACGTTCTCCAGGAAATGTAGGAATTACAGGTGGAGCTCAGTTTCACTGAGTCTCTCTTATGCTTTTATCAAGATACATTTACTGCAATATGTTCCTCAAGTGTTACTGAATGTATTACATTTAATCATTGCTTTATTTTGCTATGATAACTAGCAATATCCTCCTGATATATAGAAGTCCATCAACAAATTTGCTTTTCTTTTTTCTGCTTTTTTAGCTGCCTGAAAATAGCCAGCTAGAGTAATAAAAAAAATCAACAGAAAGAAAACACACTATGGACTCACTTAACAATACTTTCATTATTATCTCACTCCTTTCTTAACATCACTTTGTATTTATTCATTATGTGCTGCAACAGCTTTGGTTTTGAACCACCAGATGACAGCCTCATACCTGTAGGGTGAAAGTTTTGTGAGCTAATCCACACCATCGCTCTGGTCACCAAATATCAATTATAACAACAATCCATCAGTCATTATGCTTAAAAAAATGTGTAAGGACTTATTAAAATTAAGAGTAAAGCCAAACCTTACTCCTTTAATGAAGCAAACTAGCATATGCCAGTAGAACAATATGATTAATTTTTAGGAATTCAAGGTCAGATAGAAATTTAAAAAGTAGAAGTGAGAAGTCCTGTGGATTTGCAAACATGAGTAAGCAGGTATAGTTCCCAAATCATCTTCCCTAAACCCGAGTTACCTCGATGATGATTTAGCAAAACACGGATGTACAAACACATTAATTCAAATTAGATTTAGCTGAAATGAAGGAAGCAATTCACAACTCATAGCTATTGTTTCAGGCTCTTTTGTAAATTCAGGAAATCATTTCAACACTTCTGAAGTTCTTTTCATGTTTGGAATGTTTTCTTTGCAACTATTTGAAAGGCCTCAAAAACCTAGCACTGTGTGCTACAATGCTAATACTGACTGCGCTCCCTCTCCTCAAGTCAGCATTCCACATATTTGATCTCTGAAAACTTTATTACACTATATAAACACAGCACTTGGGCAAAATTATTGTATAATACCATTTCTTATGCAAGAAGCTCAAATTCCTGACCTCTCTAAAGAAAAATATTTGCTATGTTATTTCTATGTAAATCAAAAGATGAAACAAAACCAATTCAAATCAATCTAATTTTCTGCCACCTCATACATTGTTAGGCACCACAGCATGCTCAGGAGAAGCAACAAGGCAGAAGAGGTTTCCAGTCATACAACCAAGTAGAATTTAAATGTGTATGAAGAAAGTATTTATTTATTGCAGAACCTTGTTGCATTTGCCCATTTAAATCATGCATAGGAAGTTTACATTTTACATTCCCAGAAAGTCAGAGTATTTCTCATCAGTCAGCTCTATTACAGTAATGTTATAACATTGCCAGCCTCCATGCATAAATCATAAGTGGTATGATTGGATTTGTCTGCTTACTGAATTCACAATATGAATAGTAGCGATATAACAATACAGTATTTAGACAAATATGATTTTGCAATTGAATAATATCTAGCTGGTGGTGGGACAGCAGCATCGCACCAAGGAGGAACGGAGTAGGCTCTTTCTACTGTATCAGTACGCAACTGAATTCCTTTATTTTATGAGTCATTATACCTTACTACAATACTAAAAAAAAAAAAAGATAAATCCATCCTAATTCCCCTATTCCGTTGTGAATACTACTCTTATCAGAAATATTTTGAATTGGGAAAATCAGCCAACATTTTTCCAAATGGTTAGTTGCCAAATTTATAAGAAAGCAAGTTTTGTAGTGTTTTAAAAAGCATAGCAAGTACAGTAAGTGCTTGTTCACATGACGAAGTAAGCTGGAATGGCTGTTCCACAGCAGATGCTCTGATTTTAATGATTTTTTCTCTTTTTTTATACACATTAAGAACAAGATTGAAAGCCAAGGCACACTGAGGCTTTGGCTGTGTCAAGTAATATGACCCTCATAAGGAGCTGAAGTGAAAGAATTACTGGTTCTGAATACATACACTACAGCATTTCAAGGGTTTCAATCTCTCCTCTCTCCTTTCAGCCATAGTAGTCCAGTCTTAAGTGATTTACAGGGCTTGATCAGGTTGACCAATGTTGTAGATAAGAAAGGCCACCAGGAATTATCAGAAGAGTATTCAATCTCCTGATCCAAGAGAGCTTGACTGTATCATTTCAGACAGGTCAGAAGAGCATGGCAAATTCACTACCTATACAGGCAGCAGAGATACAGGGGGAAAAATCAGAGTCTGAAAATATGATGTAGCAACGTCAAATAAACTTCCACTTCAAACAAGTCAAAATTCAATTACTTAAGACAAAAAAAAAAAATAAAGGCTAACTTGAAAAATAATGTATGTCTTTATACTAAAAAAGACTGAATCAGGCAAATTATCTTTTTCTGCAGAAAGTGATACAGAAGTAGATTAATTTTCATTCTGCAATCTAAAAAAAAAAACAACCCAAAAAAATAGATTGACATTTCAGTTTCAGTAATTTTATTAATGTTTATATTGCTGTTTTATCTCTTCCCACCCCCTACCCCTTCACTTGCCACTGAAGAAAACTGAAAGAAGAATAAAATGATAAAAGAGGAATTTATTTTTTTAACAGATGTTTAAAAGGAATTGAAATGCAGTACCTGCTATATTTAAAATATGGGAAAAGCTGTTTGACTTTTATATAGCCTGTTCCAGAGACGCCTGATTTGTTTTTCCTCCAGTTCAAAAAAACATTTACATACATTTCAAATCCAAGGGATACCAGTGTGGGAGGCAGCATAATAGACCCATTGCAAGGTAGCAGTATACATGGGTTGAAGGGTTTCAGAATTTTTACTTAAGTTGCATTTCTTTTAAAAGACTGATAACACTGCAAGTAGTGTTCAAGAAATTATCAAGGGAAGTGCACCTAATAGGATTTAAACCAACAAGAGACAACAACAACCACACAATTTCAGTTCTTCCTACTATGGAAATGACTCAGTAACAAACTTCATCCTCTACCCTCTTCAACAAGGATGTCTGAAGGTATTGAAGAAGCAGCCACCAGAGGGCTCCTACTTAAAATTAAAAATTATTATTATTTTTAGCTTTAATAGAAAAAAGCATAGAGATTAAAAAACAAGCTTAGAAGTTTTCCCCTACGAGTTTAAAAAAACAGAACTGAAAGACAAGACAGCAGTGATCTTGGTAGCTGCAAAGATTATTTAAGACCAAAAGCCACAGGTTTTGGAGGCTGCCTTAATATTCGTACATACAGCACTGAACAAAGTGGGTCATAAACCGTGTGCAACCTGTAAGAACTTCAGTGAAATGAAAACCCTAATTACTGTCCATGGTACCTGCTACAGTCTCCTTAGAGAATGCTTGAAAGTTCTATTTTTTTCTTATAAAAAGAACAGCCAAGAAACGCTAACAGTGCCTAGGAAAACTCCAGAGGTGCCAAGAAGGGTCAAAAATGTATCTTCTGAGAGACATCAGGAGAAAAAAATGTCACCTTTTCAAGAACAAAGTAAAAAGGGAAAAGCTAAAACCAGACCAAGTCTACACAAAGTAGCAACATTGCACAAACGCAGACACACAAACAGCACAAAAGCAGACAATTCCTTCGTAAACTGAAGCAAACTGCTTGATGGCTATGACGATAAAACCACACGAGAGACCTGACTGACATGAACTGAGATAACCCAATGGATAGGAAAGCTGGTGCCGTTCAGACTTCAGGTGCCAAAGATGCCCTCACCTTGTGCTGTGGAGAGTGTTCTAGGAGATGCTGGAGCCCAGTCAGCAGGGAACAGATGCCAAATGGCCTTGTGTTACAGAGATCTGAGCCTACAGCAGCAGCTTGGCTCCTTTTCTAACTCTCACTTCTTCGTGACACTTGAGACAACCATCAAAGATGCAGCACAGAAGTCCTCCAACTTGCTAGGGAGTGCGAAGAGCTGAATGTAGCCCTCTGGAGCAAGTTAGTGCTAAGAGCACGAAAACAGCTGAGCAGAAATAAATCCTTTTAGAGCCATACATTCACAGCTCACAGTTTAGGGCTAATGAAGGCAACAATTTAACATTAAAATGGATCCTTTATAATTTAAAACAATTGTTAATAAAAACATAATAAGATCATGAGAGAATGGAAGGAATTTCTCATAAAGGAATTTTTAATGAAAGTTTGCATTCCCAGCTTTGTGTGAAAATGTACTTTATAAAACAAAGGCAGAACGGAAAAAAATTGAGAGACGGAAGAGTCATTTTCAGAGTTTTAGATGCAGGAACTCACAAAAATATAGCAAACTAAAATACATTATTGAGCTCCACACAAGATATAGAAGCAACATGTACCCAATTAAGGAGAAGCTCATTCTTAATACTACTCTGGAAAAGCATGTATTTAGGGATATGTGCTTCAGGGATGTCAAGTGTGACTAAGTGCAGAGAGATCAATTAGCAATTCACTTTTTGCAGAGTATGCAAAAGAAAGGGCAAAAAAAATATTCTAGCCTCTGCATGTTTATATTCCCCATAATCCTGGCAACCAACATAAAACAGAAAAATTCAAGTCATGAGTGAATTTACGAGATCTAGCTTCGAACTATACAAATATATACAAATCCAAATTATGAAAGCAATGCCAGACATCAAGGCTTCTTAATAGTGCTAACAGCAGCAAGAGAGAAGCAGAGTAATTCCCCATGGAAAATGGTATATATTGGTTTTAATAAGTAAGTATAACAATTGTCACACGCCTTCAAGTCTTGGCATCAGTAATGAAACCACTGTAAGTGGTACTGAGATTTCGCACTGGGCTTTGAAACACAGGAAGTGCAGCAGACACACACAGAGCTGGTAATATTTGCAGCATCTGAGTACTGTTTGAATCAATCAGAAGAGCCCCTCCAACATTTTTCTATCATCAGTAATCATATTACATAACCAGAAATCAGTCTAACAACTTTCTAAACCAAATAAAAAACAAAAAGTACTTACTGAACACTTAACCAAATCTATCCAAGGCCACACATTTTAGCTATGATATTTAACAACAACAACAAAAACTAAGTAACATTATTCCTTCACAAATTCCAACTTGAATCTTCCAAATGACCTGCCTAGTTTCCTCTGAACATCCCAAGCACAATTCACTGCTGGCATAGGACTTGCAGACGACAACTTTCAATCATACTGCTCTCATTTTAACTCCGTTAGAATAAGGGTCAAACAAGGTCAGATACTGGAAAACCAGTCACAGCTATTGCTTTTTTTCCCCTTTGCTTTTCCATAAACAGCAGAGAAACCTGGCAACAAGTCAAATATTTATTTATAGTCGAAATTTATTTTTAGGCATTTATTTTAGTCACTGGAGAACAATCACTGCTACATGTACTTACTACTGTCTGGAAATCTATTTTTGAATTATCCTCTGTCAATGCAAGTTTTTTTTGTCGCTCTGTATAACTGTACATACCCCTCTAAGTACAGTTTACAGGTAATAAGTATCAATACTTCCACAGCATCAGTGTTATTTTGTAGGGAAAAGGCATGTCCTGAGGTCCTTGCTTCGTGTTTTGTGCAAAAATAAATAAATAAATAAATAAATAGCTCTCCATAGCATTTTTTCTGAAGTAAAATGGAGCAGGAAGGCAGCTTCAGGGCTGTGCACTATTACTTGAGCAGACTGCTCCCTGCTAGCAGAGCCAAGCTACTCACAAACCCTCTGCATGCCAACTGGACTGTGCTCCAAATGCAGAACCCTTTGTTTCCAGTGCTGAACCAGAAAGGATGTGGTTCCCCTTCTATATTTATTGCTTTCACAGCCAAAACAGCATGAAACAAAAATTGCACACAGTTTTCACAAGCCATTTCTACTGAATTCACACTTGAAATTTCACATTCCTGTCATGGATTCATCTCTTGCTTGATAAAGTGATATTTTGTTTTCTGTGCGTTTCCTATATCTTCCTCCTTGCCCTCTCATTCAATTTGTTCCACATTTGGGACAGGACCCAAAATGCCTGCAGTCACAGTAGGTTGGCCAGTTATTTATTGACACATGCTCAGGTCAGCCTTTGCAAGGTAAGAAATGTAGGTCTACCCCACTTTACCAACTGGTAAGCGAGTTGGAAGTTACACACTTATGTAACAGGATGACAGACGCTCAAGCCTGCGAACACAAATTTCAGGGCCACGTATTTCAGCCTGCTCTTACATTCCAGTTACCAGTAGAGATTTTGAGAACTTTCTATGCTGTTTACAGGGTTTAAAGGGATCTAGTTCATGCCCTGAACACAAGCCTAAAGGGCCACAGAACAGAATGCATATGCATAAAGCAGCTTAACCATGATTCCTCACAAAACCCCTGCAGAAATGAGAGAATCGTCGGGACAAAAATCAGAAAAATACATAATGATAATCCACAGATCAGCAGTTAAAATCACTGAGCATGCAAGATGCCAACCCACCATCCCAGCCCGCTCAGATACTGAGCGTTGCTATCTGGCTTCTAATTTTCCTGTTCCGTATTTGATATTACACTTTCTGTTAAGATGGTGACATAATTCCTCAATCTTTTGAGCCACCGATTTTGCAGTGTATCAATAAACATAGTGACAATGTCTTTAGAAATGATGCATGGGCAGAATGCAAGCATCACATATTTCTCACCTTCACTCCACCCCTTCCCCTATAACTGCCATAATGGCTGGTTCATTATTGATGACATCTTCAAATGTTCCTAAATGCGTTAAGGTGGTTACTGGACCCGATTCTATCTAGGCCATTAGCTGTTTCTCTGATCATATCAAAATGCATCTCAATTCCCCATCTACCTCCTCGGTACAATTGCTTCATCAATATTCATAAGATCCAAGAGCTTGATATTGATTACCGCAACTAATGGACTTATTATGCAAAGTCATCATGACCCCTGAAGCAGTTCTGCTTTTGCAGCTTATCTAGATGCCTGCTCACAGCATTTTGAGTATTGAGGCAGGAGCAAGCAGAGCAGCACAAAACTCACAGCAGCTGATGATGCCCTGTTAGAACGGGCTTACTCCTCACCTGCCTGAGATGTCATACAACACTGAAAGCTGTCACATTATCCTGAACTTAACAGGAGCCCTCGTTAACACACAGCAGAAAGGAGCAGTTAATATTAACTGATCATTATTAACATTCATTATGGAAAATCAATATGATCATGCTACAACCTCCTGCTGCAGTCAGCTGAGTTATATTCTGATATTTACATAATATTGAGCTCCTGCTAACCAAAATTATGGCAGTTATGTAACATCTTTCAATGTCATGGTGATTTTGCAAACAAAAAACAACAAACCTATTTCAGTTATCAGCAAGAAGGTATGCACTTGGCAAATGGTTTCTAATGACAAGGTTTTATGCTTAGCATGTCCAAAATTAATAACGGCAAGTATCCCTCCTTGGAAAGATAAGAATAAATTCAGTGCAACCACAATATGAGTTGACTTCCTGGTCTCAGGAATAGCTACTTCTGGAAGAACTATATTTAATGAGAAATCACATTTGAAAATAAACAAACACGTCTTTTATTTTTATAAGGTAAAGAATTAAAAGCTGCAGTTAAACAAATAT
Source organism: Odontophorus gujanensis (assembly GCA_013399175.1). Classification (NCBI taxonomy): domain Eukaryota; kingdom Metazoa; phylum Chordata; class Aves; order Galliformes; family Odontophoridae; genus Odontophorus; species Odontophorus gujanensis. Next base: position 148,779 of record VXAB01012745.1, read on the forward strand.
TTTAATAGGAATTAGAAATACTGTATTAAACTAAAGCAATAGCTCACAAGATTGAATGACCTAGAAGTGAGTACATCATCAGCTGAATCCTTAAAAGAAACAAAAACACTAACTCGGAAATTATGATCAGATGCAAGAATAATTTAGCAGAATATTAATGGTCTGACTACAGCTACAGTTAACTGCAGCATAGTTAAATATGGAATTATTATTGGTGCGTGTTCTGTTACCATTAAAATGGAAAAGAATAGTGCATATGCATTTTCAGGGTTCCTTCTCCCTGAACTGCCTTTTTGTACATTACTAATTACATACATCAAAATGAAGATTACTGTCGAATTCATTCTCTTCTGCACCCCAGAAAATTACACAGCCAAACATTAAAATTCTTATTCATATTTCAACATTAAACCTAAATTTCATTTGAAAACCCAAAACAAATCTATAAACGTTTTATAGATTATAGATATGGTTACGCAAAAAATAGACCATTATTCTGTTCTTTGATCCCAACGCTGTTGAAAACTTCTAGAACATAACTGCACACTGGTTTTGGATCTGCCCAGGTGCATCAAAGCATAACAGGTTTTAATTACTTAGCTTCACTTTTTACTGTAAATTAATCTAATCCAAATGTAAGCTTCATGTACTTCAAATAATTTAGAGACGCAATTCCCACATCCACATGTATTTGATAATCGGAACATCTTGTAAAGGCAACATATTTCTGTCAAACTGAATTCATTTAAATGATAAGACTGAAGAAAAGGTGTCAGCCACAGTCAGGGCAAGAGATCATTCCACCTGAGCACATACAGCAAGTGTATCCAGAGCTAAATTGCTTGGATTAAAACATGGCTTATGTAGCATACACATCTTTAGAAAAAAGATACAGGAAAACATGATTTTACATAGACTTGACTATTACAAAGCATGGATAACATTGGATTAAAGCCATATTTGGCTTATTTTATGGAACCCTACAGATAGTTGTCTCAGTATTAGCTGAAAAACACCAAAAATGATACTAACTAGAATGTAATTTGCCATACTCTGTGTTATTTTGATTCCTTGTATCTAAGGTATAACTACATTGTACTACAGAACTTTAGAGTGTGGCTCCCAAAAGTGTTTGCCGACTTAGAATAACTCAGAGATATGCCATTCACATTTGAGAGAATGATGTAAAACAAAATTCTATTTCCATTCAGAATTTCCTATTTTTGGAGTAATTAAGCAATGTGACCTAAAAAGTCAACATTTTTCACGAGACGAGGAACCAAAATTAATTATTCAAAGTACATACTCTCACTCCTTCCATTTCACAGTAGTCAAATTAGCAACACTGAAATGTTTGCAACATTAAGTTTTTGCTGACAAAGATAGAACTAATTAGGAACTGAGGATAATGAATCCAAATCTTATGAGTTCAAAACTCTAACTTTATGTTAGTATTTGGGTGCGTTTTAAGAGAGCGCAAGCATATCGAGATGCACCTTTGACTCACATAACTGAAGAAACTCATTTCCCAAGCGTAACTAGCATAGATGTGGTTGCTATTTATCACAGACACAGTTAATACTTAAACACAAGTCCACTAACATATATGAATGAATAATGATATTATCACAACTTAGTTCATTCTACCACAGACAAGTATGAAGAATATACTGGAAGCATTTATAAGGTGCCAAGTAAATTTCAAGCATGTGCTGGTGTTGGAACTACACAAAGTATGGCAACATGCAAGGAGAGGATGGGACCTTTCTCTGGAAGCCAGTTCAATGAAGGGAGCAGCAGACTGTGAGAGCACAGCACAGTTATGTTCTGCCTCCAAAATAGTCTTGGTAAATCTTGTCCAGTACTCACTCTTAAGGAATGCAAATCTTACCCTAAAAATTAAACTTCACTGTTTACCAACAGACAAGTACAATTTATCACTTTACTATTCAATTAAGTTCCTTAAGTTACTTCCACTAAGTACTAATAGTCATATTTGAATTCAAGGCACTTAACTTACCTCACAAATCACAGAATCACACCCAGAATTATAGAATCGTAGGGGTTAGATTGGAGACCATCTAGTCCAAATCCATGGTAAAGCAGTTCCTTACAGCTTCTTTTTCCCCGAGTCCTTCTCTGCAGAACTCCTTTTCAGCAGGTCAGTCCCTAACCTGTACTAATGCTGGTGGTTATTCCTGCGCAAGTGCAGGATGTGGGGATTGCCTTTGTTGAACCTCCTAAGGCTCTTCATCCAGTTCTCTAGCCTGTCATGTCCAATGCATGGTTAAAATCTGCATAGCTGCTAGCAGAGCTGCTATGTTTAATCCTATACACACTCATTCCATAAATAATATATCCTATTTATTTCCACAGAAGCTACAATAAATACAAAGAACACAATAACACAGCTGATAGAGAAAATTCTCAGATACAAGACACTACTTCTCAGCAGAGTTACAACCATTAGCAGACTTGCAAAGATGAAGTGATTGAGATGCTCTTCACTTTGTAGTGCAACAGCCGCACATGGTCATCTGGAATGCGATTTGTCCTCCACTGCTGAAATACACCACCTACCGCCTCACTGTGCTCACACTC
>VXAB01012745.1:151726-253526 GCA_013399175.1 Odontophorus gujanensis
CGTAGGGGTTAGATTGGAGACCATCTAGTCCAAATCCATGGTAAAGCAGTTCCTTACAGCTTCTTTTTCCCCGAGTCCTTCTCTGCAGAACTCCTTTTCAGCAGGTCAGTCCCTAACCTGTACTAATGCTGGTGGTTATTCCTGCGCAAGTGCAGGATGTGGGGATTGCCTTTGTTGAACCTCCTAAGGCTCTTCATCCAGTTCTCTAGCCTGTCATGTCCAATGCATGGTTAAAATCTGCATAGCTGCTAGCAGAGCTGCTATGTTTAATCCTATACACACTCATTCCATAAATAATATATCCTATTTATTTCCACAGAAGCTACAATAAATACAAAGAACACAATAACACAGCTGATAGAGAAAATTCTCAGATACAAGACACTACTTCTCAGCAGAGTTACAACCATTAGCAGACTTGCAAAGATGAAGTGATTGAGATGCTCTTCACTTTGTAGTGCAACAGCCGCACATGGTCATCTGGAATGCGATTTGTCCTCCACTGCTGAAATACACCACCTACCGCCTCACTGTGCTCACACTCACTATTAGGTCTTCATAAACATTCAGTAAGCATCCATGAATGGCAACGGTGCCATTTTTTTTTTTTCCTGAATGAAGTAATCCAATTCCACACCATTGTTCCACACACACCTACACCTCACAGATGCTATTTTGCCAGACTGTCCCCCCTCTGCTGCCATCTGTCACACAGCAACAAAATTTAAGTGTTGTACTGGTGGGAAAGTACAACCTCTACTGACATATAACCAACAAAATAAAATAAGAGGCATTACTTTTGGAGCAGTCCATATATAACTCTACTCTGCATCTGCTTCTGAGAATGCCATACCCCTTGCCCAACTTCTGGAAAGATAGCGTTATATTATGCAAATGTAATCATATGAATGAAGCTACCTGACAATTCTGCACTCTTCCGAAAGAGTGCCAGCCTCTCTGACACAGATCACGTCTTTCAGATGCTCCATGAATACCAGCAGAATAAAACCAGGTCATATATAAACTCCACAAATGGCACTAAAAAATAAATATAACGGTACACCAAGTTATTATTCCACTTTGTCTCTGATCACAGAATATGTAGAAGCTCTGTTTAGCAATTCAGTCATCACTAATTAATCTGCAAATTCACTACTGACTTTCTCCCAATGCAGGAAGCCAAAAATCAGATGTAGGCAGTAGTGGCATCTGATGATAAACTGAAGTCCTGTATCACAAAACCCAAAGAGCCTCAATATCACTTCTGTATTTAAGACCCTCGTGGATGCACTAAATATCTGTAAAATCAAGTTGCACAAGTTCAGCTCAAAATAACTTGTACAAGAGAACCACAGTGATGAGCTGCCAACGTCAAAATTGAGCTCTGAGGGTCAGCACAAAACCAAAGAGATGTTACACAAAACTTTCCAAGTTATAGACTTTAAGAAGCTATATACGCCGACAAGATCTTTAATGTACCTAAAATTAGGAAATTATTGCCAAGCAGGAGCTACAGTCTGAATGTAACAATCAAAAACCAATGCTTCACGTGACTCAATATAAAGTTACTGTATTATGTTTTATATCTTCTATCAACAGCTTTTAGACCTCAAGATCACCCCATCATTTCAACAAAGCTGTTCACAAGAAAATATACAAAACAATCATAGTTTTAATATGAGCCACAGAAATTCAGATGAAGAAAGATCTTCCTGACACCAATGCAATGAACCACACCTGAAAGAATTTTTTTTATAGATTCTTTTCAGTATATACAGAACCAATTGATTAAATTTATATTGTGAAAATCCTACTTATCCTAATTTGTAAGGGTGCCATGGAAACTTCATGGCATTTCAAAGATTTACGTTAGCACAATATACATGTACTAAAATAAGAAATACTGTTAAAAACAAAAACAACAACAACAACAAATCCAATAAAACAGAATGGGAACTGAGTTAAAATTCAGAAGGGAATGATGCTGTAATCTAAAAAAGCCAAGATTTGGTGGCCTTGCTGGAAGAACAGATTTCTTGTTTTCCGCAGATGCTCTGTACATGAGGTGGGTAGGTGCCCCAGCAACAGACTTATTTTCTAAAGCTTTTAAGCTTCTTCCAGGAATCACAGTGATGGATGAGGTATTTGTAACCTATACAACAGGTAAATTTACAACATATTGTGGGACAGCTTCAAGACAGGGGTGCAACATTCCCTGACAGAGCACTGCACTGAAATGTGTTCTTGGTTCAGTGAAGTATTGCAACTCTTGCAGGCTGCGAAGCCCCTCAAATCACACAAAAGAATCAAAAGCTTACCTATAGGCAACATGCAAGTTGGTAAAGAATATAACCACCACATCCATCCCTGACACCAAAGTGATGATTCAACAGCTACACAGTGTACAGAAAGACCAAAGAGCATTAGATTACTTACAAACAGCTTGTGCTTTTAAAGTACATTTATTTTGACAAATCTGTGGTCAAAGAAAGAACATTTATTTTCAACAGCTCCTCTAAGGAAAAATTAAAAAAAAAAAAAAAGAACTAGAAAGACAGCAGGTAAAATGAGTGAAGACAATGATGACAGAAAAAAGTACTTGCATAAGCCCTAGAATCACCTAATCCTGCTTTCCTGCTGATACACATCACAAAGTTGATGAACTAACTACTTCTGAAGTCCCCATGAAGGGCACACACAGGGGTTCTCCTTCCTCTACAATGCCATTTATTTCCACAAAGATTGTAGAAGCATAATTATTTTTGACATTTCTATTTTGACACTTTTACTGCTCTGTCACATTTAAAAGAAGTCAACAGGTTCGCAGCAGGAACAGTTTTTCTTTATTAAGAAGGAGTGCAGACAGAAATGGAACAACTTTGAAGCTCTGTCCAGCTGGGGAATGTATAGTGGAGCATGGAGGAAAAACACATGCTGCACATCTTGAGAGACGGAAAACCTGAACAATATTTACTTTCTGTAAACTGTTCCCTTTCAATCCACCCTTCTGGAAAGGGTGAGAGAAAGAAAAGGAAAGAAAATACAAAGAAATCACCATTACCATGCAGCTCCAGCGCTTTAGAATGGTCCCTACCTGAACATCAAATGTTTCAGATTTCCCCTATGAGTTCCCAGATTTAGAACAGCACCTCCTGAAAGAAATCAAACTTCTGTTCTCAAATTTTTTTGTCAAACTACAAAGTTAAGTGGAAACACTATTTGTAACAAATTCAGGCAAAAAAAAAAAAAAAAAAACCAACAAAAAGCCTCATGCTATAATAGATTGTTTTGTTAAAATTGGTCTTTTTTAATTATTGTTAGTTTTGGTTATCAAAGCTCATTAAAAACGTCTAGGAAAGGATGAAAAGCGAAGGTTTTTAACAAAAATGCATGTTTTGAGAACTTCTATGTTAGATAATTTTTTTTGTTAGAATTCCTCTTAGGAGGAAAAGAAGCAATTTCCTGTCTTGTTCTGGCATCTTGCCTTTGAGTGGCCAATAATAACAGCCCAGTAAAAACAGACAGTAACACACAGGATCCGACTGTTTCCTCCAGATGCACCTGCAGATGTCCCTTTGCCTTATATAAGAAAAAGTACTTCCTCTGTTGAATCTCTTCTTTGGATAGTTTAAAGGAAATGCATTTAATTCTTTCAACTAGATCTCCAATTGTTTCCATTTCTCTACCGCCTCCTGTATGTTACTGCTCATGGAGGAACATTCTGGATGGGAATAAGTGAAGTCTGGTTTTTATCCATAGATTGTGTATAAAACTTAACATAAGCTCTGCAAAGTTTCAGAATGAAATCAAAGGAGGGAAGCAAATGAGCAAGTCAATCCAGATTAAGCATGCGAAGAATCTGCATTTGTTATTGAGAGTGGATGGAAAAGGCTTACACCTTTTCCATTTGAATTTCCCCTTTTACTACTCCTAAATTCCACTGTCATTGAGAATTTTTTAGATAACACTAACAATACCTTTGCATAACACAGGAAAACTTGGGTAACAGAGGAAAACTTGGAACATGCTGACAAAAAATTTATTAAGTTCCAACACAGCAATCTTTGTTGAAGATGCTTGGGGGAATGCATCAGTCAAGCTACACTGGAAGTTCTTGCACTGAATTTACAGAAGGTTTGGAAGAGAGTGAAGCAGAAAAAATGCAGAATTTGGGCTGCACAACCGCTTACATGGGGCACCTCCCACAACCCGCATTCCTGATTCTTGGTTTGCAGAATACTGGTAAACAGCAGAAACATAAACATGAAACTCCACCAGGCCATAACACTAAACAAGTATTTGTGCACTAGAGGTGATACTGCATAGGAAAACCACTGCACCAAATGTGAGAGAACATACAGCGCCAGGAAATCATTGCAGTTAAAGGGATTGGTATCTCTCTAAAATACAAAAAGAACGCAAAACATTCTTATAATTATGACAGACCCCAAAATCAGCCCATCTGCTGCGTTCTTATTCACTTCAACAGTTTTGTAGAGGGACCACAGATAAAACCAAGCCTCTGGAAATAGCTGCAAAATAATACTGTTCGCATTAACCTGTGGTTTTTGAAACTTGATACATATAAGAACCATATAATTTCACATAGAAAACGCATACCTATCTGTTGTCCATCTTAAAAACACATTTTATATCTACAAATTCTACTATGCCTCACTTTTTTTCTGAAAGCCACAGAAGAGAAAGAAAATGTAATGTTAATTTTTAAAGTCCAGAAGGATGGATTGAAAGAAAACACCCTACAGAAAGTAAATGTTGTTCAGGTCTTCCATCTCTCAACATTTGCAGCACATGTTTTCCACCCCCATGCCTCAGTATACATTCCCCAGCTGGACAGAGCTTCAAAGCTGTTCCATTTCTCTGGATGCACCCTTCCTTCTTAATAAAGAAAAACTGTTCCTGCCGAAAACCTTTTGTCTTATTTCCAAACATAAAGAGCAATAGAAAAAAGAGTAATCAGTCTTCCTATATCTAAGTACACTTAGTAAACCATTCACTATTGCAATATCACATCTCAATAAACAGGATTGTACGACACAAAGATAAGGATTATTGTTCAGTTCAGGGCTCCCCAGTACAAAAAAGGTAGGCATGTCCTTGAAAGAGTCCAGCACAGGGCCACAAAGATAAAGGGCATGGAACACCTCCATTATGAGGAAAGGAGGAGAGACCTGGGACTGTTCAGCGTTGAATAAAGAAGACTCAGAGGGGATCTGATCCATGTCTATAAATATCTACAGAGTGGGAGGCAAATGGATGAGGCTGGACTCTTCTCACTGCAGTGTGTGGCAACAGGACAAGTGGAAGTGGCCACAAATTGATGCATAGGAGATTTCTGCCCAAACGTGCACGAAAACTTCTTCACAGTGGAGGTGACGGAGTACTGGCACAGGCTGCACAGAGAGGTGGTGGAGTCTCCTTTTNTGTCTATAAATATCTACAGAGTGGGAGGCAAATGGATGAGGCTGGACTCTTCTCACTGCAGTGTGTGGCAACAGGACAAGTGGAAGTGGCCACAAATTGATGCATAGGAATTTCTGCCCAAACGTGCACGAAAACTTCTTCACAGTGGAGGTGACGGAGTACTGGCACAGGCTGCACAGAGAGGTGGTGGAGTCTCCTTTTCCAGAGGTCTTCAAGGCCCACGTGGATGCCTACCTGTGCAACCCAGTCTAGGGAGCCTGCTTGGTAGTGGGGATGGACTTGATCTCCAGAGGTCCCTTCCAACCCCTACATTTCTGTGATTTTGTGATAAACTTAGAGAGACAGAGACACATGTTAACTGAGCAATGGAAAGTACTTTAAAACTCCACAGGAATCAAGTATATCTATATATTTTGTTTTTTCTTAAATACTGCCTTTTGAAAGTAGAAAAAACAATAGTAGTTTCTAAAGAAGACCCTCAGCTCCAGAGCATCCTTCAAAGAGACCCTGGCTTCAGTCAGTAATTTGTAGACTTTATTAACACCTAAACTAAATTTGTTTAACAAGACCTGAAACAGGTTGCTATAGCAACATTGAAGTTAACCAGATCTAATATCACCTTCTGACTACCAGCAAATTAATAAGTTTCACAGAGCACATAAGAGCTCAAGGTTAAGAATTTTTCTGCCCTCATATTCTTATTTACATCCAACTTAAAAATTAAGTCATAAATAGCAATTATAAATGCATTAACATTTTTAATATAGGGTTTGCTTTTCTTGTATAGTTTTTTTTTAAGTCATTATAGACAGATCCAAGCAATCTGAAAATGAACAAGGTTGCATTTGCTGTTACCATTATTCTTTAAATCACGTATTTAATAGCAGAAGAAAGTGACAGCTTTATCTCCCAATATCAGTGATAACCAACCAGAAAATCTCTTCTCTATTTAGAATTATATTTAATTGGCTAAAACTTCATGATGTTGTCTGTGGGAACTTCCAATTACTCTCCAAGAAGCCAGTGAATTTACTTGGCTCCCATTGAGCACTCTGTGCATTTTCTTGGCCACACCCAAGAAGAGATAATATCAGAATGAAGCTTGGTGCTGCACTCCCTCCATTTCCTTCTTGCAACAGGCAGCAAAGAGCACTTGGAGCTGTGAAAATACCACCTGGCATGCAGGATCCCAAAGGACATAAGATTTACCAATTGTTAGTTGAATTGGCAAGTGCTAGGCTAAGAAAACATTTTGTATTACAGTGTATTGCAAGCCTAGAGGTAAGAAATGATGAAATGACTTTTCAAGGAATCTACAAGTATCCCAAACCTGAGAAAGTTAGCAATAGAAAGCTGCTTTCTCAGAAATCAGTAAGCAGTAGATAGAACTCCTTGCTTATTCTGTATTCACAAAATGATTTAAGGAAACTGAAACCCAGTAATAAAATAACACAGTGAACAGTATGCAGCTTTCTCTAGCAATATGGACAGCGTTCCAGGAGAAGATAAATCTAAAGGTCGAGCACTTTCTTCCTCAACAGTTTGTTCTCTTCCACCCTGAATGTATCAGCAAGGGTGTTGTTTATAACAAAGAGGTTTTTTGTTTGATTTTGGTGTACCAACAAGGAATTACAGCTAGACCACCAACTGATTCCACACAGGCCACCCAAGTATTTTCCAATATCAAAAGCAAGAAAAGATTGTTGGGAGACTGCATTTGGATTTTTTTTTCCTCCCCAAATCTGAAGGTTTTGGTTTTTTTTACTGGTGGTAATTTAATCCAGCAAGACACACCAAGGATGCAAGATTTCTCCTGTACATCATAAGTGGTGCATAAAGGTGAGGGCTGTTTCGAGGCAGGAGCCCTGATGGAATACCTGCACTGCAGGCAGCATTAACATTACAGCACTGTTACCCCTGGACAGTCAGTTTTCCATGCCTTAGGCAAATACTCAACTGCCTTTTATCAGCATTATTAGTCATTACCATGACAGAAATATAGGATGAAATGAGTACCCATTACATTGCATAGTTACCTTAAATGCCATCCAACCACTAAATCACAAAGGGTTGGAAAATTACTCGGAGCAATACTGTGCTTTTGCATGTGCCAGCACATTTTTCAGTTGATACAAACTCATTAAGACAGTTAATCAATGACAAATCAAAAACCATTCTCTGTGCTATTAATGAATGCAACTTTGTTTAGGTAAAAGCATTGTGTTGAATTACTTTGAACTAAACATCAGCATACAAATCATGAATAACAACAGCAGAATTAACTGCTGCAAGGATTTTCACTTTTAAAAGTAAGTCTTCTGTAACATAAAGAAACTTTTCTTCTATAAATATATTTTATATTCCAATAATCATTTGAAGTCCTCTTACAAAAGTGGCTAAGAAGTAGTCAAGCAAGGATCTGAAGAACTGCCTTTCTACCTCCTAAAAACATATATGCTTCCAATTTCAAACATTACTTTCTGCAGCTTAAAAGGATGTTGAGCTATTTTCATAATCAACTGTTTTCTTCAAGAGTTTTCAAGTAATGCAGCGTGGAAACTAGACTATCTTCCATTATGGTGCCTAGCATAAGAATAAAAGACTGCATGAGCAAGTTGGTTTGATGCTCTACATGAAATTGATAATGTGGAAAATTTTACTTAAGAAGAAAAAACTGAAAATTTTATAACTAATAAGCATTAGATGCTAATTAAGCTGCTTTTTCTTAATTTGCATCATACATGTAGGCATATCATAAAGAATGTGCACAATAAAGATTTGTAACTTGTACATCAGCAACTTTCCCAGCAATATTATTACAAGAATTGATATCCCAAACTTGACTTTGCCCTCCAGATCACAGATAAAGCACACTATCGGCTTCAGCTGTGTCTGGAGAAACAAAGGGTTAAAAGAAAAACTGGAAAAGCTGCCTATGTCTGATCCTATGGGAAAAAAAAAAAATCAGAGCCAAATCTTTGTCTTGCCTTCATCAACAGCTGACAGGAACAGGAAGCAGAGCAAAACAGAACCTAGACCAATAGCTCCTGGTCCCAACTGACAGAATTAGATATATATTTACATTATCTACATATGCAATTCAGAAATTCAGCTTTAACATCAGCACTTCAGATACAGATCGTTCTAAAGTTTTCATTTCATATTATAATAAATAGCATGAAGCTAATACTCTTCTTTTAAGATCAGAACATCAGCTCCAGTGTCTGGCTCATAGAACGCAGCTCCTCTTCAGGGATCTGAACACAGCTTGGTGGTCTAAGGTGAAAAATAGAGCTTTTGCTATTAGCTAGGTATTCTGATGTACTGAAATGGGAAAACTGAACAAAATCAAAGCTTAGAAGGGTATTTCCTTCCAGAAAAGAGCTTCCTTGTTAACAGAAGGAATTAAAAGACTACAGTGATTTACCATCCAAACAGAAATTATTAACTTAATGTAGCACTTTTCTTCCCACTGCCTGGAGTGTCTGATTTAAGGGTTGTCAGAACAGGTATCATGAGAATTGATCTCAGCTCCAACATGCTTCAGTCTCTTTGCAACTCTATCTGCCTGATTCAATTTTTCCCGTACTTTATCCTTAACTGTCCTGTGTAATAGGAGTGTTCACACTCACAGACAGAACTGGTCTGTAGTGTGAAGCGATGATTTTGTCCAAAGTCACAAATACCGTTCTGCTGGGGCAGCATTCCAAGTTCCATATTCACTTACTAACTCATTACTTCTATAATCCTCCCAGTCCCAGAGGAATGATGGTATCTCCTCTTCAGTTTCCCCTTGTAAAAATGCATCCTCTGAAGATTTTGTAACGACTAGTGATGCTACATACATAACATTCAATGAAGACAAAAAATGTCATGTAAATGAAGATATTACTATACGCGGGAAATCTTAGGTTGTTTTCAACGAACAACACCAGCAGAAGGAATAAGACCATACTATCAAGATCATGGTTTATATAATACATTCTAGCACTAAAGTACACTACCTCACGTGCCACAGCTTATACGTAAAACCATTTTGTTAACACCCTAAATAATGCACGCTGATAAAATACTGAAAGAGCTTTAAAAACACATTGCTTTGCTGCTTAAACTTGATTTAGCTTTTCATGCTTCTGACTTGCAGAAACTCTTAGCAGTCTTCTACTTCCCCTTTTAACCCTTTATTTAGTTTTCATATAACTTAAGTGTTTTTGCCACAAATAATAAGAATTACCTCTCGGCCATAAACACAAACAGGAAGAGAAAGCAGATAACGCAGTCTTAGAAAACAGTGTTACTATTCAGAAAGCAAGTTAAATACTGAGATGTAGCCACCTTGATTTCAAATAAAGGAAGCTCTATCTCTGGAGATATGTCACCAGCAGTGAAGAAAATAAAAAATGGACATTAATTGCTTAGATTTTCTTCATTCAAATGAATGGGGCAGTGAGGGGTAAAATGGAGATCGTAGATGGGTGCCCATTTAAATGAGACCACAACATGGCGCAACAGCACAAAACTGACCAAATTAGTAATGGCCTGTTTTGTGTACTCTAGCATTTTCCAGTTAAGAAACCATTTGTTATCCCTAGGAAGATTCCAGACAGGCACAAGGATAACCTAGAATTACAATTGTGTCTTCAGTGATATGAGCATGAAAAGAATTCATGCTGCATCAGTATAAAGAAATACATAAGTACTATTGTAACTGATTTTGTTATTGATTTTATTTAATAATAACGGGACTATATGTTCTTCTGACACAAGGCATCAAATGCACTAACTTTACCCAGGTACTAAAGAAGTATTTCAGTTAGTTAATTGTTTAAACAACAACAAAAAACAGCAACATATAAATGCAGTATTATTTCACTTTCCATGTTCCTCATCGATATATCCTCCTACATGGATTTTGCATACACAAATGCACACAGCATACAACTGAAACACACTTTTCTGTTCAACATCACTCTATCTGCCTTAAAATTTGTATATAATTGCTCCTGTTTTCACTGATAGGACCAGCTCAGAAAAATTCTAAATATGTCTGAAAGAGTCTTTTCTACGGCAAAATTAATTTTGTTTTTTTCTAAACTGGATGGTCTTCAGACAACAAGAGACCTTTTTTTCTAGGCATTCTGTTTATATTCTCAAATACAGAATGCACAGAAATCGGTGATCTGGATAAGCAACTCCACACCTCTTGTCAGCTTGTCAGCATATAAAGGCAGGTTAATTAATCCCTAATATTAGTTTTAAAAAATTGAAATATTACAATTTGCAGTGCTTATTTCTGCTAATATTGAACCTATAAATAGAGATAAATAGTTTCCCTGGACTGTGTGGTTACTTCACCCCACAGCAGTCAATTGTGCAATTTGGCATCCATTCTAAGAGAAACCAAAACTCTACTGTGCTATTCAATTGCTTCTATCTTATGTGTAACTGCTATTATTTGTTGCAACTTTAAAGATAGCTTGCAAGGAAGGATTTACAAGAAGTTATAGCTCCAAATAACAATATCCCAGCAAGAGTCAATGCTGGCTGGGCAGGGACTTCAGACTTTGGCTGGTTTGCACTCCTGGAAATGATGTTGGCAGGAAGTTGAAGGGGAAGTAACACACACTAGGACTGGATAAGCACTGCAGCAGGAAGCAAGCAAATGCAGTAACAGAGCAAGCAGTCAGCAAGATAATGAACTCAATCAAATCTTACGCTAATGAGAAGCAAGAGAAGCTTGACTTTGATTCTTAGTTGCAAATTCAAATGATTAATGGTCATCTGCTCTCTTTCTCTTACTATAACAAAGCATAAAGCAAGCTTTGTTTGGTTTAACATTTGGAGTAGAAGACAACACAACTCATGAACCAGTGCAAAGAACTGAATCTAATCAAACCCCACATAAGCAGAAAACCATGGGACAGAGTCAGGCTTCAGTGCCTGCAGAGGGAGAAACCAGATGAGGTTTTTGAAAGAATTTAAGCAAGACAGGTAGTTACATTCCAGTGAAACTAATGAACAAAATGAAGAAAGCCTCAGTTATTCACTGCCTTCCATAGGGAGGCATTTGCCTCAAGATACCACAACTTTTCCACTAGCTTCTCTAGGAGCTACCAAGAATAGACACTAAGTGGAAGAAAACTTAAAAGATAATGCCCCATGGACACAGACACACACTAGACTAAGCTGAACTCATGCAAACAGTGATATCATGTGCTTTACTTAGGTGTTAGAGTTTTTCTGCACTACACTTAACACCTAACGAGGATGATATTTTATTTAAGCATAATCCCATTAGAGATAAGAGAAAGAAGAAACTGATAATAATCAGACTTCTGTTATTTTAGCAAGTTTTGACATTTTACAGTTTACTTATATTCAGTTGTGCTTGTACAGAGACTGATGAAGGGAAACCGTTTTTTTTTAAGGGAAAAAAAAAAATCTTTTCATCACAGTTACTGAAGCTACGTGCCCATTTCTTACAATGACCTTCTGAAAAGGCACTGATTACAGAGCAACACAGAAGTGGCAGTAAGTTTCCAAATAAAATAAATAACAGTGTGAAGAACTCTGTAAGAGAATCATTTGCAGCAGGAATTACCTAATCTTAAACAGTGCACTTTGTTCAGTTCATCTGTGACAGATGTATCCCAACTTACAAAGTCAATCCTCAGCTGTTATTTGAAGAAACAAGACCAGAATGGAAAAGGCGGCAAATATTTAGTTGAGTGCTATAAAGTACTAATAAAGGTTATATCCTACTGAATTTAACAATGCCATTATTGAACTTTATTCGCATAATGAGTAAGCCTTAACAGAAACTTCAGTTTTCTAATTAACAAACATATGTCTCCCAGGAATATAGAACATAAGAAAAGAAAACTCAACATCAAAACCAGAAACAAAAATAGATTCCAGATGTTTAAGGACAGATTCTTTTCTTAGTCTTTTTAGTGTAGGTATGAAACTAGAAGGTTGGACTTCATCCATGTTCTCTTCCAAATCTCTTACTGATGTGAAAATGTTCCAGTGGAACTGGATTGAATTCATTAAAACCACAGAAGAAATACTGGTTGCCTCATGTTATCCAAATTTTCTTTGACAGAAAACACTGCAATAATTTCACTTTCATCTGTGCTTTAGCAAAATCCAATCTACTCGAAGTCTTTTGTGTACTCCTCTAATACTGCAAACTTTAGCAGTAGTGGTATTGTTGAAGGAATCACTGTTGGACTAGAATATAAATAAAATCCTGTGACACAAAAGCTGAGACTCTAGAAACATCTGGTATTTGCAACTAAACACACTGATAACAAAATTTAATTCTAATAGTTTATTTAGTTAAAATAAATGAAGATGTGATTTCTCAAATACATTTTATAGACTCTCTATTTGGTGTATAATCAGTTAAGGGAAACTGCTTCCACTACTTGTTCTACATATTAAAACAGGAATCAGGAATCTCATATCCTTGATAAATACTGCCACTGCACAAAAACCAGCGTATATTGTGTTGAGAGTTTTAGTTGCACCAGGTTATCTATGAGCGACCTCAGGATTCTTAAAACCTTTTTCCAAAGTCAGTAGCAATGAAATGAAATTTCCTTATACTTTCGACGGTTTCTTATGCTTAGCAAGGCTGGCACAGAAGGAAGTTATATCTCCTCCTTGAAACCTTTCCTTGAGTAGCGGCTCTCAGCTTATAAGTGTGTCCCACAATCCAAGTCCAGTCAGTCCAGCTCATGATAAAAATACCAATATTATTGAGGTCCAGGATTCACTTGATATATGCAAAGGCTGAAAAGTATAGAATCATAGGCCGTGCTCTTTGATCACTCAAGCCAACCTTTCTGAAGCAGTGTAAGTTAGAAATCTTTAAGTAATAAGAACTGTACAAAGAACAGAGACATGAAAAGCAGGATTACATACTGTGTGCCAAACAGCTTGACAAACATAGAAGGGAAGATTATGAGCATATTTCAGAGAAGCCATTCAACAAGATGATATCGAGTTATGTGAAATCTTCTTCGTCTTCCTCAACTCAAAAAATTAGGAGAAATACTTGAACAAGATATGTTGCCCGTATGTAACTTTGTGAAATACTTAGGCACAAATAAGGGAAATGCTTAATCTACCTAGAAGAAGCTAAATAACTTCCAGTGGTGTATCACAATTGTTCTGGCAGATATTCCTCAGATATAGTTCCTTAAAATAAGAAATATGGTTTCTGACAATGAATCCATCCCAAGAAGAATAAATGAAGTAATGAAATGTATCTTACATCTTTTAGATGTCTGACCTTTCTTGAACACACAAACTTACACTCACTGATAAGACCAGGCATAGCAGCTTTTTTAAACCTATAATTAAAAATCTTTCACCTTTGAAGGCTGAAGGCTGTCAGTAGACACTTGTGGTCTTTTTACTGCATTCTTCACCCCTCCCCTTCTAGAAGATAAAGTCAGTAACTACAGCCAGCAAAACATGTTAATCAATAATAGATTCTTAAAAGTAAAAATCTAAAAGTTTATTTAACATTCTGATAAACTGTATCTTCAGGAGTTTAGATACCTTACATCACCTTTAGTGATTTGCTACTCTTTCAGTGAAGAGTAGGTAGTTAATTGAAAACAAGATACGAATTTCAATTTAAAGTTCTTTTCCAGTATCTACCAAACTCTTTATCTCAAGGATAACTTCCACTTACTAACATTAGTCTCGCAGCACAATAGTCAGAAGTACTCGTTTCCCAGAGAAATCTGCTGATGCACAGAAGCATCTTGCCCAATGTCAAGATGGCAGACATAGAAATCACTCCAGTAAATCAGAAAGGAAAACCCAAATCATTGGAATTTAAGAGCAACCACTACTTACATATTGCTTACTGCATCTATTTTCAATGAGAACTTTTCTTCCTTTTTTCTCCTGTCAGTACATTCCTTGTGTGCTTCTCAGGCAGTTATACAGAACTCTGAAGTATCTGTGACCTCTACTTCTGAATATTCACTGAACATGCAGGGGTGGTGGTGGTTGTGGTATGCTGTTTATTTACTTAATCAACTGAAATGCACAGCACTATTCTTGCAAAGAACTCATCACTGAAGGAAAGCCTCAAAACTGATTCTAAAAGTTTGTTCATGGGAAGACAAAAAAATGAAGTCATATGAATTTTACCAAGCTCAAGATAAAGTCCTTACCAGGAGAACTGTACTGTTCAATTGGCACTCTTTCAAAAAAGAAAACAGGATAGCTTCCCTTCTTTGTCATACAATAATTACAGACTGCAAAATGTTTTTAATAAAAACTGAAGTAGATTTTTAAGCACCCCAACTGAAATCTGAAAGAAATTATACATTAGCAAAGTTTAACTGGGAGTTAAAATAAGCTAGAATAAGGTTTTCTTCCCTTCTAGTTCTTTCTTGCATCATGATATTGCTGTGCAAATGTAAGCAATTACATTGTTCTGAAAAAGACAGAAATACAGCTGCTTCCAGTATTATAGTCAGAGGCAGCCTGCCTAAACAACTGGTACACCAGTTTACTGTTATCTGTTATGGAAAATTCAAGAATTGCAATAGGAGATGTTTCTTTTAAACACCAATTGCAGCAGAGATTTCCAAAATGATGGCATGAAGAGGAAAAAAAAAAAAGTACATGAAAGATTCTTTGAAGCCAGTGAGTCTAGTAAAAAGAAAAGAAAAGCATATGCTTGGAAATTTACTGGAAAGATAACAATTTCCTGGTACTGATCTTGGAATTATAAACAGAATTAAGAAGAAAGGGAGTATGTCTCATGAGCTTTACTCTCTACAGTGTCTTGGAGTAAGAAACCACACTGAAGCAAACTAACATTAATAAAACTCAGATTTATTTTGGTTGAGTATTTTGTTCTAGATTCAGATACTTATTTGGCATTTGCCATTTAATAATGGTTAACCTTGGTGCGTGTTAGAAAAATTTTCTAGGAACTGTACCTTCGAGTTAGTATAAGGAAAATCACAGACCACATAGAGTAGCTGGAAGTGCAACTTTCAGTGAGTTCGCTTATTAAAATTATTGCTGGTGATGAAAATGTATGTTATACATTATTTTTAATACCACACAATTCATTTTTAAAGAGAAACTCTAAAGAAAAAGACCAGAAATAATGAAAGCAAATGGAAAACGCTAGCACGAAAATGAAAAGACGAAGGACTAAGTCACATTTAAATCAGAGTATTTAAATCTCTGCTCCAATCACTGCTTGCAAAACTTTCCTTAGCACAGACCCTTGTGAAAGACCAGAGATGATGAAAGGACTTGAACTGCCTTGGCCAGCCTTGCACCTTACATTCTGTGAAATTTTATTTAGCAAATCCTAAACTTGCAAGTAATACATACATGCTCTGTTTGATCATATTTATATGCAGAGACAACCTTTTACAGCAGCAAAATAATTTTCTCCTTATGGGTAGATAACATCCATGAAAAGTTTGTAGTAGAGGAAAAGGAAAAAATAAACTAAGGAAAGGATAAAGGTACCAATGGAAAGTGAACTACACAAGCTCAATCTCATTAACCTAGAGGTGACTCCTATTACACACTACACACATTTACAAGAGTATTTCTGTTCTTTCTGCCAAATTGCATCAGCAGGAATTTGAGGAAGAGTTAGGACTCCTGAGAGGAGAAACAAGATGTGCAAGTCTATAAAGCCATACTGTATTCTGACAGTGATACAAGAATGAATACAGTATTTATGCCAATTTATACCAAGGTCCATTTGCAGAAGTAAACATGTTACAGTTAAAGGAATCTTTACAGAAGAAAATAAAACAAAACCATATCACAACAGTCTGGGATAATGAAGTTCCAGTGCATTCTACTTTTGCATTATACAACCCATAGATTTAGTGAGCAATAAATCTTGAAGATTCATCATGAAGTCTAGCAAACAATGAACTCAGCTGCTGTTACAAAAAACAAGAAAGAGGTTTCTGACTATTCAGAGGTAACATATAGAACCTGGCAACAAAGACTACTCTTTCATCTGCAGCTTTTAGCTACCTTTAATGTAAAATATTTCTAGTTATTTAATCTAGTAATTCTCACATATAAAGTACTCCAATTATAATTTTATTCTCTCATACTATAAAGAAGAGGTTACTATACTGAAGAAGATAAATGTGTATTTAATGATACCAAGTGCCCAGAAATGTAATCAAGTCCAAGTCCCTCCTAATGGTCACATTCACTTATGATCAAGTATTCCATAAGTAGTAGGTTTTATTACTCATTTTCATCTCTAATTGTTGGGATGCTCACTCTACTACATGAATATCATCCCAAAACAGTTTTAAAAAAAAAGTAATATTTTTTCTTATTTACAAAGTATTGCTTCCTCTGGAAGTTTCTTTACTAAAATTCCAAATTATGCACCACAGGTTTCAAATACTGTTCATTTCCCCTAAACCTAAAGGGCAAAAGGCTGTAATGGTTTAAGATCCTGTGGCAAGCAAGCCCAGTTAATGCAGCCGTCTTTTAGTCCACCTGCCTATTATTTCTAAGAAGTCTAAGAGGCTATTATCTAAGAAACAATGATAGTACTTTCCAGCTAAATGATTCTTTTAAATAGCTTTTAAAGCATTTTTTTGTGTTCTACCTCCACTCAATATATTACCATTCTTTCTTTTATTCTTATTTTCAAAGAATTCATAGAACAAATATTCAAATACATGCAAATTTTGAACCTCTATTGAAAGGAACATTCCTAAACTCATTTCGCTGCTTCCAGCCGTACTTAAACCTTTCAAGACTATACTTAAAATATATAGTTTTTGAGACTCCATGTGTTTTCATTACTGAAAATCTCAAATTAATAATACAAAATCAGATTTTTAGACTATGCTGAAGACAATAAAATTTGGTTAATATGTAAAGGAATGTTAACATCCTCAAAACTTCCACATGAATACATGGAATGGTCAGGAATAGAGTTAAAACCACCTTTAACTTGTGCATTACCACATATATGAATCTCCTGACCAATCAATCAGAATGGACTAAGCTGTAACGTTTCTCAACAACAAACAGAGCTTGCTGTTACTGGGGGGGAGGACCAACAGGTGAAGACTGATTGAGAGAACACTATTGCAACAACTGCAACTAGGTAGAGCAAGAAAACAAAAATCTTAACAGAGCATAGGCATTGTGTTCTATGAAATGCAACAAAACAAAGGAACTGCGAAATAAAGACATGCATATAAACTACAATATTAATGTATTTTCACACCATATGCCATACCAAACAATGAGTGATGGATTAATCTATACCTATCATGTCTTATGAAATAGTTAGACAAATACAGGTTTCAGAAACCATATATTTCTATTCTAAATCTAGAATTACTAGAGTTACTAGTCTGTTTCCTTTACATACAAAAACACCAGTACAGTTTTTGATCTGGTAGTTTTCACATTTTAAAAAAGTCCTGGGTGCATGCAGTGGTAATATTAAACACGAACTAGTCCAATGGTCTTGAGTAATTTTGTAAGAAAAAAGCAACACCAAAGACATGTAACACTTAAGTGGAGATAAGATATCATAATCTAAAATGATGTCTACAAGTATGATTTACTATTTATTATTACAGTCATATAATTTTCCTTGAAGAACAAAATCTTACAGGAGCCTCTGCAGCAAAGGAGCCTTTAAAACTCCCCTTGTCTTGCTTTCTGCAAAACACTTGTTTTGGCAAACAGCTAGAAGCTTGCCAAGAAAAGGTCATCGATCTTTGCCTGAAAAACTCAAGCCAGCTTTGTACAGTAAGGGCCTATTACAAGCACAATCCTTACCAGATGTTCCGTCAGCTAGCTGGATGCATTCCAAGGGATGGCTATAAATCCACACAGAAATGTTCACTGGGAAGATGTTTGCGTCAAAAATTGCATGAGCACCCTTAGGAGAGCCTGTTCACTGAGCAGTGTAGTTCAGAAGTACGGTGCATCAAAAGACTGAATTGTCACCAAGTACTGATCCACATTTGATTTAATTTCTTTAAATTAAATTCAATGTAAGGTTCATTTTCCAAACCAAACTCCTGTGCCATTATTGAGGACAGCCTAACTTGAGAGTGCAAAGAACTCTACATGCACTGTCACAGTATTATTTCATTTGTCCTCCTTTGATTCCAAATTCCTCATTTGATTAACAACAGGCATGTACCTGTTATATAAAATATATATAATTTCTCTAACAGTAGTGAATAATTTCCTACTGACATTAAATGAATCGCTTTCCCAAATCTGTTAGATTAAGACTGTTTATTTTAGAAGTTTTCATAAACTTTCTATTTGAGAATCATAACTGTTTTCTATTTCAGTATAAAAGTACACATTGCCCTTACAATAGTTGTAATATTACTCTTTGTAAAAAAAATTGTTAATTAATAAGCAACAAAATCCTCAAGAAACCCATCTGGTTTTTGTTTGCTTGCTTTACAACAGCTGACTAGAAATGCATGATCTGTCTGAACAAAGATCTCCTACAGTTGTAAATATTGTCATAAAATAGGTGAGTAGCTCCAAAAAGGGAAAGAACAAAATCTAGAATAAAAAATAAATTCATTCTTGAAATAAGCTTTCACACTTTAACAGAAAAATTTTAAGAATAAATCAAATAAAATCCAATAGAGAGGACATTAGTAATAACTTTGATTTATGCTCCCTAAGAGGAGAAAATGAAAGCATAGCAGAAGAAAAGTTTCATAAATTAGAATTTAAGCTTCTTTCATGTGTTTGGTTTTATCTTTTTTGCCTCACCTGTGGTTTAAATAAGTTCTGATCTTTTGGTGCTAAAAACATGAACAGTTGAAGAGGGAAAAATCCCCAAATCTTAGAGACACAAAACCAAAGCTTCAAAGGAAATAGGCACTCAGCTAGCATACTGTATAATGAATTTTGAATACAGAGATTCTGGTTATATATATAGTTGGCTTGCACACTACTACTTGTTCTGCTTCTACAAAACAAGAAAGTATACTGGAGGAAAACTGAAAACACTGTAGTGTTCTACCTTTGCCCAGACTCTGAGTAAAATCACTGTAAGCAGAATCCTGCACACTGAGAGAACAGAGGGGAGCAAATTAGTGCCTGGTTTCTCTGGTTACGTATTTTGCTTTACATCAAAAGAGGAGAAAAGATATAAAATAGTCACTACAAAGTTTATATCCCCAAGCACAGAACTTTCCTTACTGGGGAAGTTGCACGAGTGGAAAAGTTCTAACTCATAAATCTACCTGAGTCAAGTGACTGTAGTCAGACACCATACATTAGCACTGCCAATTCAGTTTGGTCTTGTTCAGATCATTCCAGATTATTTTAACTCTCAGAAAAAAAGCCACAGTCCAAAAGCATGATGTTCTAGTGGTTTGCTGAATCTAGGTAAACAATTTCATGGACATCATGCAGCATCTTCACTACTCTGATACTTTATATTTTATCCCTGGAGCAGGAAGACTATCTGCCCCAATGCAGATTTATTTGTACAGATTATTCCTGCTCCACCTACCACTCCACATGAGTATCAGAGGCTTGTCAGGGTCCTGACTCCACCCTTGCATCTCCCTGGCCTCTATACCAGTAACCACCAGCATCCTCTGGCTCTTACCAACACATCCTGTATGACATTAAAATACAGAGGAAGATAAAGACACATACTGTTCAAATTCTGAATTTCAATACAACTGTGGACACCTTTATATCTCTTTCATTATTAAGTGACTCAAATTCTTTTCGCGTTTTTTACCATAAGTACGTGGGTTATGGATCACTACTTCGTAGGCTCTACTATACCACGTGCCAATCAGCATCATTTGCATTTGCAAAACCAAAAGCCTTTGAGTAAACATGTTAAAGAACTGGGAAACCTCTTCTACTCATATTTTTCCTTAAATGTTGAATGCATAACCTGATGGAGTCTGAAGTCTAAGGATACTGTTGAACATCGACACAAAAAGCCAAATCAACCTACACAAGGTCATTTGTATTCATGAAATTCTACCATTATTACACCTAACAGGCTTTATTGTAAAATACAATCTCAAGTTCTTCATCCTCTGAAATATAAGTACCTTAGAAGCAGATAAATCTGAACAGAAGAATGTACTTGAAGATGTAACCTTCTGTGAGTATGCGACTTGTAGACATTGCCCAGAACTTACAACAGGCTGCTCTCAGCAGTATTTACCACCTTCAGTATGAGCTGTGGCATTTTTTTTTTTTTCTGGAATTTGACTGCCCACTCTAAAGTGAGGAATCTGTAAATGTGTAGAAAGATATTTTTATAATGTGAATTTGAGCATCTAACAATGATTAATGATCATCACAACTGATTACACATACTAAGCAGAAAAAATTTTGCATAGTTCTTAAAATTATTACTTACTGTCTATAATAAATACGGGTAGAACAAACCTCACAGTCTGTCAAAGTTATTCTACAAGTCATTCTGCATTTACTGATTCAATACTGACATGTTACAAATGGAACTTAATTTCTAAGTTGATAGAGAACTACCATAAGTAACCAGTATATGACATATGAGCCAATAATTCTTAAGAGAAAAGAAATCTACAATGACAAATGCAGCAACAAGGTCACAAGTTTTAAATATAGCAGCATCTGTCTTTCAGACTATATAAAACTGAGTTTATTGAAAATGTTTTTAATCATTCCTCAAGCAATTTACCTTTTTTACCCATTTGATGGCCATCTGCTATATCAGTTAATGAACTGAATCACAATGTCATTGTATTATGTTTTAAACATTCAGATTGTATTTGGACCTCAAATAGCTAGCTCTTGAACATTTCTGAAATCATTCAGAAAATTTCATGCACAAAACTTTATAAGCACTAATACAGATGAAAAAAAGTACTGACAAGCATGTCAATAAAAAAGTCAATGAGTGCACTTCAGCCTAGAAATAATGTCTGTGCTACAGTAACACTGAATTAGTATAGAAAATCAATATGACCTTGGACATGGATCAGCAATGAAGAAACAGACTGCATGTTTTATAAGAGCCTCTTTTTCACCCAATGACTAATATGCAGAGACACTCTTATCCATAGCCCCTGTAGAAGCCAAAGAGGTAAGACTAAAGCCTTTGTAATCATTACACAGAGTTTGCAAATAACTCAGAGAATAGATTGACCTTTCCCAAGGAAATTACTTACAAGCATATCCACCATAAGCACCTTCCTAACAACTACATATATACACTGTATGTGTGTATATACGCATATAAAGTGGAGTTACCAGATGTTTGGTTAATAGCAAACTTGACTGTGTTTGCAAGTTCGGCAAAACAGCTGGCAGATTTTAGAAGTGCTTATTCTTTATTAAAGATTCTATGTGCTCGCATTTTGTGCTGTACAAATATCAATGAAGTAAAAAAATCCAATTAATACTATTGCATACTTTGTCAGGCCTACAGAAGCTACATTTTTTCCTGTGTGACCAAAGGGTTTTCTTTTTAAAATATCCTTTGAAGTTCTCAGCAGACAGTTATTTGTCATCATTTTAAGAAATCCAACAGAAATGCTAAAATAATAATCAAATATTTGTATAAATGGACTTTACTAATTAACTGTTGCATTTAATTTAACCTATGAGTGGATATCTTATTTTGTATCCATACTTGGCAATTTTTCACTGACACAGCTGTTCGCATCCATGGGAAAAAAAACACATTTACTCTCAATGCACAGAGCTGTTTCAAATTAAATAAGTATCTAAAAGGTAAATAACCTTGCTGATCAGTTTTGGTACAGCAAGTGTAAGGAGCTGTGTCACAATTGTGTGGAAAATAGATACAGAATGGATAGGATTAGAAGGGACCTTAGTTCCTACTCCCTTACTAATGGAGTATTGCCACCTAATTGGGAAATATATAAATACTTGCTCTCCTTCTTTCTATATCCACATCAGCAAAACATGCTAAGCATTTTTCAGGATTGGTTTGGAAAACAAACTATTTGAGTTTTCGCAGAAAATTTGAAATCCTAAATTTAGTGAACATCATCTTCAGTGAGATAAACAGTTGATTTAGCATTATATTTTCCATATGTGGGCCAGACACTTTCTACTATGGAATTAAAGAAAACTGCAAAAATAGCTACTCATCCTCCCTCTCAGTGCATAACAAACACTCCAAAGCTACAAGCAAACTTCAAAACAGTATTAGTTAAAAAAAAGTGATAAAAACGTTTTTTTTTTGTTTGTTTGCTTGGGTTTTTTTGAGTTTTTGGTAGCTTGTCTTCCAGTTCCCAGACTTGAATATTTGTGTTTCCCAGTCCTTTACTGCTTCAACTTCTACAAATGAATGGGAACAAGTTCTAGAAAATGACATTTTTATAACAAATCCAAATACCTTGAGATTTGAACACAGAGTTGGAATTGCT
Source organism: Odontophorus gujanensis (assembly GCA_013399175.1). NCBI lineage: Eukaryota > Metazoa > Chordata > Aves > Galliformes > Odontophoridae > Odontophorus > Odontophorus gujanensis. The sequence goes on from VXAB01012745.1 coordinate 174,616, forward strand.
GCAAGATATCCAGTGGAGAGCAGTCTAAATCACTGGGCTTTTTAGGCAGCTCACTCAAGAAGCGCAGTGTTACTGCTGCAGTAGAGCTACTTCTCTAGACAGCTTCTAAAGGAAATTTCACAATATAGGAAGTGGAAAGAGAAGCTGACAATGCTCTTAAGTGCCTGTGGGTTTGTAGCTTGCCTTCAGAATAAGTGAAAAACTGCAAGTAGCAAATCCAACAACTCAAGCCTTCTTTCAGTAGTTTAAAAACACATCCCAAATATCCATACCAGTATCTAACAGTCTCAATAAGTCTAGCAATGTGATGACGAGAGGCAGAAGTACTCCTTACCTCCTTTTGTAATCTCTCACATTTCCATCTTTTTCTATACACAACCCAAGTGATGAAAGTCCATGAATGATTCCACTTAGAGAGCTGGAAGAAGTTGTGTATTTTTGCTGAAGAAGTCAGCTTATAACAATGAGTTGTTTTTATTATTTTACCATACAACTGAAAGTAGTGCCAAGGGATGAGCAATCTGGCAGCTGTGATCATAGGGCAATTTAATTTTAAGAGGCATATGGTAATAATGTTTTCTGTAAATATCAAGTAAAAAGCTTAAACTATTAAGGATATACTACAAGCAAGAATGTTTCTGCATTCATCATTTAGGATTTTACAGAAAAAAACTAATTTATGTAGCAGTTTATTCACATAGGTGCTTGTGTTCAGAATTAGGGCTGTTGGATCTTAAAGACAATTTATATGCAGCCAAAGCTTTTTGCCCATATTAATGGATTAATCTAATTTACCAAAGCAGAACTTGGATATCTATCTTAAAATCTTTTAGAAGTGCCAGACAACTGAAGCGGTATTATTCAAAGCTGGCAATTAGAAAATTGTTCCTTTTATATTATACATGCAAGTTCAATTTGCAGCGCACAGAATTACTAGACAATATTAGTTTCTAAAAGTACACTACATCTCAATAGCTGATGTCTTTTTTTATTGCCCATTCTATGACTATCTTCAAAAACACAACACCAAGAAACATGCAACATGATTGTTTCCCCCAACTCAAATTATTGCTATAGTTTTTTTTTCCCCTAAACTGCCTTTTCCCCCACCCTCAAGAATCTTATGTGAAACAGTGATAATAACAGGACTTAAAAGATTCAATAGGCACCATCTGAGAATACAGTATTTTATAGTGCCATATATTTTAAAACTAGGCAAACTTGGGTTCTTAATCACACAGATAAACATTAACTACTTCTGTAAATGTAGCTTAAGATTCTAAATGCTCAGGAAGAGACCAAGCAGGATATAGGGCATGTAATTCCTACTTGAAAGTGTGGTGCACATTCTCAGTTTAGGTACTTTTAATCTTGGATAAGTTCCATTAAGTGCCTTTCTGATTTGATTGTTACTCTTACATGTTTGGATGACAGTTTACAGTTCCTATGGCTTCCTATTTAATTACAGTTACTTAGCAATGCTTAAAATCCCAAATTGTATGTTTGTAAAGAGTAGGTGGATTTAGATGTAGACCTAGACACCATTCCATTTGCCCATCACATTCTCCTATTGGGAAAACTTGGAGAGAATTCTGACTGAATAGGCTGAAGCATCAAGCTCTGGGATACCACCAAATTTTGAAGTCTATTGCCAGTAATAACTAAAACTTAAAAATATTTATGATTGTTTATTTGTATTTTAAAAGCCCTTGTAACCTTATGTTGAGATCTATGAAGCAGGAAGAGAATGCTATTTGCTCTGAGACTCTGCAGTGGTGACAAATTCAAAACCAAGACCCTAGCTAACAAATCAGATCATGAGTAGTAAATAGCTCAACCAACACTAGCCAGCCGGAAGTCATGATTTTAGTCTAACCTAGGCTCCTTTCATATTCAGAATATACAAATCAGCTGAAATGAAGAGCATCACTGAAATGTTAAAATATAAAAGTTGCTCCAAAAGTACTGCCTCCAATTTTATGATGGCCCACAACATCAGAGACAGATGTTGGTGGTACAGCAGTAGAGGTTGAACCTTTCCACCAATATTCTGTTGTATTTCACTGTCATGGGACATACAGCAGCGGAGGTGCAGTCTGACAAAATGGCAACTGACATGGAAACATCTATGAAGCAAATGTGTTATTGAATTCCTTCACATATAAAAATGGCATCTACTGACATTCACTGACACTTGTACATTTACAGAGATCAAATAGTGGATATGAACACAGTGAGACAGTGGGTGATGAGTTTCAGCAGCGGTGAAAGTGACAGAGGGGCATCTCTGCTGGTGCAGGTATTATGAGAATGTCATACAGACTCCTGTTCATTACTGGTAAAAATGCACAGCTAGCATTAGCAACTTATTTTCAAAAATGCTGTTCTGTAGCTCAGTATTTGTTCTATCCAATAGTTATTTTCTCTGTATCAGATGTAGTTTCCATTTGAAATAAACAGGAGGCATTACTTCTGGAGCAGCCTATATCAGTTGTACTCTATTTACATGAATATTTAGATATGTATATAGAGAGATCAAATTAAATTGGCATTTTTGAAAAAGACTAAGTCAGATTCAGTGTGAATGTTTGCTTACTACCGAGCAAACAATGTTATGTTGCACACAGTGGCTATGTTGAATAGATGCTTTATTTTAAGACAGTAAGCAAGAGGATATTTTCAGAGTTAGACAGGCCTTAGCCTTAATGAAGCCATCAAAAATAGAATTTCATAGTGTTGCTAATAAAACATCATAAAACAAGTTTAGAAAGTGCTGAACAAAACTAGTCCACTTTCACTTGTGAGGAAAACCATAGCTTTCCTAGAGAATTTTGCGGTGCTTCTACTCTAAACTTTTCCATGCCTACTCAAATTCAGTGGGAAAGCCCTAGAACTACTTCTACGGCATTTTGTAAGCAAAGCAACTCCTCTAGGGTTCTACCAAAATGACCCTAATTAAAGTCTCAGTCTTCCCATAAGATAACATTTCATAAGTTTTCTTCCTCAGAGGCCCATTTCTATGCAAGTTCTCCTGCTTTCATGCTCCCCTTCAATGCTAACATAGTAAAACAAAGTCAGCTCTGCAAACTTCTTTCCAAGTACCTGCAAGTTGTCATAGGGGTAATGCATCACATAACATAGAAAACATTACCATAACCTTCCCCCCAACCCCCCCCCAAGTAAAAGTTTAAAGAGTTTTAAATAACGCTTGAAGTACAACAAAACATCATTCTCCTGCCTTTTGGTAGTCCAACACACCTGAACACATCCTGCAATGGAATAGTAATGCTGTGCTTGCCTGGGTATCAATGAAGAATAAATGGAAGCCTGGAAGAACATCTACTTGCCAGCACATCTTACAAAGCAATACCATTAACCACATTTTTGTTATTCTACTAACTGCTACATTAATAAAAGATCTAGAAAATGCTATTAAGGTGACAGCTACTACTACAATATAAAGATAAGCAGGAAAAAAAACTTAGAACTGAATACTTTGTTTTTAAATTTCAGGATTTAGTGCAGTATATGTTCTTGCAGGATACTATTTGTAATTGGTTAGAGCACAGTGTTATACCTTTACATAGAAGAGATACATAAAACGTTCTTCCACTGTTTCTTAACTGTGCCAGGCAGAATAATTTTCATACCATTTTTTCAATTGTCAGGGTTTACATTAAACTTCTTTAAGTATTCTGAAGCTTGTTTAGCTGATCTCTATAAGCTACTCAGGAAAACTGTTAAGACAATATCACTTAAAATCATTCAACACAAACCAGACATCCTCATTCAGCAGGTCAGGTTGTCATTTATAACATGACCAACATATATCATTCCTTCATGAAGTCCCTTATTCTTGCCACATACCACCTGACTGTGATCCCAATTAAACAGCAGAAAAACACCTTACATAATTCAAAACTACTTTCATCTCATTACTGCACTTTCAGTTGGTATTCTTACCAGCAATGATTTACAGGTTAAGACAAAATGGAACTGCTTATTGACTCAAAAGAATATACATTAAAATATGTTCACTTTAGCTTAAACTTATACAGATTAAGAAGGCATTCACACAATCATCTCTAATACTTCTTTTGTTGAGGCCCTTGGAAGACTCCATTCATTAAGGAATAAGTAAAAATTGTCAAAGTCCCTACCTTCACCTGACGATCCTGAAAGGTCTATGATGACATACACTCTCCCTTCTGGCTCCAAGTCAATCTGCAATCAAGAAGAGAATTAAAAGAAAACTTAGAATGGCCGTCGAAGAAAGTGATATCACATGCAAGGAAACCTAAAGCTTCCAAAACCTATGAAGCCAGACTACAGGTGGGTCTACAGTTCACTACTAACAAAGTCTACTTTTGCATAGAGGTGCTGAGGACCTTGCCCCTCCCTGAAGTACAAAAGCAAGCACCCTTAGCACTTGGAAAGTTTGAATCCAGTGAATTTTTACAAATCAAACAATTTAACATACTGTTCTTGGAAACAGTGGCTTTTGTATGGCAGTTATAAGGGAAGAAAGCTAAATGGTTATATCAAGTAATCTTTTATTTTTTACTGTAATTTATACCAAGTCCAGCTATGCAAATGTGGAAAAACAACACTGCAACCTATTCAGATCTCAGCAAGACAGATCAGCTGGTGGCAGAACAGGGGTAAAAATTAACACATACAGCCCATATGGTCAGTCAACACGTGTTTATAATACTCCCTTTGTATCCTCACTGGAAGGAAAGTAATACATGCTTTATCCTCTTTCTCTGAGATGAGAAATTTATTTATTTTCACCATTGGTGGATTTTAATGAGTTTGCTTATGTGGTGATCACTCTCAGCAAGAGCTATAGGTTCTCAGTATGAAGTTGCTGTACTTAAATGCTAATTCTTACAACCTGCAAAATTTTAGGTATAGCAATGAAGTTCTCATTATAATCCTTACGTATTTTATGCACATCACCAATTCTACACACTGCTAGTCTTGCATATCTGAATTGTGCCCCACACATTATAGACAACTTTTGTAGCTGATAATCTCTCAAAAATTAAACTGTAACTAAAACACTACACAATCCATAGCTCTGAATGCCATGTTGCAGACCTCACGCAACTGCAGAGAATGTGAGCAAAGCCAACATGCTGTTCATTAGCCTTGTATTTTCATTCTACTCCAGTAAGTAAAGCACATACAAAATTGCACAGCCACTGTCAGGGCACTTCGATCACAACTGGTCTTGTTTTCTAGGGTCTATCCCATTTTGCATCGCTCCAGCCAGGCACAGAGCAGCCCTAGCACTGAGCACCTCAGAGGGGACAAGACCAGGCTGGGATGTGGGCCTGGCTCCTAGGACTTAATGAAGTCTGCTGCATAACAAGCAGAAGCAAGTAAAGAAATTAAAAAATGATGTACCCCAGAAGGCCCCTTCTTTCCTCAGCTGGAAACATAGCAGAACTACAGGTTCTCAGTGGCAAGGACACAGGAGAGAGCATGCACCTCATTGCTAGCAGTCAGCAGATCCTCACTGTCCACTGCAGGAGCCTGATGTCTCTCTCCTAACCCAATGCAACAGCACCCAGGACTCACAGTCAGCAGCAGACATCATGTGCTCTCCCACATTGCCATATTTCACTTCCTCCTGCCCCATAGCAACAGGGAAGGTGGGCCTCCTTTCACCAGTGCCAGCCACCCAAGCTGACACCAACTACACACAGATGCTTCTGAAGTCACAAGTGACCTTTGGGAATGACAGTGGTCTGGAATATTATTGCAGTCAAGAGACCACTAATTCCCATTAAGAACCTGGGAGACCATTCAGTTCATATTTGCAAATTAGCAAGTAAATGAGAATACAAACCAGAACTTTGCGTTAACCAAGTATATCTTGATTATTTTGACAATCACAACTTGAATGTAATTAATGTTAATTCAGAAGCTTAATAACTAGACAACTTAATACATCATACAGGGGAGGATATCACACATTTATGACAAATGTATGACTGATCATAAGATAAAATGGTAATCCTAGGATTGTTTTTGCAAAGAACTAGTTAGTTTTCTTCATGAAATTCTCCAAAAGGAGCATCAAAGTTTGACCCTGTTGACAGCATTTGGAGTATACTGTAGGTGGAAACTGTCCACATGGACTGTAAGAAACACCCAAGCTCAGTGCTCTGCCCTGTTCTGCCCTTCTGTGTCATGATCTTTGTTTTCAGCTTTCCCTCAGCACCTGAAAGGACCTTTACAACAGAGGATCTCTTCTGGTCCACAGCTGCTGAAAGCATCAAGGTAACTCATGATCCTCCCTCCACAAAAGCCCTTTTGTGCCTTTCAAGAAACAGCCAGTAGATAAATTCACAGGTCTGATGTCAGAAAAACATACTAAGAAAATAACCTCAGCATCTGTATTTTTAATACATGAGGTAAGAAATAGGTGTTAGCAAGGCCAGGGGTTACTCAGAGAAGGGGAAAACAAAAGCGTAGTCAAGTGTTATACCAGAAAATGACAAATGTTGAGTAAAGATATTTTTAACAATTTCTGAACTGGAAGTGTGAGGTGTTTGGTTTTTTTTAATTTTTTGTTTTAAATGAAGCTACAGATCTCGAAACATTTATCCTTTCCTCTTGCACTTTTTAAATGCAGAATGTTAGAAGATCTGAAGCAGAGGTGGATGGATAGACTGATGCCTGTACTGAGGGCAGCATTCGAAAAAACTGCTACAGTTCTCAACAGATGGCCATATTAGAGATGCACTTCTAATACTCTGTATCAGCATTATACACTGTTTGGTTAAGCTTTCAGTAAAGTACTTGATGCAGTTAAAATCCCAGCATACGAACACACACAACCCTTACACTATCCTGCAGAAGAGCCATACAGCTGAAGGAGCTGATAGCCATCATGAAGTTTCCCTTCTCCTTGTTTATTAAGCATGACCAGCTCTATGGGGAAAAACTGGTGCAACGAACACAAGTTTCCATTATCCATCATGTGGTTGACAACGTTGTCTAGTGATTTCAATTTTTCAATTTGCTGGTGACCTAAGCAGAATAACTATACTTGAAAAAGCTTGCAGACTGTACAATGTCATTCCACAAGTAACAAAAGATGCATGCAGCATGCAGCACAAACTGAAGTTCCTTTTTTTTTTTTAAACCAGTAGTTCACCGTAAGAGTCAATAAACCAGTGTTCTATTGCTATAGAAAGTCATCACTGTCAAAAGAATTTTCACTGAATATCCTGAAAGATACACGTGAAATGCCCTAATGTATATGCAACCACAACAGAATGATTGGCCAAATTCAGTTGAATATAACAGACATTCTTGAATGCAATGGAAATAGTCTAAGCACAGCAGTTCTGATTTTCTCTTCGGTTCTGTCCTCTTACCAACAAGACTTCTTTCTGAATGTAGCCAGACATTTATACATGAATAGAAATGCTATGAGAAGATACCTAAAAAGATGAGACTAGTTAGAAGGACAACAGGAAAGAAGAGATGCGAATGAGGAATGAGATCAAGGAATTGACAGAAAAGAGCTTTGCTGTTACCAGGATATATCCCTTGCTCATACCAACCACATTCTCCACAAGCAACAAAAGATGTAATAATTATCACTGAGCAAATCTTTTGATCACAGACAAGTTTTTGTCCTGTTACTGGCCTATGCCATTGTTGTGAAACTAGTTAAAATACAGAGTTATAGTAAGTAAAAGTAAGATTAATTGCAAATGTACTTTAAACAATTTCTATGATGCTAAGATCTTTATGTTGTAGGTACTGAGATTGGTACAGCAGTTCCTGGAAAACTGCACCAACCTTGAAAAGCGTCAGGCTCACATAAAATATTGATAGCTTGTTTCACAGAACAAAAGGCAATCATCCAATAAAAACTAGACATACTTTCTGAGGAAATAAACATACTGAAGCTATGGCCAACTTTCAGCATATTGAAGGCATTTGTATAGATTCATAGTCATTAATGGATTTTATTTTCAACACCCTTCTGAGACAGTTCCTCGTCTGTAAAGAGATACTCCCAAAGGCACAAGCTAGACTCCATGACTTGCCAGAAAGTTATAAAAGAAGTCTACAGTTAAACAAGAACTGAACTCTCATCTCTGGAGACCCTGTCTGTCCACTGAATCATTTGTCCTATTCCACCCTTAAGCTTCACTTTATCAAGCTTCACGCATCCTGTCTTTCTGCAATATCAGTTAGAAACATCAAAGTACTGTGTTTAAAAAAAAAAAAAAGCTTAATGGGTACACTTCTAGGATGCAAGTCCCCTATTCTTCCATTCAGTTACAACTCAGTGAAAAAAAAATAGCAGCAATGTCCAAAAAAAAAAAAGCTTAAATATCTCTTCAACATTTCCAATGTAGATAATTCTTATGCAACTCTGAAGTAAAGCAAATTTTTTTCAAAGTACTCAGAAGGATTTTGAAAATACTTCAGTCTTCCAGCGAGGTTTGCTTTTTGCAAGCTTTTAACACTTAAGCGGTCTTCCAAAAAAATTTGAGTTCTAAGGTTCTTTCCTCATAGGAAGCACTATCATTCCTATTGCCTCTACAAAACTCTGACAGGACTCTCCTTAGACAAACGATTTGCTGAGGAAACTAGACAAACTCTAATCCTAGAGAGATGAGGAAGATTAAAATACGCTATCCTATTGAGTTGTACTGATAGTTTACATTTGAATATGAAGATTTTGCATTCTTGGCCATCGTACAGCCTGAACAAATCCATTAGCACTTGAGGCTACTTATTTTCATTGTAGCTGATAGCACCGTTACAGAGATTTTACAATGCCATATGGAGCAAAACAAGACCTGTTGTAAATAAATGATAAATCACTGTCCTCAGTGGCTCCATGCCACTTTATCATAGGTTTTCATTTGACCATAAATAACAACACAGGAATGTCACTGAAGTTTAAGCACATTGTATTTGTTTGCATGTTAACTTGTCAACGATAATACTTCGGTTTCTTTCAATAAACACAGATCTCAAATCTGGAATAAACAATAACTAGATAGGAAAATCAGTTATGAAAAATGTTAAAAGTCCAAAGCCTGAGGAAGTTTTACTCCCATGTTCCCAATCTACACAGAATGCAAAATACAACAAAAACTTTTCAACTGCAAGGATGTTTAGGATTTTGCCAACATAAGAATACAAATGGCCTGTATACGCAACAGAAACAGAAAGAAGTCATAAAACCTGCTTCGCACCTCTTGTTGTGATGTTCTATGATTATTTGATATTTGGATAGCTTAAAGCATAAACCTCCAAACATGATTTATCACCACAGATGGTTATTTGAGTTACACTGAACATAGCATTAGAAAGTTACTCTTGGAACAGCTTTCCTGAGCGTTTCTTTAAACTGAAGAAATAACCTTCAAAGGCTGGAGGACTGCAACTCTTTTTTTTTTTGAGAATTATTTAAATCTGCAATAAATAGCATACAATTTCCATAAATATTGTAAAAAAGAAACATATCAGAACACTTGTAATCTAGTAGAAAATGACTGGAGAAAGAACCTGTGCTGTTGCTTTGTTCTTGAACCACATGATCTTTTCTGCTTCAACGTGAATAGTTAATTGAGTGCCCATTTTAACTTATTTAACAGAAAGTATAAAATTAATACTGACAACTTTCAATATATTCAAAGTGAAAGCAAACTACATCTGAGAGAAATAATGCACTAGCAATCAGATTAAACTCAAACTTCTCCCAGCATTTACACCCAAGTCTCCAGTAAGCTCAACTAAAACTGATGGCTTTGCAATAGGCTATAGAAGGCCAACAAAATAGCTGAAAAAATTTTACTAAATATCTGAAAGTTATCTGAATGTTATTAAATATCTGATTAATAACACAAGGTAAACTTGACTTTTAAAGAAATTGCACAGAAAACAATTTAATATGTTGAGTAATCTTCCCTAGAATCTGTTTACCTCCACTCTTTTATTCACCACCGCCTCTTGCTCTACTGGCCAGAGGAATCAGGCTCCTTCCAGAGCCAGTGTATTGCCACAAAGTTCACAAATCTGCCTTTCATTACAAATGTTATATATTTGATTTTTATAATTACAGAGAAACTTAACACAGCTTGCTGTGTTGTAATTGACCACAATGATATACATAAAAGTTAAGACATTTTGGCCACAGGGGATTCTATCATTTATTTACTTACACTCAAAAGTCAACAAAAAGACATCAAACATCTTGTATGACCTACAGAAAAGATCAAACACTTTCCAGTGCCAGACACATGTACAGACATAATACAGAACAGAAGTAGCCAGGGAAAAACAAGTTTCAGCTAAAATAGCAACAGTATTCAGAAATCAATTCTCAAACAAGAACCCTTCCATTACTTAATATAGCATATACAGATATTCAATGAAGTGTCCCAAGCATGACTTTGATCTTCAATGACCTCTAAAAACCTCCCAGACACCAATGGAAGAATATTTTTGAACGCATAGCATTATACAAATGCATGTGTTGACCTTCAAGCACTCGCATTCTCAGAAAATCTTATTTTCTGTTTTACAAGGAAGAACAACATTTGTGGATCACTGCATTAGAACGACAGTGTTCGTAGTTCATCTTCTGGTAGAGGCCAGAATGTGAACACAGACGGATGGCTGTATTTACATACAGAAAGACAGCACAGCAGTACAAACGGCTGCAATGGCATCAAGCAGCATGACCACAGAAGCATCACTGCACAAAACAGAGTTTTTAACTCTTTGATCTGGAGGAGAAAAAGACTAACTTTGCTTTCCTGAACTCTGCAGGTAGAATTGGAGTACGTACAGCGTCAGATTTCACTGCCCCACCCCACTCTAAAGATCTTTATTTAATCTTCCTCTCATATTGAGGATATAGTACTAGAAAACTGTCTGTTTAACACAGTTCTATGCCCAAGCAAGTTTAGATTTCTAAATATCTGCAGTAAGGGGCTAGAGTACCTCCCCTATGACAGAGGAAGGAGTTCAAGATTGTTCAGCCTGAAGAAGAGAAGGCTCAAGGTTGATAACACTGCAGCCTTTCAGTTTTTGAGGGGGGCTCACGAGCAGGAAAGTGAGCGACTTTTTACACAGTTTCATAATGACAGAAGGTGGAAGATTTTTAAACTAAAGGAGGGGAGATTTAGGTTAAATATCAGGAGGAAATTCTTTACTCAGAGGGTTGTAAGGCACTGAAACAAACTGCCCAGAGAGGTTGCAGATGTCCCACCCCTGGAGGTGATCAAAGCCAGGCTGGATAGGGCCTTGAGCAATCTGATCTGGTAGGAGGCAGCCCTGCAATGGCAGGGCATTGGAACTGGATAATAACTGATGTCCATTCTTCAACTCAAGCCACTATACAATTCTGAATAAGAGTCAATGAGAGGGAAATAAATCATTGAGTCATTTATTCACAAGCAGGAGGAAGGGTCAATAACCTTACGAGAGCAGACCAGCTAGTCGGCACTCAGAGCATTTTGCAAATGAGTAGGTCCACTGAGAATCATACTAGCCTAAGTTGTTCATGCATGCACACAAGCTATTTTGTAAGCTTGTTTTAACACAGTACAGTTATTCTGAGAATGCAGCATGTATATCTGCTGTACTATACTGCAGCCACACTAGAAATGGAGGTTGCATCATACTACTACAAGTAATGAGTATAAAGTACAAAGAAGCAATGCAAGCCCAGAGGTAAAATGAAGTATAATGAGCCAGAGTTGGGTTTGGCTAAAGGACACTCAACTAGACTGAGCAAAAGCAAAAGTCTGTATAAGCAGCAACAATAAATCATCACCATACAATCACTTATCACTTCCCCAGTAGACAGTGATTTCAGAATAAAGAAACTCCATGTTGCAAGATCTGATTTGTAATTTCATCACAACGCTTTCCAAAATCCATTCTTTAACATACCATAGTTAGCCCAGTGGCACTCAGTCTGTAAAGAATTAACTTGCTGACAAAAACATTTAAAAACATCTATTTCACTTATTAATATTTTGTTACAATACAGAACTGCAACCAAGGTTTATCTACAAATGTAGGAACAAAATATGTAATTATTGCACTAAACAATAGGGACTGCAAGTACATCAGGGTTAGCTTATTAACACAGATTTAGAAAGATACATACTGTTATAAAAATTATTTTGTTACAGTAAAATTTCAAAAGACCACTTGCTTTTACATGCAAGCTAAGCTTAGAGCTGGCATATTTATCCAGGCTCAGGAACTACCAAAACACAGTGGTTTAACCACATAGACATTAGATATTTCTCCTTAATTTCAATATTCCTGTTAACAACTTTTTAGACTATCATCATGAAGTAGGTATCAGTATAATATTAAGTACACAGATCTGACAAGTTCTTTCCTGTCATTTACAACAGTTTGGTGTACTGTACTGTATCCTGTACAGTGGATTTAGACTGAATTCTCACACAGTAGTGTAATCAAAGCAGCCCTGTTTCTTCATTCCTCTCTTTATGATCAGAATCCTTTTCTGCACTCTTCTCTTTTCCAAGGCATACTATTGGAAACTTTGATAGTATGTAGTAGGACATAACCACACAGTATTACTGTAAACAAAGGAATCAACTGTGCTGATTTTTAGGTCTTAAAATTCAATGAGATAAATAGTTGGAAGGTAAGCGGTATACATTCAAACTCTTCCTAAATGAAGTAAAATGTCTTCAGAAGCAGGATATAGGTAAGCATTAGGAACTTGTGATATTTAGATGAGGTGAAGTTGCCCTTAATTTTCTCATATTAATCCAATGTTAGTGCTGTGGTTATAAAAAGAAATTCCAGAATTTGTCTATTAATCAACAATACCTTAAAACAGAAGTTAGGAACACAGCTGATGTCATGGTTTGAGTACTCCTCTTACCTATACTGGAGAGAAAACATTCCCAGACAATCAATGACAAAATTAATATACCTTATATGAACTATCAGCAGAAAACGAGGCTCAGCATTCACCTCAGACTTCTCTAAGTGCTTCACACTGAGTATTTGAAATACTACTGAGTGATTCCTTTCAGTAACTTTCCAGAGAGGTCATACTGAAGTTGTAGTCATTAACTGGCCAATTAGAAGAAAGCAGCAGGGAACTGAATCAACCTTGGTTCAGATGTATGTGAAGCTGTATTGGCTGTGTTCCAGACAAAGAGCAACAGAACTCTCGTATATAAAAATAAACTAAACCAACTACTGTTTACAAGTTTGAGTTCAGTTCAGCTCCCTGGGAAGAAAGGAGAAAGGATTTTCTTATCTGCAAGGCAATCACATTAAAGGTTCTCTCTACTTGTAATCATGATAAAAATTAATCTTCCACTAGGAAGGAAACAACTCGATCCAGAATTTTGCAAACAGACACACTGTACCTCTCTCACACTCATTAGGACTCCCAAGCAGCTTGTTGGTGTTCAACACAGACATCAGATGCAAGAAAATTAAAAAAATCCAATTTTAAACTCTTACTATTCTACTTTGCCAAGTTGATTTAGATAATAAGGAGATTTTCATTTCTCTTCAATAAAGTGGCTGAAATAACAAAATATGCAGTTACGATAGACAAGGAGATGGGCCCAGAAGCATCTTTGATCACAGTAAATGGCTCTGAATTAGTATATTCTTTTCTTCAAAATTTCCTGAAAATAAACTATTTGTAGAAAAACTCTAAAAACTAGCAAAACCTTTCTGAAAGTCCCCCAGCACTGCAGCTACTCCTCTTTCTGCAGAAGATAGGTCAGTGCTATAAAACCCATTTCACTTTGTAGTTGCTGAAGTGTATTCTGTGTCAATTTTTGGCTGATGATCAATGCTGTATATGGTCCAGGTACAACGAGAAACTGTCACAGCCAAAGCAGGAAGTAAAATATTTCAAAAAGTTATGGTAAAATAAAATTTTATGCTTTTAAAGTAAGTTTGGACACAGAGTCTGTTTAATCTCATTATAATACTTCTCATTACTATTTCAACTGTCTTCTTACATTAAAAGACAGTTTTTCTCTAACAGAGCTAATATTTTTAAAACTAGTGAAGAACTTCCAAACAATCTTTAAATCAAGACACCAAAAAAAAAAGGGATGGCTTTGGGTTTGCAATATTCCTTCATGGAATTACAAACTTGTCACCTTGAAGTAAAATTACTTATGGTACTCGGTTAATAAATAAAGAGGAGATTTGAGAACTTCCTTTTAGCTCTGATTTGTTTTGTTTTTAATTTTTTTCTCCAGCAAGCTCTAAGATAAAAGCAAGAATACACGGGCTTTAAGAATAAACAATCTTTTGTCGGGTTAAAGATGGAAGGAAAAAGTATGTTCAACACAAATATTCTCTGTCCTTGCACATATGCATCTGTAACCTTAGCTGCTTTACAACAAACATGAACATTACAATAAACAAACACTGAATGATATACAAACCACAAAAGAAAAAAGCAGAATTGGCATCAAGCATTTAAACAAAAGTATCCTTCCTGGAAATAGTTCTCCTACTTATAGCATGCCAAGAATTGCATTGATTCAGAACCTTTGTTCAAGTTATACTACAAGCTTAAAAGAAATTCCAAAGAAGAAACAAGAACACAGTTAAAAAAAATAAGTGACCTGCAAAAGTACCTTTGCTTTTCATGTTTATTTGTTAGTTCAGAATGGAAGACTTCATTCTGCCTTCATACCAGGTAATGCCCAAGACTGCACATATTAGTTAAAGAAATTGGCTGCCATGTGGATTTATCTGCTCTTTTTCATGCAGAGTCCAAACCCAAAGGGCATGTACAAGGATATCACACTTGCAGCTATCACTCCTAAGCCTGCAGACTTCACCATCCTAGGCCTCAAATTAGAAAGGGACATTTAAGTAACTTAGCACAGTGTGAAGTGACTGGAATGAGAACAAACTTGGAGCTGTCATCTTCACAATGCAGGGCAAACACGGCAAGTACAAACAGGTTTGCGATTGCCCAGTAAACTCCATATAATGCTTCTGTACAATAATGATGGTATGCAGATGTTGCCTACCAGATCTCCAACCTGGTCACAAGTTTTCCAGTGTATCAGACCAAAACACAAGAAGAATGTGGGAGTCACTACTAACAGTTCATCACTGTTTCAGACATCACTGAACTCTGAAGACAAAACACCTTCACTTCTCCTTTACTTTAGGTAGTGCCATAAGTTCTTAAGAGTCTTTTGTTGTTGCCTGAGCAAAATAGTAAGTGTCTAGCTCTACTGATGGTTTACTCTAATTACCACATTAGAAAGATTAATGAAGCTAATTCTGCTAACAAAGCAGCTATCCTGAAGACCAGAATTATCAGTGATTCACTTGGACTTCCTGTGCAGCCTAAACCATAACAAACCCAGAGCAATTCTGAGATCCTCTAACACCTGCTACAGAACATTGCTACAAAACTGCTCTAGATCACATTACCTGTGACTGAAACCAAAAAGGAAAATTGAGTGAAGTAAAATTTAGTAACTTGGCACATGCTGCCAGACAAGTCATATTCCATGAGTCAAACAGACCAGAATGTAACGTCTTGAACACAGAGATTACAGAAAAGGAAACGGCAAAAATACCCACTACTATTATTACTTTTCCTGAAAAGTCAGATGGTAGATTCACTGATCAGGAGTGCAATAGTAGCAAAAGATACATCCTCATGTATGCTGCATTAATTGATATTTTTCACAGAATCACAGAATTGTAGGGGTTGGAAGGAACCTCTAAAGATCATCTAGTCCAACCCTAGGACTATTTTTTTTTTATTTTTTAATTTTACTCTGTCTTAGACTTTCAGACACCTTTGTTTTTCTGGTACTTCCTGGAGACAGGAGGGGAGAGGGCACCCTTTCATTTATCCTGTCCTATATTGTAGTGGTTTAGTTGCTCCCCCTTATTACATGATGAAACAGGATGTGAGGTACCACACATATATACACACATTTTGCAACTTTTTTTCCCTCCCCCTCTCACTTTTTCCTGTTCTAAACACACACATCCAGATCCGTATGATTTCTTTCTAAGAGCCTAGGTCGGATTTTCAAGGGTACTGAAACTGGAATCAGAATAACTGAAGATATAAATGAACAACAATTCTTCAGATTTAAACCAATAAGAATCATTCTGTTTTGTTATGGTAGGGCATAGTATGTTGTCTACTTACTCTTGTATCAAGCCAAATTAATAAAGCTAAGCTAATGTCTTCCAGAAAATGCTTTCAGTCTTCTGAAAGTATCTTGAGATGAAAGATCTGTTGCAACCCTTGCTAATTGGTTTCATTAGTTTAACACTTCAATGTGAAAAATTCATGCTTCACTATTCATTTTCAGCACTCTTACTTGCCATCAGTTCCTGTTTTACCCTAGTGGGATTAAAAAGCACTTTCTCTTTAATGGTACTTTCACATACCCAAATTAAGTGACCTCCCATTGTTCCTTTTCAGTAAGTCAAACTAGTCAGCTCAGAGTTCCTCCCTGAAAGAATTTTCTCCACAATTTGAATGCTTCTATATGTTCCACTATGAGCTCTGCTATTGACCAGCTGAGTCAGCCTGAGCACAGAACTTCCCTCACTTCCAGATGCATACTCCACGTCTTACTATTTGCTTTATTTAGAGTACACATAAGGCTCTCTAGTAACACATCCATACAATTAGACTCTGATCTTTTTGCCATTATCTACATTGGAATTTATGAGTTCCAGTCATGCTCCCATACTAGTAGCATTATTTGAATTGCTAAATTGACTAGAAGTAAACAGGCATTATTGTAGCCTACTGATAGACCTTCACATGCTTCAGTATCTCTGCTTGTATCACATCTCAAAAGCAATGACCCTTATTACCGCATTTACAGAAAAACTTCCATTTGGGCCTTAATTTCACCCAAAAGAGGGCAAAGATGTATCCCACAGCAAAATAAATCTATTTGGCCCTCATTATATATGGGTTGCTCCAAAAATAACACCTCTATTTAAATGATGGATCGTAACATCGGAGGTGGAAGTTGGTAATATGGTAGTCAAGTTTTCCACCAATATTTCATCATATTTTGCTGCAATGTGACATGTGCAAGGCAATGCAGGCTGCTTTAGGATACTTTTTTCCTTATTCTTCCATCCACAGTTTGCAGAAATTTCAGATTTGAGGAGCCCTACACTCATCTTCTACGGACCATAACTTTTTTCATACCTCTCTCCAGTATGAAATCTGAACTGGAAACAACATATTTGCATTTATTTTACTAAAAATCGTAGAAACAGTTCCCAAAGATCCAACCACAGAAGCAGCAAGAGTCTCTCTAATACAAAGACTTCAAAGGCAGAATTGGAAGGAACATTACCTTTGCATCGTGAGAAGGCAGGTTTTTGGTGTACTACTTTTCTTAATGTACTGTTTTGTTTCTAATCCTTATAGCAATAAAGATGAAAGTGATTCATGCACAAGTACGACCTTGTTAACTGCCTGGGCTACCTCCCTTAAAAAAGACTCTCTGGGGAATCTATAGATCTCCATGATGTCTGCATAACATGCCTGAGTGTGAGTTTTGGACTGTTTCCATTCCTGATTCTCTGACTCTATCCAATGTGCTGCATGTGACTCTGTCAACTATGTTGCATTTAAACTTTCCCCATGAGTCTACAAAGTTTCTCCTTTGGATCGTTTCAGATTTCATTTCCTACATAGGACCTGCCTTTAAAAGTCCTTTCAATTTATCAAATTACAAAATCACTCTACCCTCAATGAAAAAAGCTTCCCAACTGAAAACTCCAAATGCACAGAGTACATGCCAATGCAGTTACTAACTATTGGAGATATAGATGCAGCAGAACCTAATAAAGGAGCAAAAATACAACCACTGGCATTCTCATGACCTGGCTCAAACAGCAGTTGGTGTTCAGCCATGGAGATTCGTGGACTACTTCTGGGTAACTTAAGTCCACTTTCTTATACAGTCCTTAAAAGAGGTTGTACAACACTGGAACTATCTTCAGTATGGAAATAATACAATTTAACAGGGAGTTCTTGGGGGAAAAAAAAATAAACCAACATGCAGTTACCTCTTCACTGTTAGAGTTTAAGACTTTTGGTCAAACCTAAAAAAAAGAAAAACAGGTTCATTCTGAACCCTGATCAGCAACTCAGTCTCATTTTCATCTCAGATCATTTAAAAAGACAATGAGCAGCCCCAACAATAACTCTGGATCACCACCAGCAGCTTATCAATAGTTCAGTAAAAGCTTCTTCTACTTCATAACACAGCTGAACACTCTACATATCCTGGCAGTTGCACCTGGAACACCTGGGATCCTACATTCATCCAAGTAGATACATCCTGAAACACTACAAGGAGGGGGAAGGCACAACTCATCAGCAAGACCAAGCATTCCTAATACAACTCACTGACTGCATACTTGTCTGCAAACTGTAGCCTGTTCCTGAAGAACAGCTTTTCTGACTGTTATTGTGTATTTACCATAAAAAGGTACCAAAAAGAACTTCTTACATAGGTTTGCACTCATATCTTAATATCAAAGAAGAAACCCAGCTTATCTGACTCAGAAGTTTGAACTTAAGTCCTGACTTGCTTAACTGACTTCATATTATCATTTAAAAGGGTAGGGTCCTCATCCTCTCTTCTATTTTTTCTAGTTAAAAGTAGTGAAACATATAAGCAACATAAACATGCTGACATTAAAAGCAACAGAGAAAGATTAGGTAACCTAATGCACAGGCACATTGCACAAGTTCCACAAGCAGTAACACAATTTGGCAAGAGAACAGAATAAAAGAACAAAGATAACACGTACCAAGTAGAATCACCGCTGCTTTGAGACCTGATGGTTTATATAAACAAGCAAAGATTCTCAAGGATTTTTCACATACAAAATCACCTAAAAATTGAAGACTCGGTACCTTTGTTGAGAAGTACTTTCACAGCACATGGCTTTGATTACATAACCATGAAACAAGGCACATTATTAAAAAAATAAAAAGATAATATCTGCTAAATGCTGAAAACTGTAGCTAATTCTGAGCATTCAAGAATCAGCAGCTCATTCTGGGAACTGCTGCCCAATTAACTTGTGTTAGAGCAGCAGCTACTTCAAATACCTCCTTCTCTGACTCTTGAATTCTTATTTTATTATAGTTTTTGCTATGAATTCAAGAAGCTTTTCAAAAAGATATTTCCATACCAAAAAGTGTAGTAGCTATTGATAAAATGTATAGCTTGTATTTAGTCATTACAATATGTGATGTTATAGAAAATGACTGTCAAGCTTTCTGAGAGCCATAAATCACTTATTTCAGTGAGATGTCAATATTCAGCAGAAATTTGTTTATAACTAGGTACATTTAAGTTATTAGAATGGTACTATTATACATAAAACCATGCCTTCCCTCTCACATGTCTAAGCAATGACATCCCATGAAAAGCCAAATACAGGCCTACTTTTCCTTCTTTCACCTCCCCTTATTCTGTATATAAATCAGAATTGTAGAGATCACTGTGCAAAAAACTCTATGAAGAATAAAGTTTACTGGCAGCATGAGAGTTTTTGTGTTGGATCACACCTTGAAATATTACTAGCTAAAGGCAGCTTTGCCTTTCACACCAAATGTAGATGATTATGAAATGTCATAGCATGCAGTATTATTATAAACAATAAAGATGACATGCAGTCATAGTCAGGGATACTTTTATCCCTCAAGTGTCTTAAAAGGTACATGCAGTAACCTCTAGACAGCAGCAACAGAAGAATACTGAGTAGCTTTCAAGAGAGGGAAACTTCAACACCAACATCCAAGTAAGTCCTACCTTAAACTTCACCACAGAATATATAGTATCACTTCAATGCTTCTGGCCTCAGCTCTACCAGAAAACTGTATGCATTTTATAAGACTCAAAAAATGAAGGTCTCAATAGACCTGTATTCAAGTATGCTGTTCAAAATCTAAGGATCAGTTAACCTACTTCCATGTTCTATGTCTGTATGCATCATGCAAATGCTTTTAATACCTTGAAAATGTAAAAAAATAAATAAATCACATACTAAGATTAATTTTGTAGAGCAGATTAGAAATTGAGATTTGTATTTGCGACTTGAAAAACACAAGATAACAAGCAGAGATAAGCTGTGGTTTCTACAGTACAGTATAAAATACTCTACTTAATATATCAGCTACCCACAAATCGCTACCGAAAAACTAATCCAGTTGGATCCTATGGATCTCATGCAATTGTACTATTCTCATAATACAAGGGCAAATTCGTGGAGAACAGAGAACAAGTAAATTAAAAAAAAAAAAGGTAGCACACATGAGAAATGATATCAACCACTTAAAATAGACAAATATGGAACAACATACATAAGCCAAACTCCCATTCCTAACAGATAAAATCCCAGAAGACAAGAGGCCTGCCAAAATTTTATTTTATTCTTTGCAGTTTCAGCTGTCACATATTAGCTATTTTGCAGCCATATAATTTTTATGCAAACTATTTGATACTAACAAGCTGATGCAATCTCTAAATACTGCTGTAAAAGTCTCTAAATCTTGGACTGAGCAGGCAGAAAAATTACGTCTATTAAAACTCTTTCAAGATTTCAGTCATGAGGTACCTTCTAAAAACACATTAGAAAAGAATTAAGATGCAAATCTGCTTGATCCTCATTTGGAAGAACTAAGGCTAATAAGCTGGAATTGCAGCCTGTACTCACTGGATTCCTTTGTTTCTAAAGTTTCAGATAGTCAAAGAATTTTGCACTGCTGTGTTGCAAGCCAGAAGATTCAAGGAAGAATGCAAGACTTTTTCCTGTGCTGTTACTGAAGAGAAGTAATACTAATACAGCAGGAAAAAAAAATCAGAATTGAGTAACAGTAAGATATGCGTACCTTTCCTTATGAGAAAGATGATAAAGAGTCTCCAGTTAAATGATTAAAAAAATCCACTCTGCAAACATTTATAAGAACTACATGATTTGATTCCCTCTACATAAAAATAGTTAAGTTTCCTGGCCCAGCAAGATATAGCCTGAAATACATAAAGTATTTGATTCATACACTTGGAGCTGAGAACATTCTTTACAAGAAGCCTGGTTTCCCCTGTGTTGGCTGATCTTTCCCAACATATTGTCAGGGAATTACCTATTGCTTTTGAGAACACCCACTTCTGCTCCAGAATCTCAGAATCATGTACACATCCATATCCAGTTGTCACATAAATGAAAAGTTTATAAATTGCTAGTCTATTCAGAACACATGTTAGGAAAAGGAAATCTTCCAAATACTAAAACCATAAAATTGCTAGAAGCTGTTAACAACAGAG
The DNA here is from genome assembly GCA_013399175.1 of Odontophorus gujanensis. Classification (NCBI taxonomy): domain Eukaryota; kingdom Metazoa; phylum Chordata; class Aves; order Galliformes; family Odontophoridae; genus Odontophorus; species Odontophorus gujanensis. The sequence continues at coordinate 195,990 of VXAB01012745.1, forward strand.
AAAAGGAACAAAATTACCTCTGAAAATATCACAAGGAATAAAAATAATCTAAAGTAATCCATATATGAAAGACTAGCACTAACTTGGGCACGTTGTGATCTTACATGCTCTTGCATCATATTTTACTTAATCTGAACTTCATAGCAAATTCAACTGCTGAACTAGCTCCTGGTGCTTTCACACATAGCATGATATTTTCTGGTACACAGCAGTAAATTATGTCTCTTTACTACCTAGATGATAGTCATCCTAACAAATCCCAAATAGTTTAAAGTTATTTTGATTGTCTACAGTAAAAAAGAAAAACAATATTACAGAGTCCTGGCAAGCAGCAGAAAGCTCCCTCCCATCGACACTTCTCCCCATAGCACAAAGACATTCACAGAAGACCTAGTACTAAACAAATACTCAGTAAAGCAGAACATTTGAGGGAAACGTTCTAAGTGACAAAAGCTGCAGAACACAAACAATATATCATTCACGGTAAAAGCAGAAAAGACCTTAATTTCATCAAGAGTGGAGCACCAGAAGACAACACCTAACACACTACTCATGAACTGCCACACTTGGATAAAGGACAACAGAAGCATCATTCATAACCTGATTAATCTGCATTTGGACAAATTTCATTTGAAATCAACTCAGGCTATATTTTCAAATTGAGTGCTCAAAATTCCTTGCACTCCCATGCTCAACCCATTTGGAAAAATGGAAAATAAATCAACTCAAAGTAGCACTGAGTACCTACACCAGGAGTACTGATCATGTAAGGCGATTAAGACACTTGAAATATAACCTCCAACCCTTCTGCCAGCAGTGACTTCAGCTCAAAAAGAGTAGCTCAGGTAATGTCTTATAAGACAATAATACCAACTCTCAATAAGAGTAACAAATTATCTCCACAATACTGAAGAAATGTGGGAACTTTTATCCCCTTTGGCAGCTACAGGATAAAGCACCCATTGCCTGTTCTGTGGAACTTCAAAGTAGATATTGTTTGGGACTTAGAGTAAACGTTTTTTTTTTTCTCCCCTCTTCTTGGAAACCACTCACAGGATTCTGTTTGATTTTAACCAGTGCCAGAGGATACATATAGGGAATCTGGGAGAGGGAATAAAGAATCAGTTTTATACTTTGCCTTGAAAAAAAAAAAAAGGGAGAATTTTGATATACACTTATAACTAGATAACTGAAAGGAAATTGAACTACCTTACAAAATACTTTAAGTGGTCTCTTTTGAGGATCAAATTTGGAGTGCATTAAACTGTTGCTTAATCAATACAATCAATGTAAATCAATGTTACTACTTATGTGATAAACACAAATCCTCTTGGTTTTATCCACTTGTACTACTCTGTCATCAGGCAAACTAGCACACGTGCATTAAAATTCTAAAACTAAAATGTTCTGTTACTTCAGCTGAAGAAAGCTTATACTGTTATACCCAGCAACACTCTTCAACTATCGGAAGCTGTTGAGCTGAATGGTACTAAGTTTCAGCCATAACAGAGGAAGCACTGGGACTTTACCTACCACGTCCTTCATGTAGGACAAGTACTTCCCCGCTACCACATTTCACAAGCCATCTGTGCAGAACACATTGAGACTCTCTTCCACTCTGAAATACTGTGAATAAACTTCTCCCACAATCAGAAAAACAAAGAGCCTCTCTGCCAGAACAGAGCTGTCTGGTCTGATACCCTTACTCTGGGGTGAGTGAGGAGTAGTTTCAGGCACACTAGAAAAAGTACAGGTTTAAATCATGAACCAGGCTGAAGTTGGCACGAATACCATTAGCAGCTTTCAAACGTAGGAACAAATATATATCTAAGATTTCTTACTCTCACCAGGATTCAGCACTCAAGGGTCATTACTAGCCAGCTGGTTGTCTTTCCTCATCAATCTCTACAGCCTCCAGAAGCACTTCAACTTATAGCAGAATTAAAAAGTACTTTTTCCTCTTTTCTCTCTCAAATACGTACAGCAGTAAATTCATATTGAGACAAATTCTTAAAGACCCCCTGCATGAAAAACAGACATGCTCTATACACGCACCCCAGAAAATAACTGTTTGTCTTTTATTATTAAATATTTAGAGCAGTACTACGACATGAGACACTTGACAATCAGTCTTGTCCCAGCACTAATGATAAAAAAAACTCTCACAGGACTATAGTTTTGTGTCCAAATGTCAAAATCCACAGAACTGTCAGATGCTCAGTCTTATAATCTTGATTAAAATTACACTTTCACTAAAATACTAATGTAAAAAAAAAATCAAAACCACTTTTACTTTTAGTACTACAACTAGAAGTTTTATAGTACTAATTCTACTAATTTAGTGCTAATTTTGGTCCACATTCACTGAAACACCAGTTGTGACTAGGTCAAAGATCAGTTTGCGTAATCAACAGAAGAGTGGGATGTGATATATTCTTTATATACCCCACTCTATCATGATGATTCAGAACAAAGAATATTTGTAACATAACAGCATAATTACAGCAAATAATTACATTATTTAGAAGTCCACGAATTTAGAAGTCCATGAAGTTTATAAATCTTCATTTACTTGGATTTAATGTTTGGTATGGATGCAAGTGATTTTGTTTTATTTAACATATTCATCAATGACCACTATGAAGGGGTAAACTGCACCTCTGCAAGGTTGCTGATGATATCAAGCTGGAAGGAGGAGGTGGCACATCAGAAAGCTGTGCTCCCATTCAACAAGACCAGGACAGACTGGAGAGTTGGGAGAAGAGAAACATTATGAGGTTCAACATTGGCAAGTGCAGAGTCCTACATCTGGGGAGGAATAACCACATGAATTAGTACAAGTTAAGGGATGATCTACTGAAGAGATGCTCTGCAGAGAAGAATCCAGGTATACTTGTGGGCAACAGGTTGGCCAAGAGCCAGCAGCATACACTGTGGCCAAGAAGACCAACAGAATTCTGGGGTGCATTAAACATAACATGGCCATCAGGTTCTCTTCTCTGCACTGGTGAGGCCACACCGGACTCAGAGTTCAAGAAAACCAGAGAACTTCTAGAGAGAATCTGGGAGTACCACGAAGATGGTAATGTGCACAGAATACCCTTCTTTTATGAAGAAAGGTTGAGAGACCTGGGGCCATACAGCCTGGAGAAGAGAAGGGTTGGAGGGGGGGTGGGGCAGCGGAATATCTTAATCAATGCTTATGAATATCTAATTATTGGCAATCAAGTGGATGAGGCCAGCCTCTTTTCTGCAGTACTCAACATGACAAGTGGCAATGGGCTCAAACTGAAACACAGGAAGTTGCACATGAGGAAAAATGTCTCTACTTTGAAGGTGACAGGGCACTGGAACAGGTCACCTAAAGAGGTTGTGGAGTTTCTTTCTCTGGAGACATTCAAGACCTGCCTAGATACTTTCCTGTGCAACCTAATGCAAGGGAACTTGCTTTAGCAGGGGGTTGGACTAGACCATCTCCAGAGGTCTCTTCCACCCTCTAGGATTCTCTAATTTTGTGTTAGGGAAGAAGGGAGGGAAAAAAAATAAAAATCCAACCAAGCACTTCTGAGCTCCTCTCCAACAACTGATCCAAACTACTGACCAAACTATGATTACAATGTAGAAATTTCTCAATGATGTTCCTATGCCCAACAATTTTTAAGGTCCTTGCTTGCATTTTTCTGGACAAATATTTCATTGCAATAGCTCTGTGCTGTCTTCCAACTTCTCAGCCACATGGACCCTTAATGTAGGGTTTTCTCAGTTTTACTGGAGGACAAAGGGTTAAAATAGGTTTTTGAAAGCAGTTGGCTGATGTGATATTCTCCAGCAGCCTGAACAAACAGGAAGCCCGGAAATGAGTGATAATTGTTAAATAAGAGCTCTTAAAACACCTGCTTAGCTCTAACTACTAACTATTAAACCATTATAACAAGTTAAAAACAAAATCCCCCTGAGAGATTTCCACCTGCTTTCTCCATTTATTTTCTTAATTTAGACAATGAGATATTCAGAAACACCCAGTGGATTTGGAAGTGCTCCCTCCAGAACCAAGCAGACTCTGAGAGCTCCTGTGTTCAGCAGCTCTCCTAAAACATGGGTATTTGCATCCTTTTGCCTTTCAGGGACATGCATCTTTTATGCCAGCTCATTGCTTCTGAAAGTTCCATGCAGAGTTCTTCCAAACAAGACTGTACAACATTCTCTCTTGGACAGATGTTGTATAGCCATTCATGCTAAACAGAGGGGAAGCTGCTTTCCGGGAGGGCCCAAATACCAGAAGTACAACATTTTGTAAGGCCATTAAGGGAAAAAATAAAGGATTTTCAGGTCAACGATAGAAAGGCATGGACCTTCCCTACCCTTAGACTTGGGAATGGCATTCTGCATTGTCAAAGTCAAGAACGCAGACAGAATCACATATAGTTAGCTATCTTTTTCTTTTTTTTTAACCATGCAAGATTTGATTCAAACAACTACAGCAAAAAACAAACATTCAAAAAAAAAAGAAGAAATCACTCATACAGTATGAATACTTTGACTAAAGTATAAGCAGCAAACAAAAAAAAACCTATAGCTGTTTGGATTGGTGCCATGTCTGTTCCCTCTACATGACCTGCTTTCTTAACACGGCAGTAGTACAGTTTCTTGAAGGGTTTTGGTAGCTATTCATAATTCTTCTGCATTTCATACAAACGCTTGATACATTAAAATCAATACTCTTGAAAGATTGAAATTATTTTTTAAGATTTGCATGTCTATATACATCTTGTTTCCTTCAATATCCTCCACAGATATGAAAACAAAGAAAAATATTCTCTCCCAAAATTTGCAATAAACAAGCAAGCCAAGGAAGAAAAAAGGCAATTCACCTACATCACAGAAATTTTACAAATGAGTTTTCCAAAAAAAAATTTTGCAATAAATAGTCCATCCATGCACCCAAGCTCATTTTTTTTCAAGCAAAATTCAGGTTATTTGCGACAGTATTGGTATTAAGGGAAAAAATTTAAACTTAATTTTCTTTCTTCAACAGTCAAAGCTACAGAAAAATAAAGTGGCACAGAAAGAAGAATATGATTCTAAAAGAAAGGCGAGTAGCTTATCTGAATTTAATCAGTGATTTGCCTTTGCAGTCATCCTGGCATCTATGATGGATAACAACATGAACTATTTCTTTCTGCTGTGAAATATAATTATTGACAACATCTGGATAAGCTTACATAGTTCTTGTCTGTCATTTTCTAGACATTTATAAACTGATAGCTTTCCAATAATTGAACATTACTGATTATCTGATTTAAAAACCATAATTTAAAGCAAACGTACATTTGAAAAGATAATCAGCTGCATTATTACAGCAGTTTATGAACAACTCATCATTGCTAGCCTAGTCAAAACAATTTTAACTATGCCTCCCACCCAAAATACCATTGGTTCTGTCAAATGGGAACATGACAGTAACAAGTCCAGAGAGGTCTTTCTTCAGAATAAATGAACAAAAACAAACAAGTTTTAAATCCATATACTTAATCCTTACATAGCAAATAAAAAGAAATAAATAGAATGTATCTTATATTAACAACCCTAGTCTTCAATACAAAACAGTATAAGATGTATAAATTGCTTAGTAAATGTCAACTAAATTCATCCATGAAAGTTGTTTTAAGTGACACAGCTCTCCTTTCCATTGCTCCTCACCTTTTGCATCAGGCAAATGAGCTCTCTGAGACAGTGACTACCTGCACGCATCCTAGGCACCGGGTTCTACAGCTACCACCTATGGGTGCTACTTGGCAATTCTGCTACAGAAGTGCTTTAACATGCATTAATTTTTGTTTGGTCAAAGTGGTACAACAGTTGGGCTAGATGACCTCTGAAAATCTCTTTCAACTGAAAGATTCTGTTCCTTTGGTTAACAAGCTCATCAACATACTGTAGATACTGATACACCGCACAGAGGACAGTAAGTACCTAAATTACCTTATAGCTCTCTATCCCTGTACTCCCTAGCACCAGCTTCACCGTGAGCCCCTGTTTACTCTTGCTGTACATACCACAGTCACTGGGAAATAACTATGTGTTGCCAATTAGCCTTGTTAACACTCCCCCATGAAGCTCCCGCTGCTCTATTAAGCCATATTGTTGTATTGCTGGCAGCACCAGTGGGGTGTCTGGCAGTTTGGGACAAGACTCAACTCCTCTCCTCCTTGGCACCACATGAAGCCAATCTATCCTACCACCAGTAAGAAATGGTAACATAGGGAATTAGAACAGAAAAACAAAATTAGATTTCCCACAAAAAGCCTGGAAAATCTTGAAAGTCTCTACAGCCACACAAGCAAGGCTGGAACAGATAAAGAATGCTCCCTAATTAACACTGGCTAACACTTCTGTAACACTGTTGGATGTTCTACTTTTTTCTGCGTTCCATCAAAATTTCAAGTGCTAAAGCAGTCATGACTTACAGGCACATCCGTATTTTTCACCCATAGCAACTGATGCACTTATGTATATAAAATCCTTTACAGCCACTGCAATAAGTTTGTTGTTCCAATAAAACATTCTCTGACTTACGTAGCAATAACATTTTTCAACCCAATTTTCATTTCACTGAGGATCTGCCTGAAGAAGGACAGATTTCAAAACTACATCATAACTCCTGAAAGCCTGACTATTTCAACAATGCCCACTGATTCTTTGCTAAAGCTCACGTCAGGCTCCATAAATCTCCAGAAAAGCACCAATCCAAAGTACAAAAGGAGTGTGTATGGCAATTAGTTATGTTTTATTATAGTGCTAATTCATCTCAGGAACGACAACATCTTGGTTTTTGTTTTAGGGTGTTTCTTGTTTGCTTGTTTTTAAACATATGAAACTAATTTATCTTTAATTTGCACTTCTGTTTTACTATGAGCAACTAACTTGTTCAGGGAACTACCCAAAAGACAAGAAAATGAACAGTGGTCAGAGGACACCCTGTTGTGTTTCTGATATCAGAAAGTTGAATTCTGACCAAACTTTAATCCCACCAACTCATGCAGTTTCATCTGATGATTTGAATATTAGAGAAGCTCAAGAGAATTTCCGCAGTGCTACCTATGCCAAATTGGTTAACAGATCTTTCTCCAGGTCTATCAGAAATACAATGAGAATTTTGTTAAGCCACCAGGCAGGCTATCAAACTCTACAGTGATAATCAACTTTACAATGCCCTTGTCTGTACTTACAGCACTAGCATACAACGGATCTTCCTCTCCATCCCCCACCTACAACATTATCCCTCTAGATACCTATGCCACCTTTATTTACTTGTAAGCAGGAAGAGAAAAACTATTCAGACTAGTACTTTAACTACAGTTAAAAAGAGAAGCAAGATCTTACTAGTTTTTTACTCTACCAGGCTTCTTTCACAATATGTCCAACTGAAGTATACAGCAGACAAATCTTTGTAAAGGAGACAAAATCCCACCTAAAATCTTCAAATATTCACAGAGTTAACAAAACAGATCTCACTATCACAGTGGTGAGTACCCATAGGGAATAACGACAACTTGAGATTCTACATACCAAAGTTCTATATCATTTATGTCCTTCTTACAACAAACTACCTTTCAGTCCTAGTGGAAGTTCCACAGAGTACTTAAGATACTACAGGCTCCTAAGTTTACTGGGGTCCACACAATGTAGCTTGCTTATTCCTAATAGCACTAGTAGGAACCACGGCATTGTATAAAATCAGAAATGTAGACTACTGAGAATTAGAAGATATCAGAAGGTCTTCAGGTGATAAGGTTGTTTTAAGATGGAAAAATTCAAGAGTATTTGGTCTATTCAAGAGTATTTGGTCAGTAACCAGTTGAAGGAGGATACAAACCAGAGACTAGTGAGATAAGGAAAAAAGGTTCTTGTTGGTGGGCAAAGAGAAGCCTGTCCACTTAGAGCAGAGTTTAAGTCTATTGTCAGCACAGAGGGAACATACGCATGAAAGGGAATGGTAGGGGATCTTCAGGGGTTAGTAGCTGAAACAGCTTTACCAGTTTAGATCTGGTAAGTGTAGAAAAGTCATGGAAAGTAGATGTATTTAAGTTTTTCCTTCTCTTAATTAACTCTTGCAAATTTAATCAATGCCTAAATTGTAATCCCTACAATCTTTTTATAGTACTTCTTAAGTGCTCCAAAAACTGCCTTCAAATTCTTAAATAAAAGCCAAATATTTGTTAGAGTTGATGCTCACAGATTTATAAGCATTTAATTCCTTCATGACTTCCCTATCAATATATTTACTGATTTGAACGACCAAGACTTTACCCTGTTTGTTCATTATTCATTGAAAAGACTGAGGATGCTGCTATTTCTGCTGAACTACAAATATTGTATTTGTTTTGAAATAGGTCCATGCAAGCAATAATAAGAAAAAGTCAATTGCTGAAAGCTGAAAAACAAATGAAAGATGAAAGGACCATTACTCAGTAATCAATAACACTGCTCCCAAGAAGGCGTTCACCAGTGAGATAATCACATTTGCTGCGTTAGAGCTGCAGCAAGTGCAGCCTGCATAAGGGTTAGCAGACAGGGTTTGGCACAGGCAGATACCATGTGCAGAATACAGAAGTGAAGGTGCAAGGGGTGGTGAGCAGGGCAGATGGCAGCAAAGAGTACACAGCAATTGCTGCAATTTTGTTTGCTCAGTGGGCAAAGTCTACCTGTGCCACACAGGTAAATTTTCCAGCAAAACTTTGGAGAAAACACTTTCCAAGCTTGTAGCATACAGGATCCTAACATTCATTTTTGTAAATGCAGCTCTCACTTTAAACTCTTACATTTGAAAACAAACAATCCTTTGGGTCTGCGACTTTGATAAATTTTTGCTTATTCTTCTTTTTATCTGCATATGTTTACAAGCTATATTACAATCCCTGTAAACACCATAAATGTTTTCTAGAAATAAGACTTGGTGGATTTGTTGTTTATGACACCATGACAATCACAAAGAAAATTAAATCTGTTAATTCTGAATAACACAAATTTTGATAAGTTCCCCAGAATCGTCCGACATGGTAGAAGAATTCAGAAGAATTACTGGTTCCAGCTAATAGAAAGCTATACGTACAACATTCCAAAATAGTTCCAGAAACAACCTTGAACAACATGTCAGAGAGGATGCAATGGGAAAACAGCAGGATTTTCCAAGTTCTTCAATGAGGAACAGAAGAGCCAAGACAGAGAGCGAGCATTTGGAGGATTTTCTCTGAAACAATGCATTGGCAGAAATGGTCTGATGGATAATAGGGAAAATAGGGGAAAATAGAAGCAAACAAGCACTTCAGATTCAGTACAGCTCATAAATGAAAAAGGAGTGGGGACCTAGTTGTTTTCCACAAAGAAAAAGGAAGAGGAAAAGGATTACCACTATTATTACAGAAGATAACGATGTACAAAAGATATAGGAAATAAATCCTCTCTGAAAACCATTCCTAGTGGATTTTTATACAGTGTACTTACCTGTAGTAAACAAATCATTGAATTTCCAGAATTTAATGTCACAGTGGAACCCACTTACATGAAAACCCATAATACACAGAATGATTCCCATTACCCAATCTTCTTTTCCTGCAGAAAAAAAAGCTGTAGATACTGTGCTGACTTGACAATATAGATTTGAACTAAGAGATGAAGTTTCAAATATATCATATTATACCAAATGGCACAAAAATTGAAATACAGAAATGAACTCTATGGTAAAGGCATATGATGTGTATATCTGATCTTTCAAACTAATTCAGCACTGATCTGAGACCATTTTTCATTCTGATCTCCCACATACAATACCAGCCCTCCAGACTACAAAACTGGCTGGATCAAAAGCCAGTATTGCAGATTTTCCTTATACCTACAGTAGTTGGATGACAATTCCATCTCCAGGCAAGAACCTAGAAACAGCCTGCTGCAGTTCACCCAATTATCTCCAAGACACACAATTCAGCACTACCTAAAAGTCTTCTCTTGTAATCAACGATAAATATTATCTGTTGTATCATTTTCACACCTCAGGTGGTTATGTTGCTTCACAGCACACGTCAAGGCTCTCTAGCTGCTTCGCAGAGATGATAATAACAAACCAGGACATGCTTTACTTTAGATTTTTATCTCTCGCTTTCAGATCTATCATCGAAAATCCACTTAACTTGACAAACGGAATGCAGTCATAGTGAGAGTTTAAGTGTTCAAATCATGGACCTTGTCAAAAGAAAAATATATGGGCAATAACACACACAGAAATAGAAATACCAATGTGCTACTGAGCCCATTAGATGCCACAATGAAAGCCAGAGAAATTAAATGAAAGTTAATTCAGGGCTTGCTGTATTTATTCAAGAATGAAAAACGACAGTAGCAGGACATGCAACTAAAGGTGATAGTTTTTTTTTTTTTAAGGCTGTAAATATAAACAGAGCTGAATTCCATAGTATCTAACTTGATCATTAATTTCTAAGACAGTCAGTGCACCCTGCAGAAGCTAGTGTATAGGTACAGTTTAAAGGAACCACCCTGTGACAATATGGATGACAGAATAAGGTCTTGAGAAATTAAGAAGTCTGCATAGAAAATGTACTTCTAATTAGATATTAAATAGGATGCAGCATAAAATACATGATATGCAGTATAATTAGACATTGCAATGCTGCAGTAATTTTTCCTGTTTACGTTTTTTTTCTAGATCCTGTATTACAAGTTATTCTGACCATTCTGTTACTGTTTTAACTATCTAATATATGTTCTTACAAACATACAAGCTCTATATGAGCTGTAATGAACTACTGCCAGTGAAAACAAAAGAAATATAGGAAGAGAAAGAGTGAAGACCTCTGAATAACTAGCATACCTGGAATATATATACTCAAGAAATCAAGCAGAAATCAAGGTCATTGTTTCTCAAATAATAAAATGTGGATACAAGAAATTTTACTCACACTTGAAGATAGAGCATTCACCCTGAAAAAATGTTTTAAACTGGAAAAGCAGTACTACACTCATATCCATACCACATCACTCCATTACACAAAATCCAACTACATTTCATTACATAGATACACACGTTCTCAAAAAAAAACAAAAACACCACAACCATGTGTAAGGATAGGAGTGTGACTCCAAAGCACAGAGTTTAGAATACATTGGGAAACCTGCAGAAAAATAAGAAGGAAGACTTGAACAGCTGGCCTGAGCTAAATCTTTTCTCTAACTAAAGCTTTTCCAGGCTATAGTAGAACCACAGCAATAACTTCAGGCTAGTCTTGTACTCTTTGATAAATTAGATAATATTAATAGAGAGCTCTGCAAAATTCAAAATGCTTTGGTCTTTATTCCCCCAAGTTACAAGTAAAAAAATGCAAGTATTTCTGCTAGTCCTCCATCATGTTAATGCAGCAGCACTTGATAATTAATTGTAATTGAATTTTATGTCTTTAACAGAGATCACTGATTGCTAATAAGTTTATTTTCACATTCTTTACCAGTCTTGACCTTTTTCTCTTTGTTGCATAACCTGTCAGAGTTACTAGCAAGTATACTATTTTTGTGTACAATATATTTTTTAATGTGAGAGATACCCATTAAGTGAAAAGATGTTTTTATAATCCACTGCAGTATTTCAGAAACATTATTTGGAGGAGAAAAATTCACCTTCACAAGTCTCATCTAGAGTAGGAATTTTAGTATCCACTTTTCCATACGATAATTTCTTTCCACATCCAAATGACTAAATCCTGAAGACCCACAAAAATCCAATGCAGAACAGCTACATGAACAGATTTTCTAACTTGGCATGCAAAGCTAGTTCCATTGTCTCAGTATGGTTTTTTTAATCACATTCTGTTGGTGGATATTTTCAAATGCTATTTGACCGCAGGTGGGATACACTTTGCTCTTGAAAACCTAAAATATGCCCCAGTTATTGAAATTCAGCAAGGCAGCATTAACTTTTAGAATAAATGTATTCCATCAGTACTGAACATATTGTATGACTGTCTTCAAATTGACTGATTAGCTAAAACAGGCGCAGTGGTATTTCTTCTAAAATCAAACCTGAATAGCCGTAAGCTTTGTTCTCAACTAAAAGGCAGCAATTTTAAATTTTGATTCCACACAGGCAGCAAAAAGAATGGAAAAGGGCAGATACCTAAACCTTGACTGCAGGGGGGTCTGAATGTCACCAACAGATTAAACTGCAAGGCAGTAAGTACACAGCTTCCACCAGCATCCAGACTGATAGAGTCATTTATACTACTTCATGCCCATACATGAATAGCTGCCTCTTCCTTTCCCTCCTCTCTTGCAGCTATTACAAATACCAGGTCCTGGTCCAAGTTTTTCCTCTTACCTTTATCTTCTGCTTGCTATAGATAAACTGTTGGAACTGCTATCACTATAATAAAGACCTACAATAACTTCTGAATGCTGTGTCATATTTCACCTCGCAGTGCTTCTTAAGAAGAGATCTGATCCTGGATATGCACTGCAAGCAAATGAATGTTTTGAATTTAACAACTTTCTCTGATCACAACTCTAACCCCCCCATGTACATCACATATATATGAGCAGTAAGGTACAGAACCAGTAGTGATGTAGCATTATAGATAAACTGTTGGAACTGCTATCACTATAATAAAGACCTACAATAACTTCTGAATGCTGTGTCATATTTCACCTCACAGTGCTTCTTAAGAAGAGATCTGATCCTGGATATGCACTGCAAGCAAATGAATGTTTTGAATTTAACAACTTTCTCTGATCACAACTCTAACCCCCCCATGTACATCACATATATATGAGCAGTAAGGTACAGAACCAGTAGTGATGTAGCATAAAGCATAAAAAAAGGTTAGGGGTAACACATGCATTTGACGAAAAACAGATAAACATCCTCAGCACAAAAAGATGAGTAAGAGTCGCTAGAGTTTGGAACAAGAAAAAAGAACATTATTTGTGTCTTTTATGGATCATATAGGTTTTCGGAACGACAGGTAGCAATTTGCTTGACAAGAGTTACGTAAAGTACTCTCGATCCAATTCATTTCACTCCTCGTGGACCGAAACAAAAAAAGAAAAGAAAAAGCAGTAACAGTGATGCTGTCATAACTATCACTCTGCTTTGTTGTCTGGTTTAAAAGCCGAGTGAAGTAGAGATTAGTCAAGAATGTGCATTAATGATTTATCATTAACCACTTAATCCAAAAATGCAATGATTGGGCATGAGAATCAAATAAAAGTAATTACTAATGTATTTAGAAGTTATACTCAGGCACTTAGGTTTTTGCATTGCTAAGCTGAAGACTGATAACTAAAGAAGGGAGATTAAGTGCAAGGGTAAAATACAAGAAAAAAAATCGCTACCAAGCTGATTCTAACCAGCTGAAGCTTCAGAACAAATAGCATAACACTACAAAAACTACTACAAATGATGTGCTAAGGTATTACAAGGTAACAATAACAACAATTTAATCATGTGAAACTGCCTCCATTTCCAAGAACTCCCAGTAGACTCAGATCTGTATATATCAAGGCAAAAAATAAAAACTCTTCTGAAAGTCACTTTTACCTCAAAGCTTCAGCCAAATTCTTCCTTCTTCTCTGTTCCATAGCAATGCTAGAACACTTTCAATATATTCCTGCACAAAGGCTCGGCAAATAAAAATATTCTTCCTAACAAATACTACAGGTACCAGAAAATCAGCAACTTCAAATGCTTAAATTCACCTGCAGATTGCAGAGGCACTGACAGAGACATGACCTAATAAATTGGAGTACAGAAGCACTACCCTATCCTTTGAGAATTTACATTAGCTTATTTACAAGCTGATTTCTATTTTGCATCTACAAAATATTTCTGATTAGTCAGCAATACACAGAAGAGAAACTTTGGCAATAAAATATTAAGATTTTCCTCAAGTTTAAGGGAAAACAAAGGACCTAAACGGCCCATTTAGAAAACTAAATGGAAACATTACGACTATTAAGAAAACAGACAACTCATTTAAGGGGAGAACAATGACAAGTCACAATCCTCACTCCCACTAGATGGCAATATTGGGTTTTTTAGCTAGTCATAGAATCATTGAATGGAAATTGCAGTATTTTTCATGTTTCTGAAAGCTGCATTTCCTGTTAAAAAAATAGAATAAATAAATGCAAGCCAGACTTCATTGATCAGAGTGGGAAAAAAAAGACTAACGCATATAAGTAAACCGAGATAAGCATTAAGCAATAAACAGAAATTGCAGTACTGAAAAAAAAATACACTAAATGAATAATAAATGTAATATATGCTTTAAGGCTGCTATATTTATAACTAGACCCATCTCAAATTAAACCTTCATTTAACCCTTTACCACTGCATCAGCACTATGCAGCAACAGAAACAGCACATTTAAATTGTGGGAGAGAGCATCTCAGTTTACTCTCAAACCACCTCATGTGACATTAAACAGAAGCTTAGAGCAGTGTTAAAGATGCACCAAATTAAAGAGAGCTCCAATTCTAGCTCTCCCAATGAGAGGATGGGTCACTGTGACAACAGGCACAAAGGAGCACCCTATTTACTAAAAAGAAAAAAAAAACAACCCATTGAAATCATTACTCCAACAAAAATTGGCTCTTTCAATAAATAAAATCTAAAGCTTAAAAATGAAAATTAATTTCCCACTGCAAACAGTTAAAAAGAGCTAGCTAACAGTCATCCCATTAATGCATACGTTTAACCTTGCTTAACCTTAAAATTTGCAGAAGGTGCAGAGTATAGACATATACCAACTACAAAGAACATGCAAAGAACGTCAGAAAGGTTCAGTGACGCAGATAGCGGATGCTGTCTAGGGGCTACAAACACAGGACTCTTAAATCAAGTTCAAGGCCACATAGACTTGAATTCATGCAGGAACCTAGACTAATCAACGGCCATTACACACAAACTGGAAGCCAACGATCAACCTGGACTAAGTCTGGAGACAAATACCCTGTACAGTAGGGAACATATGACAATACCAATCCCAGTTCTCCAGCATCTTATTCAGGAGATCCATTTCTGCTATGCTACAGTTCTGACACATTTACAGTTTAATCACCTGCTGAAGGCTTACACTCATTTCAAATAAGATACTTGCTTGCAATACCAGATCAATTCTGACTAAAAAAAAAAATAACAACAAAACAAGTTGCTTCAGAACATGAAGCAGACCTTCATTTCAGCCCTGTTTATAGTTTATATGCTTTATAGGAAATCTTATTTAAGTATTGACTCATTCAAATTAAGCATGACACAAAACCCTCCAATATCTGATATTATATGTACAGTTCCCAGGTACAATAATTCCATTCTTGCATGAGGTATTGAAATAAGTAAAAACCTGACAGATCCTTTAAACATGATACAGACACAGGTATTATACTGCGTTAAAAGTAAAATTATAAAAATATTGTTCATATATCCATCAGCATGCTACCAAGTATTCTTATAAAATATTAAAATATTCCTCAGGTGAATGAGAAACATTTATATTATAGGAAGACTTCCATTTACTGTTCCCATCTCAAATTTCCCATCATCCTCAAAAGATCCCTAAATCCTACACAGATTACTCCCAAGATCTTAAATACTAATGCCAAAGACAGCTCCTGAATCCATAGCTGACAGCATTAGCCAGATCCACAGCAACACCGCTGGCATCATCTGCATCAGTTCCTATTTTGATATCTCCTTGAACTGAAACAAAATCAGCCCCTTCATTGGACACTGAATATACTAAAACAGATATGGCTTAAAGACCATATTATATGCCACAACCAAAAAGCAAATGTTCATGTTTCTAGACATGAGTTTTCCCATCAGCTGGTGTTGCATCAGATCACCCTCCAGTGAAGCACAGAAGCAATGATGTACTTTGAGACCATACTTTGTTAATGCTCCTGAAATTGAGAAATTATCATCACCACCACCACTGAAACACAACATGCAACCTGAAACGCCAGTGCCATTCTGGACTGCAAGGTGTGAGGTAATCACAAATGAGTGAAGGTGACTTGGACGTATTTGTGCAGATAAAAAAAAGCACAAACATTCCCCTGTAACGCTGACTTTCCTCATTTCCCAAGGAGAGAATTCTGCAGGAGCTATCAGCACCTTGCACAATGAAGCTGTAAGTGACACTGCTTACACTACTGCCACACAGCGCTGACCACCAGATGCTCTCCTATGCACATTTATAATTAGTGCATCTCCAATTAAGCAATCAATACTCTGACAACTTTTAGTGGAAAAATCTGTTTTCCTCTTCTTTGAAACTCAACAATAACAGAACCAAGAGACATTTGAATACACTGGATGATACCAAACACTAGACAAAACCATATACTTGCAGAATTTTTGAGTCCAAAATAATTGTTTCATCATGTTTGATCCAAACATTGCTGAAACCACTCCAACTTGAGCATATTAGTTGTTCTATACAGCCCTATCCTTGCAACCCATCCTCTTTTCAAACATGCGACAACCATGTGGAACACCCAACATCAGCTCACACGGTCACAGCTACTGTCTCTTCATAATATGTTAATAATACACTGCTCTCTTCGTTTGGTGATAAAGGCTTAGAATCAAAACCCAGGCACTTGGTAGTTGTGCCAAATATGTGATAATTTTGTTTTAAAGGCTGAGAACACCCACAGTGAATTGACTGAATTTGCCAAAATTAATATTTTATTCTCACAATAGCCATATGCTATTCATTTGTACCTTAGACTGGAAGCAGCCATTATAAATATAAAAATCTCAGTGAAAACATTTTGCAGCAAATTAAAACAATTTACTACACCAACACAAAAGGGCAGACAGAACCTGTGAGGTCAGAGAGTCAGTAAGCTCAACTTCAGAGAACTCATCAGAAAAAAATTATCAGTTGCGCTCCAAGTCCAAAACAGGAGAAGAGCTTCCAAACACATCAGAAGGAATGTAGGTGAGTAAGTCACTTGGATCAACTTGGTTGCAAGGAAAACAATGTTATCATACAGATAACAGACTGGTCAGGGCACAGATGGAATGCTGCACATCAGGGTCAAGTTTAAACCACTTCAGTGTTGGGCTTCATTGTATTGATACAAAGAAGAAAACACAAATATTGCCCAGACTCTTAAAAGATCAAGCAAATCCAAACAGTCTTCCTTCCTTCCTTCAGTAAAAGTAAACATTTAAAGCAGAACTTAACTGAGCTAATAACCAGCAACCTTCCCTCCCAGGTTTTCCTTCCCTGCTCTCTCCATAGAAGAGAGCAAGAGATAGTATGTATTGGGGGAAGGAGGAGGGGGAGGGGAGGGATAGATGAGTTAAGGAAGCAGAGGGTGAGGAAAAAAGTTTATTCTCTGCAGATGGCCAAGATCTGTAAACCCTAACAGCATATCTTGAGCTGAGAGAGGTCTAAACTCCTCCTTGCCTGCACCCCTGCACCTAAACCACACACTTCAGCCACGGAAAGAACGGCAAAAGCAAGAACTCAAGCATTAGAACAGTCACTAACAACAGCAAGGTCAGGATTTTATGCTAGATTCACAAACAAGTAATTCGTAAGATTCCAGATCAGGTCCCTAAATTATTTGCCGTGGAAAAGTGAAAATCAGATCAGATATTATCCCAAGTCTGCTCCTTCTGTAAAAGGTTTTGTTTCATTTGGCTCTCACTGTAATGAATTGCTAAATGTCATTGTAAAACAAAAAATATTCATTCATAAATATTCAGTAACATAGTGAACTTAGAATGAACTACACTAGCTGTTGCAGCAAATTTAACTCACAGCACACAGAACTCAAGAAGTGACACAATCAGATTTCATTTATCTGGCTGTTGCTGCATGACAATGCAGCAGATCCTTGCTTTTAGCACTACATAGCACGTATTCATATCACAGAATGATTGCACAAGTCTGAGGAAGGCAGTCCATTAACCTTCAGGACCTGAAGCTGGTATCATAAACAATACTTGCTCTCTAACAGATGCACTTCTCTCCAACGGATGCCCCCACTACCTTCATAGTCCCTCACTGCACATCTCACCCACCATAAAAGAAAAAAAGACTCATTATGAATGAGAGCATCTCATTAAGGCAGAGGGCACCCCTGTAGTGATGTAGTGACTTCCATTCAGTAGGCAACTGCAGCCACACATTCCATTCTCCTTTCTAGTGCCCTGACTGCAGGTACAGGAATCCATTTGAATGCGGCACAAAAATGGGGACTTCGGGCACGAAGCATCAGCTGCCTAAGAACACAGAACCAAGCTCTGAAGCAGGAAGTGAATTACATCATATACAACTGAAATGAAAATTTGTTATTTGGTGACTTCCTTCTCAGACAACATGATTTTTCAGTCCACAAATGCTATGGACTGCCACAATGTTTGCAGGACGGAGGAATGCACCACTCAAAATATGGAGATTTAAACTCCAAAAGCTGCAAATTTTTTATTTCTATCACATAAGATAAGGCCTGGGTGCCATGCCATGACTAAGATCTTTATCCAATAAAAAAAATGGCACAAGTGTCACTCATAAATGAAACACTTCCTATTATTTCCTATCAAAGACAGGTATTTCCAACAACCATCCCTCTTAGGCCACTGCTCAAAAACTGGTTCTGGAAGTAACACAGGGAAGTGCTGCCCACAGGAATACTAACATCATCTGTTTCAGTTATGGGATACTTTATATTTGCAGCCTGTCAATTTGAGATAGATGCACTGGCTGCTTCTAAAGTAGTTACAGCATGGTTTCAGGGATATTACACCAGAAGCTATTAAATAAGATTTTTTTTATCAGTGTTTTTGTTTTGATACTCTTGAAAGTTTCTTTTTCTTTTCACAGTGATAAAAACTGAAGCTGGTGATTATAGTTACCCACTAACTTGCTTCAAATCAGAAGATCACCGTTTCTTCTCAGTTAATGACTTTTCAACTCTGCATTTCTGTCGCATCAGTAATATTTTGGAAAGACAAGATTCACACCAGGTATAAATCAGTGCAGCTCTAGCAAATTCCAATGGAATTGCACCAGGCTCCACATACCATAAGCCATCCTGTGCTGTTGCCAAAAAGGAGAGAGAGGGATTGGCCTACAGCATGGTTTGGCTCATGCTCGCCTCATGGGAAAGAAAACGTTCATCTACGCTCCTCTTCAAACTCAGGCTAAAAACACAGTATGAGGAATGTTTAAAAGGCTGAGCCAGTTCATTCAGCCATGTCTATTAAGGGGCTTCTGAAACTGTGAAAACTAAATAATATTTGATTTATAATTGCAATACATAAATTGTAAATGTCAGAAACGGAAATATTTCCTCAACAGTAACAATCTACCTGGAAGTAAACTTAAAGTGCGTGAAAACAGCAGCAGCAATCGTGATAAAGTCACTAATGGAAGCAGATTAATGCTTCCTTTCCAGCAGTTACCATTTGAAAGCAGAGCACCTTTAGCAGCGATTTTTCCTAGAACAATTTTTCAGCTGTCATATTCTACTTCATACAATGCCAAATCCCAGCCCCCATTGAGAGTGCAGATGGCAAGCCTGCAGACTTAGGAAGGAAAAGAAGAATGGGAAAGAAAGAAATGGCTGAAACATAGTCCAGATTCTACAGAGTTGGTTGTTTTTCTTTAAACTCCCTGTCAGAAGAATAGCTGGTTACCCTTCAACAATCATTTCATATATATTAATTTTATTTTCAAGGAAAAGTAGATAGAGAAAACAGATTATTAGGTCTAACAATTTTATTTAGTTTTGTTAGAAAAACTGAATTCTCCTTCATACATGCAGACTCTGCAAATTGAGTGTAAGTGTGAGGTTAACAACATGGGTCAGGCAGAGTGAGGAAGTGTGCAACCACAAACTTCAGCAAGGCTGAAGAAGTGCTCACTGTGCGCAGCAATAGTGGAAGAAAATTAGAAGTAGAAATTTTCTCTTCTGACAGTAGGCACGCTCTGTTTATTAAGAACGTCAAATCACAGAACATTTTCTCCCAGCTTAACTTGGGTAGCACCCCTCCTTTTAAACAGACAGCTGTTGGGTGCGCTCTCTCCTAAAAACAGAGGAGAGTGTTAGCATAAAATCAATCCAATCAAAGACTGAGCACTCTCCAAACACACCATCAAAGAGACACTCGAACAGTACAAATCTCCCATTACAAACTTTGTATCTTTGATCCTCCTCCAGGCTAGCAGTACTGCAAGACAGCGTGTTGCCCAACTGCAAAAGAGGAACACCTGGAAAAATACCTGCAGAGAAGAAAATCTGCCACCAAAGGCAAAGCAGCTGTAAGAACACATAGTGCTCTGCCCACCCTTGCAGAGCAAACAGGAAGATCTGAGCTAAGGTCGTACAATCATCACTGGCAACAGCTCTGCAAGTAACATGAGCACCTCTAACCAAGTAAGTAAATGCAGTGATGCCTTTACATTGAAATGCCATCTTTTATTTTGAGCTCTACTAATTGCAGATAATTGCATTTTATGTACAGTGCTGTTGGTTACTTACTTTTCAAAATCCTTTGCCTTTCAGTCTAGTTAGGTATTTTCCTTACTACGGGAGAAGAAATATTTCTATATTCTAAACAAGTAGTTTACCATTCCTCTATGTAAACTACCATGTTCCCTGACAACAAAAATCTATGACTTTCACCATTAGAGTTAACCTTCATTTCAGCACCACAGGTAAGATGTTCAAATGAATCTTGACTTACAGATACGTCTGCATAGGCATTATCGAAAATCACTCAGATGACTCCATCCAGACTCAATTAGTATTGTAATTAATTCAGCATCTCAGTGAAGTAATTTGGACTTCCCATTAAGGAATCCAGACACTTGAGAACATTTTCTGCAAGATACCCTTTCTAAAGAAAGAAGCAGCTGGAAGGCGATGCTTTAAAGGGGCTATGGGCACGAAAATGCTTTTTCACTTATTTGGCTCCATCTGTTTGACAAGTTATGAACAGATGCTCCATATCCCTACAAGTGCATTTCAGCAGTGACCAGAAAAGTCAGTTTTTCAGCAGACAAAACATCAGTGTCCACAAGTAGAGACAATCATTTTCGGAACTGCTCCTTTGATCTGGAACAGTTAGTATAAAAAGATGTAACATATAGCAGACAGAAATACAGGTCATTAAAATAAATGGAAGCTATTTTTCTCTATCTGAAGAAAGAGTAAGAAACAGAGGTACACAGAAGAAAGCACCTTCAAGAGAAAAGGGGTCAAACTGTTCCCCATCGAGTTGCAGATCATAACAGAGTTGTTGCTATCAGCAGCCTGCTTTTGGGCCTAGTTAGCACCTATTTAAACAACAAGCATCAGGTCACCTCTCTTCTACACGCAAAAAACAAGTGAGAAAAGGAGAATGACCACATCAATTCAGTAATCAGTTCAAAGTGTAGAACTGTCAACACCTCCACCTTACATACTTTTTCTTAGAGGCAAAATGAGCCCTCACTTTCACTATTGCCTTCACAAACAACTCTACAGTTCAGCAATGTATTTTCCAAATCACGCAAACACCCATAAGGAAAAAAGAAGCAATAATCTGCCTGTTCACCAAATCTCTTCTGAGCTGGAGGCCTTTCATTCTGTCAAAATCTTTTGATTTCTGAGAGGATTATGCATGCATGAGAAGTCCTTAACTTGCTATCCTTCGTTGAGTTGCACCTGTGCAGTGGCAACCTTGGCCATGCAGGCTGCTCAAACTGCTCTGGTCCCAGAGTAGGGCTGGAGGCAGTCAACACATCAAACCTCAGTCCAGGATAGCTCTGCACCAAAGAAGAGCCAGCATAGCCAAGAGGTCCCAGAGGAAGGTGACAGTGGCTACCACACCTCTGCTGGGATATCCGATCTGAACATGTGTGGACCCTTTGGGACGCCTGTGCTCTGAATTCTTGCACACCCAAGCATTCCTGAACAGCATCTAGATTCATGCCAACTGTTAGTGATACATGCTTTTTAGCAGAGATCACAATGACACAAATCTTAATTGTGCCTTAGTGTCTCTGGACCGTACAAGGTACAAACATCCTACTGTATGGAGTCACAATGGTATCAAGACGATTTGACACCATACAGCCACCCACATTAACCATTCCACTAGCTGGCAGATGAAAACATACCAAATATTTAGCTAACAAAGACAGGTAAGTTATATATTCAGAACCCAGACAAACTGAGTTTCTCAGTATTAAACAACAGCAGAAAATTTTCATCATTGTCATCCTTAAACAGCAAACAAAGAACTCTGTTAAAACCAAGGAGACTGTAACTGGAATCTTTCACCTGGGATGCCCACTATTGCTGAGAAACTCTGCCTCTGTGCCATCAGAAGGGCTACAAAACACAGTTCAAGGTTAAGAAAACAAAAGGTATCACACAAATACTCCAGCAATTTAAAAGATTTCTCTTGAACCTCAGTATATTAGGAAGGTGACTGAAAAAATTGCTGAAGTCCAATTCAGCATTATCTTTCAGCATTGGATGCTGCCTTTTCCAGTGCTGAGTCAGGTTTTCTGCGTAGAGGACACATTCACAAGGAAGCAGTCTTCAGAGAAAGATATGAGTGCAGTCTGTCAGAACCATCACAAACCTGTCAGGAACAGGTAGAGAATACTGTAGCCATGACTCAGGCTGTGAAGGTGTTTCTTCTTTATGCTGGTAGAGGCTTTAGTACCAGCTACACAACAATCTGGTAGAGTATTATGAAGTATGAAGTGTCTTGGTGTTCATTGCTCCATCCTCCCCTGTAGCATTATCTTTTATTTAGCAATTGTGGATTACAAATTCTCTGATAGGTTCTTTAAATATTCGAGAGAGGAAAAGGATAGACTGAAGACAGTAACAGAGAAGGTACAGATCAGGTAAACTTCTAATGTTTCCCAGTGTTTGTAGAACAGAAAGTAAAGTATGATTTGAAAGGACGTGTAGACATGATGAGGCATATCTGGCTTAACAGAGGGCAACCCTTAGCCTTCAAGTGAAATTTTGTTTAGTCACTTTTCCTGTGTTAATATCTTCCATTGAAAATTTCAGTTTGGAAACTTTCCCAGGTCTAGCTCTGAACTACAAGCCAAATTATTCACATTTTTAGGCTACTGCAGTAAGTGAAATCCTACAGACTACGAGACTCTGAAGTTACTCATAGTACCTGTTGTTCTAGCCCCATGTGGCCTGAACACAAAGGCAGCCCCACTACCTACTGTACTTCGAAAACCAAAAAGAAAGTGAGCAAGAAAAAAAAAAGCCAATAAAAACACCCAACAACAACAACAAAACACCCCCCAAAAAAACAAAACAAGCAATGTTAAAGCTATGACCAGTAGAGACAGAACACTGATCAGAGGTTTGAAACCACTTTCTGTGGTTACTGCATGTGTAGCTACAGCAGACCTAACAGTGGCTGAGGTTTCCAGTGGTCAAAAGAAAATACAACCAACTGCAAGAGTTTTCACATGCAGACTGCACATAAAGTTACTACTGGTGCTTGGTAGCAGTCACAGGAAAGTTTAGGTTCCTTAAAAAAATAAAACTGAACATTCAGTTAAGCTGTAAAACACACCTTATTTGTTATATTTTAAAATCACTTTAAGCTTATGAAGCTTCAGAAATGCAACGCTATTTTGTTTATCCTGCATACCTAGTTACAGTAATCACAGTGTTGATACTGAAAAGTTCAAATAGAATTCAAGTATGAAAGTGGAGCGCAGATCCTTCAGCCTCCAGTAAGCTCAGTGCATTGTGGTCTGATCTGATACGAGGAAAAGAACTTCTGTGTTCTCAGCTACACTCAGCAGTATGGTGCAGCAACAGAGAAAGTATTCAAAAAGGTCTCTCCAAATCCTTAAGTATAAAAAGTAATACCGATAGTTTTTGATCACTTTCTGTTACCTGTTTCTCTTGCTCCTGCTCACTGTTCCACACTCTGAAAGGTGAGGTATGCATCGTTTCTGGAAGACAAAAGCCACCCACTGCCCACAGACAAGTGTGCTGAGTATTGAAAGAGAGCCAGAAGGCTGAAATTCACAAAGAGAACCACTCAATACATTTAACAAACACTGGAGGATCATCTCTGAATCATCTTAATGACAATTGGCTTAACTGGAAACTAAGAAATTTGTGAATAAGGAATTTAGTCAAATCTGATAAGAAAATCTGAGCTGCTGCTGTTACACAGCTGTTAGTAATGGACCTTTATGTCCTACTTCCAAAGCTCTCTGAATGAACTCCAGAGCCTACAATCTACAGGGCTGGGCAGCATGTGCAGCTGTGATGAGTTCTCACAGCCTGGCCTGAAGATTTTAATTCTGAGATTCGAACTCATTTAATGAAGATGGAGTACACATCAAATCTTTTAATAAGCTTTCAGAATGTACATGATCACAGCCTGTGAAGTCAGTTGGACAGTGACCTCACTAAGCAACGGACCAATTTGATGTTGATTTAATTCTGCAAACACCACCCTCAATAATTTGACATGGAAAGATTTACAGCCTTGCAGAAATCATTAGGAAGGCTGCTCTGCAGGGAGGAAAGGCAGTAGACTCCACTGAGGTGGAGCTGGGAATTTGGGTTGAGATTCCCACCTAACTGGTCAGCAGCTTCAAAGTTCTAGTGGTCTTTCTCTGTTTAAGTAGAGTCCCTGAGTTAACCTCTATACGAGGAAATATAATTCTACTGATAAAGAGCAGGCCCTAAAATTTTCTATAAAATGTTTGTATGTAGTACAAGAGTTTGTATTATGTGGCCGCAAAATTCACACAGTGGTTACTTAATGTCATGCATAGAGACAAGGGGAAATGTCTTTAAACTGAAAGAGGGCAGATATTAGGTAGAAATTCCTTACTGTGAGGGCAATGAGACACTGGAACAAATTTCCTAGAGAGGTTGTGGATGCCCCCCTGGAGGTATTCAAGGCCAGGCTGGATGGGGCTTTGAGCAACCTGGTCTAGAGTGAGGTGTCCCTACCTACAACAAGTGGGTTGGAACTACATGATCTTAAAGGTTGCCTCCAACCCAAATCATTCTATGACTAAGCAGACCAGTGATGTACTTCAAAAGGTAATCTGTTGCTAGTAACAACTGCTTTTCTGAAGTTTTGTTGTTTTTTTTTTTTAATTTAAAAATGAACAATTTCAGTAATAACCCTACTGAAAAGGTTAATTTTCCCTTAACACTGGGTTCTTTGCAATGGGCTTATATCAATTAGCATTCCTATTTTACATTTACTCTGAGCAGAGGAATGGGTTGGGAGTTTCCTCGCTTCTATTAAAAAAAAAACAACTATGCAGAGAGGTGGAATATCTGTCAGAGCAGGAAAAGAAATTCAATGTGACTGCCGTAAAACAAAGGCACAGAGGGCCTAAGAGATGTTTCACTGAAGAGGCACATTAGAATCCTGAATGCTGTTCGAATCACAGATTTGAGTATTACTGTGGGTGAAACCAAAAGGAGTTTTCAGGATGTAGAGGGGGCTTTGTGCATATACTGGTTCATTGGCTCTTTTACAGAACAATCCAATCCAATTCTTAGAAGTAAAAATAATGCCCTGATTGGACTGATTATTTTGTTTCTCCAGAACCAAAGACTGCAACAGTTATTGAAAGCATTATGAGACTGAAACACTTCAAGGGATACAGATTGTCTTCCTTGTGACTATGGCAACATATGCTGCAGGATAGTATTCACACTGTCTTCCAGCATCTAAATTTGGTTGCCTATGTTTTAGACCCAGTTTCCCTGTGAAACTTGTTTAGAAATGCAGGTCTCTGTTCTAATCTGCTCTGCAAAGTCACCTTTTAACTCACTGCCTCCACAGGAAACATAATTTCCCAGTTTATCTCCTAAATTCAGCTCCATAATGAAGACTGCCTGAATGCACTTTCCCACGTGATTTCACAGTTTCTTGCATTCTTGGTGATAGAATTAGTGACTTATTTTACACCTTATAATTGATTATCAAGGCACACATAGAAACATAAGACTACAAAAGCTGTAAGAACATAATTTAGATTAAAATGTTGAAACATTAACAAAATGTTGCACAACAGTTCATCTCCCCTTACTTTTGACAGTCCATCAGACAGCAGGCTGAGCACTCCAAACACCCACTGAAGTCAGTTCTGCAAGAAGCTGTGGACATCCTGCTTCTACCACTGAGGCTGCTGCTAATGGCAATGATCTCCCTTCGCCATGCTAACAACCCTGTTTGATTTGGCTATTTTCTTCGTCAAAAGCCTAGGGTAAGAATCTCAAAAACATAACTATGAACTTGCATAAATGAATATGTTCTCTACAGTAATTTTTCTGAGACCTGGAACACCTCCAGCTTCCACCAGTTCCTAGCACAGTGCTGTCTTCTACTCCAGCAGTGCTGGGACTGCCCCTTGTCATATCCTTCACCTCCTTTCCTTTAGCCTCCATCAAGATAACTAGAAGCCAAAAGCAGCTGCTAATAAGGAAGATGCTTCTTTATTCCAATTACCACTGTTACCTTCTTTTATTGGCAGCTTACAAGGCTGGAAATACCCAATTCCTCAACTCTAACACTGAAGTTAGTTCTCTTAAAGTGTATTTTACTGCAGACCAAACTGGTTTTGGCAACTGAAACTGGAAGAAAATGATATTTAGGATTACAGAACTTTGCTGAATATATCTCTTCTAGAAATCCTAAAAAAAAATCTTAGTTTGAATCTTTTTCCTTCACAACAAAGAGACTTGGATTATAGATAGAGAACACAGGTGATAAAACACCCTTTGTCATCCACATTTAACCAATACATTGCCACTTCTTTAAGAGTCAAGAGATGCATTACTTGCCTAGTGCCAGTAACGATGTTCCTCCATTTATTTTATTCAGATATTACTGCAACTGATGAAGAAGATACAGAAACCTACAGATAAGGCTTACATGGAAGACCTTATCTTTTAGTCAAGGGCCAAGTTCCTTTGATGGTGTAATAGAATATTTTCCAGTAATCTGCACTTCAATTCCATCAGCTCAAAGGATAAAGTATAAGCTCCATTCTTTCGCTTGAGACTAGCAATAAAAAAGGTCACACAGAACAATGCTTGTGTATTTTTACAGGAATGCTCAATGCTTCCACAATCCTCTTCTGTTTCCCTTTCATAAAGCTTAATGCCTCTTATTAATCTGTATGTGTTTGTGTGTGTTCATCACCACAGTACCTGAACACTGTATTAAATCAGAAGCATTAAGAGAGAAGCTTGCTGTGGCATAGTTAACACATGCCACAGTTGGTGAGAAAAGCCAGTGAATTGAAGCCATACTCTGCTTCAGTTTAATTGCTACTTTACTCAGGTACGTTTATTATTTTATTGTCCGTATTACAGCATCTCCTAGGCAGACTTGCTTAGTGTCATATAACCTCAAGTTGAAGTATAACTGGTACGTTCCATTTCAATGCAAAGTTCTCATTTTCTTTGTAGCAAGATGCTGCAAACATCCCACATCTCAACCTGAGATTCCTGCACAAAAAGAGGATGTGGCACAGGGCACATGCTAGGTACATGATCACATCTACCTCTTCACAGTTCCAGCTTCCCAACTTCCTCCCTTTCTCTGCCTTCTACTGCAGTAGGAAAACTTATGTAACACCAATAGAAAAGCCCTTTTTTTTTTTTTAAACTCGCCAACACCACCTTTTCTCAGAATAAAGACTCAAAACACAAGAAAATCATCATGCACAGTGAGCTTCCTCTGTAAGCCATCCTACCTGATCCAGTTTCACCAAGACTGTTGATATTACAAATCTCGTAACAAATCATAACTACAATACAAATCTTCTTTGCTCTAGGCATGAGACTTGCATAAACTGTATTACAGATGTCATATGAATTTCAAAGTGTCCCTAGAGGAAAATAAGACCCAGTTTCTACAATTTGCCTTAAATTTTTTCAGCCTGTATGGTTCACACTGTCATCAAAATTCACCTTCCACAATGAAGACACTAAAAACTACATGTCTTCCTAGGTAGAAAACATTCATAGTACATCAATAGTGAAATAGATTTAACAGACATCTCTGATGAAAGTCCTTGTTTATATAACAAATAGGAATCTACAAAAGGACAATGGTTGGAAATACTAAAGAAGTTCTGAAGCAATGATTTTTACTGATCTGCAATAAAAAAGCATACATCAATAAAAGCAGTCTGTCAGCTGGCCTTGAAGTTGTTACCCTAGTAAACAAAACAATGAGAATGTTTCTTCCATTCAGTGTTTCTGTAGTTAGGTATGGTCAGACTTTTATTAGGAGAACATAAACTCTGGAAGTCAGCTGACACTTCTCATTTTATTGACACCAGCTCATGTTTCCCCTACATGATTCTTTTTATAATCGGGCCAGATATAGGAAAGGCATATTTATATGAATTTCTATATATATATATTAAAAAATATATAAGTATTTTAACCCTCCTTCAATCTCCATTTTGCAGTTTGTCATCACACTTTGTCTCACTTTTCCATGAATCATGGCAGTAAAATCATACAACTAGCTAATCCACTCATCATCATGCTACAAATTGCCCTGTTCAAAGCAGGACCTGAAACAGTGACAAAGCAATGGAAAGAGAGAATTAGTCTTTGATAAATTCTGAGGAAAAAAAAATTCTTGCTGAGTTTTATGCATTTTGATCATTACACAATTTTATTTGCAATGCTTACTAGTACGAAAAATCAATGAATGATTCATGGAGACAGTAGAAAAAGGTATAATCACACTTCCACAGAAACGGACAAAAGAAACAGAGCAGATCAATGATCACATGAAGGTTCAGTTTTAACATGTCTATTTCAACCTACTTCCATTTTTTTGTTGTTAACCAAAAAACTCTGCTCATTGTTTTTTGTATTTAATAATCCTCAGAATATTCCAATAAATCAGGAGTTTAAGTTCTTTTTATGATAGCTGTTCTCTGTAGTCACTGTTAAGATCAGGCTGGATGAGGCTTTGAGCAACCTGGTCTAGTGGGAAGCATCTCTGCCTGTAGCAGCAGGGCTGGAACTAGACGATCTTAAAGGTCCCTTCCAACCCAAAGCATTCTATGATTTTATGTTTCTTCCTAAAAATAAACGGATGGAAAAAGTAGGAGCTGGTGCCAGGAAACACTGCTGCAAATATATAGTACATGATATATCAGCCTATATGATTCTGAATATCAGAAGCTTATAAATAAGCTGATCTACTTCTTGCTGAACACAAGAGGGCTGCTCTATTTTTTTTTTTTTAAAGGAGTTTCAACAGGGAATGCTTGATGTGGCTTATACATCTAGTTATTTTCAGGATCATACTGTGTACCAGTCAGCACTACTCCAAGCTATATTCATTTCTCACAGCTTCCCAGGCACACAGGATGCCAGTATGTCATCTTTTCCAGGAAAAGATAATTCAGAGAAGAATATCGTAGGTGCTTTTCGCTTACTCACATCCATACTAACTTCATGTTCAGGGTTAAAATACTTACACAGATTTTGCCAAGCCTAGCATGTGAGAACTTTCAAACAGTACTGAATTATCAAACAAATGTTTGTCATCTCTATTACACATGGCTTGCTCTTTTTTCAGCCTCCAAAATTACCTTGTACTATGACACCATGGTGATGGAGGAAAAAAAAGCAGAAAAAACAGATAGATTCTGCTCTTTTTTAAGTGAAATGTAAATCCCTTGATTCACACAGGATATTTCACTCAATGACTGAGCAGATGAAATCTTTGCAAATGTGACTTGTGTATGAACAGTTGATGTAATGTAAAGCTGAGCTTTTACCGGTATACGTAGAGCTTAAGAAAAGAAAGAATGAGATGCTAAAAAAAAAAAAAAGGAAGTTAATGTAAAAATAAAATCAACTGGGATCAAATTACACTAACATATGAAGAAACAGAGAAACATGAAGTGGTCAGAAAATGATGATTGCATAACCATTACGTATTATATCAGTGAATCATGTCTTTCTACAAAACATTCAGAGGTGAGGCTTATCAGTAATTTGCATGAGCATGTTATAGGCCTAGCAAAGCAGGCAATGCGCAGTTCCTACAATATATGTCTTTAAAATGACAGAGCTATAACAACAAAAAGTACCATGCAGATAAATCAAGTGGCAGAAAGTTCAGAGATCATTTAAGCATTGTTTAATTTGTGGTTTTATTTCAAATGCTTGGGCTTCAATTACAAAGAAATTTCAGCTTTCAACTAGATATCTTATTATCAACTTTCAATCTTTCAAGATCCTACCAGTAAGATCAAAGCTCAAAATATGTTATGGAGGCCTTATAAACTAGAAGACAAATAGTCAATTACATAAACGTTCTAATCTTTAAGGATAATCAGAGGTTCGCTGCTATCTTGACATACAGTTGTGAAGCACAGACTAGCTGTTATATTAATGTTAGCAGTAATATTAGCAGCCATTAAACCAATGGAAAACACAGCAAGCAAAACTTAATGCCATCCTTCATGACATATCATTACACCAGCAACCATACATCTGATCTTTAGCAGATATGAAAGAAAAACCTTATTCTTTACTTACTGCTGAAATAAGCAAAATAAGATAAGTAAGGCATGAGGGAAAAGATCTGCCAGTGAAAACTACTGAAACTTCAGAGCTGCAGTAGCCTCTGGTGTCATTATCCTCCTTTGTATGGAAAACTTTCTAGAATCATTCAAATTAAGTGTTGTTGTCACCCATTAAAGTCCTTCACACTATGTTTTGCATGACAACTCGATCAATGTAAGTAGTACCGTGCACAAAAATACAGAGCCATCTCATGTTCTGTATGTAGCAAATTACTATATACATCAGTTTCTAATCATGTCTAATATTGATTTACAACCACCATTGCTACACAACTGACAGCACACCAACCACTAACACTGTACCTCTTTTCCTGCAACCGTAACTGCAGCAAGCAGCACGTGCTATCAAGTGTACTCTCCTTATAAAGTTCATATGATAAAATATTCTAAAACATTTTATAATGTGGTTTTCA
Source organism: Odontophorus gujanensis (assembly GCA_013399175.1). Classification (NCBI taxonomy): domain Eukaryota; kingdom Metazoa; phylum Chordata; class Aves; order Galliformes; family Odontophoridae; genus Odontophorus; species Odontophorus gujanensis. The sequence continues at coordinate 227,071 of VXAB01012745.1, forward strand.
GAGTAACAGTCCATTTGATTCGTACACAGCTTGAAAATGTCAGACATTTCTTTCAATATCTGGTGCCAACAAGCTATGGGTTTTATTTCAGAAATTTGGGATTGTTGTGGACAACAGAACGGTTCTTCATCGTGCTGAGTTTCCAGAATCCCAGATTTCTCCATCTCCACAATTCCTTTCTGCCCAGCAGCTTCTGTAACTTACCAGTGATACATTCCTCAGCATAGGCTGTCAGTTCTGTACCAAACTGCAGTGACGTTTTTAAGTCACTAACAAGATGACCTAATCAGCATCTGTTCTTGCTATTCCCATGTGGTGTCATTATATTACTTCTTTTTATCATTAATATTTTCACATGTAAAATAATATTAAGTTCTAACAGAACAGGAGAAAAAGGTTTCTCATAAGCACATTAAAATGCTTCAGTGACTTCTAAATTATCAACATACTTCACTTATAACTAAAAAGAAGATAAAACAGGTAAATGCTATTTTTATTCCTTTTAAAATATCCTACTGCATTACATATTACTACACATGATTTTTCTATCTGATTAGGAGCAATTCTGGACACATTTCTGTCTCGCTCAAATACTGGGTCAAAATTGACAGCACATTACTTGAAATTTACAGGATTCATTCTTGTTTCTGTAAGGCTTTGGATAATATTTGGTATGGATTTTATTTCCAGGAAAAACTATGCATACTGAAGGTAGAAAGCAAAGGAAAGAATGTTTCCAAGACGCCATGAAGATTCTGACATGCAAGATATAGCAGGAACTAACTCAAAAACACTACAAGAGACCACAGATGATAGTATGCCAACATATGCACAGAAGACAAACCTTTTACAGCACTTACAAGAGTCCACTATCACTGCAAATGTTGTGCAAAAAGAGAGCAAACCAGAGCCTGCATCAAGGAAGTGGCAGGAAAAGGTAAACTGCATTGCACATCCCTGGCTACCCTTTAAAAAGTACAGCCTGATCTCCACTGTGCCACTATGGCCCACTAGCTGGTATCCAGGGGGAGGAAGAGGAAGATAACAACCCACTAACCACCTGTCCCCTTGAAGCATTTGGTGCCAATATTTGTAAGACAGCGCCTTGATTTTAAACTCCCAAACATACAGACAGATTGTTGCTTTACTCTCACCCACTCTCACAGAGCTGCCTCTGGCATTGTTTGGACCTTTAGGAACTAACTAGGAGGGACTCAGGTAAGTAAGAGTCAGTACATACTTCTTTTATTTGCCCTGGAGAAGGTATGTACAATATACATCATTAGCACACACACCAACATGTGCTAAGCATCAGTTGTGCCATGCAAAGAAAGATTAGCTTACTCACACAATAGTTAGTGCATTAAGTACTCATAAGACAGAGAGGAACTAAGTTACAGTTGAGTATATATAATGATTTTATCTCATTAAGCATTTAATGAGAAAGCATATTCCATAACCTCAGTATTGTAACCACATATTCCTATAACCAGCAAAGCACAGCAATCAACTCCAATCCAAGCAATGCAGTTGCATGATGACATATTTTCATTGAATGTCATGTTCCAAATTGGAACTGGCAAGCATCTTCGCCTCACACAACAATGCCATATGGAGTTACATCTGATACTGCTCGAGCAGAACTCCTCTCCTATCCAGAATACATCTAACAGTGCCACAGATACACTATGGCATTTAAATAGTAATAACGTGAATGTGAGGGCTAAATTAAAAATGTGTTGCATATTAGAAAAAATTTACGCAATAAGATAAAAAAAAGAGAGATTTACTGGCTTTTGGCAGCAGAGCTTACAGATATTTTAAGAAAAAAGTACTTAGTTACCTATATGCCAACTTCCATAGTGGATCATACAATTAAAGGCACATCAAAGTAACTAGCAAAGAGAAAAAAGCTTTTGTCACAAGCAGATAAAAGAGGAGCTGTGCACTAGAAGTTGTGCATTCAGTTAGCAGAGACAGTAGGGCTGGGCTTGCTGTCAAAAACAGTAACTCCAGTTCAGTTGGTTTTAAAACAGTACAGATGTGGGTTTTGTACTTGTGCAGATCAGGTTGATGTTTTTCACTTGCACAAAGAAGAGCTGAGATGCGTGTTCTCCCTCACCAACATTTGTCCACTCCCATTAGCCAGAGTGGCTCTCAAGGAAAAAAGTTCAAAACTCCAACTTCGCTATTTCTAAAGAATTTGTAGTCCATACAGTTATGGTGTGCTGTCAATTTGAGCACAATTCAACTGCTCAACATCAAGAAAATAAAAAGATTACCACTTTATAACCCATTGCAATTATTTTTTATTTTGCTGATACCAGACCACTTGCCCAATAGATGCCATAAACCCGAGCCATCAGGCAGTACCACGCACTGCAGCCCACAGTACAACTTGAGCTCTTATGCCAGTGGAGTTGCGTTACCAATTGAGTGGGTTGATGCTATCTCTTAGGAATTCTGTCTTGCAGTGAGGGTGAGTGCTCAAGTATACAGTCTTGGGCAACAGAATCAAAAAGCAACAAGTTCTCCCATAACGATAATACTTTAACTTCCACGAAGAAATAGGCTACTCCAGGAAACCAGATAAATAAATTTCCTCCCCAGAATCATTTAACTTTTTTTTTTTTTAAGTTGTGGTTGTTTTATTTTCCCCCCAAGATGTTTTGGTTTTAGTATGTGGCACAATAAACACTTCAACACTCCTACAATGACTAAGTATTTGGTGGGTCTGAGTCTAGAGACAGATTTATTGACAACTGGAAATGTAGGTTAAGGGAAAGCAACAGGATTCCTTAAGTAGTTTGCATCTCCTGGAGTATACCTGCTTTCTAAAGGAAGGACACTGCTTTAAGAGCCAAGATGTCCTCTTCCATTACCGCAGAAATAGGTCTTAGCTCTTGACACAACACAACCATTTGCCTCACTTTATGCCTCTCCTTCAGTACCACTGGTCTTCCAGAAAAGCATGTAAAACCTGCTTCCATTACGTGTTTTCAGAGATCCCATGATAATACATTTGCAAGTCAGCTTTGTTAAAATAAGCTTTCCAAAGCTCCAAAGGAAGAAAGTTACCCTTCAAGTTATTTCATAATTGTTATTAATGCTATAGCTTCAGGTATTCAAGATACTTAAACCATCTACAAAACAAAAATATTGTATTTTGCATAGCACAGCATGCCCATGCCTGACAAGCACTGAGTTCCTTCAATAAAGCACAGAAACCTCTCCACAGAACATTCACAGGGACCAACCAACCAAGCCAACCCATGTGAGGTATGGAAGTAGGAAAACAGCTATCAAACTACAACAGCCTATCACCTTTTCAGTGACTTTAGCCACAACAAAGCCCCCATGTATCTAGGTAGCTTCTGAGCAGTAACCCCGGAACAGGGCAGTCTAGTCAAGGTACACTCCCACAATGCAGCTCACTAAATATAGGGATTGATGCCTTCACACTCAGGCTTGAAGCAAGTTCACAAAAAGATAATCCTTAAACATTCAGGAACACAGAAGTCACCCAGCTCCTCTCCCATGAGGAGAGGCATCCTGCTACCTATTTACCAGGACTGCATTTTTTTTTGGACAGCCAAGTCACCCTCTATTGGGCACAGTACTCATGGGGGGTACCTGAGGTACAGGGAGGCAGGAAGCCTCAGCAGAGTGTATTCTGTCATACTGAACATGCTTCTATTCTAAAGATACTGTGTAATTTGGATAGTGTCATTTCCCTTCTTTTTCCCCCTGCAGTTTGTTTGTTGTTTGATGTTCTTAATTGGGAGACTCAAGAAATACATAGAAGGGTGCAGTTCTCTCAATTTATGCTACATGTTGACAACTTTACCTTAAGAAATTCTTAATCGTACACATCCATACAACAGAAGAACAGTACAGAATAAAACAACCTTCCAAGTGTGTTCTCATCTGTCTGAATAGCAGCAGAGACATTCTCTTTATGAGGATACCTTATTATGAACTATGGGTGCATCCTAGACTTAATCATTAGAGCATTTGTGATCTTGTGAGCTTCCACAAGAGATATTTTCAAAAAAGAAAGCATTACACGGATAAATTATCATGAAGGAAAATAATGGAACAAGAGAAACTCCGGTTACCATGGGAATGTGATCCAGACTTTAAAACAGAAGCATGTCGAGTTCAAGACAACACCAGCATATCAGATCTGCTAGATGATCAATTTCACATATTTAGGAACTAACTGCTTCATAAATTACATATAAAATACAACGTATCTTTCCATTAAATCCCCTTTATATTGGGGTAGTTATCAAGAATCATGCCTCCCCACATAAATTCTAACCTAACTTCACTTGCATATAATATTTCTACGGGAGTCAGTGCAATCCACCAGTTTCTCAGAGGTTCTGTCTTGAAGTATCAAGTCTTTGTGGCTAAATTGTTTGAAACTAGACCTGGCATTTCTAATTTTGCTGTCTGACACAATGATCAGAAACCTACAATATAATTTTGTTGGTTTGAATAAAGTATGGTTGAGCAATTTCTTCTACTTGAAGAGACGAGATCTGAGCTTGCTGGTTATAGATAACCAGGCATTCCCTGACAACGGGAAGCTACAGCATTCCCATACAAACAGTAATATGTATAAACTGAGAAGAACAGAGCAAGGACTTAACGGTCAAATTCTAAGTCATAACCCAGCATATTTATAAGCAAGTAACAGCAAGTTTAATAGCTCTATGTGCCATGTAAAACCCTATTATCCTCAAGCAAGTAGGGAGAGCTTTTGAAAAGCAGCTAATGGCTTTGGATGGCTCATTTATCATGAGCCTAGAGAAGGAATCTAAAAGAGGTTAAATTGTCAAAATATGAATACTTAAAATGCCCTGAAAGTTGTCCTAATATAGCAATCAAAATTTGGTCTAGGTAATCACTAGCACTCCCTGTCTTAGAAGGAATCACAGTCCAGAGACAACACCAGTAACTGATACTTTTCAGTGCACCTCTCTTTTGCTACTCATTAAAGTATACAATTGCCCAAATCTAGAATTTTTGCAATATATACAAATAGCAAAAAGTTAATTCACAAGTTGCACAGAGCACCTTAATCTTTCATCCATTATCTTTATTCTTCTTCCTTGTAATTCAACATGCACAGCAACATTTAAATTTGACTTAATTTTCCAATATTTATTTTGTCATTAATAGCCAGCTATATTATTGCAGATAAATTCTAACTGCATTTATGTCTACACATAGATAAAATTAAAACCTTTATATCTTCTGCACATGTAATAAACATCACTGAATTTAAATAGTGCTATTTTTATTCTGTTGTATTTCTTAGCACTTGCTGCTATGCCATCAGTATATTAACCCACTTCCATAAAGCAATTAAAACTTTCAAGAACGCTTAAGTAATTTAGATATATGTCCTATTCTCAAAAAGAAAAGAACAGAACAAACAATATACGTACCCTGAAACAGTGAACTACTCTTGCAGATAAAGATGATTCTAAGGTATTCTAAAATGGTTCTAATTAAGCTAATTTTTTTGTTGTCTTTCTTGCCTTCTTATTGATTCCATAAATACTAATATTTCTTAATTTCCTCACCACCCCAGCCCCCCTACACCTTCTCTCCTTTCTTAAGTAGGTTGCACTACTGCTTGACCTAAAGGCTCAAACCAAACTCGAGAGTTTCATTAGACTGTGTGTTTGCACAGAACTTAGAGACAAAGAAAACCAAATCCTGACTGTTTAAAACAAAAGCACACATTTTTGTGAGCACACAAAAATCAGTACAAGAAAGCTAAAAAAAAAAAATAAACAAAATTGAGTAGGTAGGTGCATTTGAGAAACAAAAGGTATCAGTAGAAGTTGCAGAACTCAAAAATAAAATTAATTCAATTCTTGTGTACTATTTTTATTTCAACACAAGTGAATCTTTTTTGTCTTGGCACAAGACAAGATTGCAGCTTGATGTACTGCCTATGAAGAACAGAGGTGTAGGGGGAAGAATGTCTGCAGAGAGGGCTAACTGCACATCTTCCTCTACAACCTGCGTGTCCTTAAAGAGAGAAAACATCTCACCCTCATCAAACATCCTTGCCCCATTAAAAACTTAATTGAAAGATTTGAGAAAAATCACTTCATTTATTCATTTAATTTATTCCTCTAGCGTCTGTTCCTCTTTGTTCAAACTTCACACAAAATAGTAAAATGTTGACAGGTTTTTAGTATTTCTATCAGCACCTTTATTCACAAAGCTTTACTAAAGAAGATGGTCAGAGACTTCATCACATTTCAAAATGTAAAGCACACTCATCTGAATAGAAGGTTCTCTTCAAACAACAGTAAATGTTAGTTGGCTATTAAGAAGATAATGACTAACAAGCAGGTAGGATTAAGCTGTGCAGAATCTGTGGTTCTATTTTTGGATTCTGCAGCCTCAGGCAGAATGCTGAGGTACTGTGAATTACATGAATTATGTTAACATGTTCCACAGTCACTTACTAGGCATGCTTCCTATTATCTAGACAGGATAAGAGTCTAAAGAACATCTGTGCAGACTGAATGAGAGCCAAGACCTCAGTGGATGATCCCACTAACATCAACTTTGTTGAAATTAACCGAACTAGACACGCTCTAAGAAAACTAACAATTTGGGAGCTGACTCTACTCAAAAGAAATTATTTTAAAAGATAGTTCAGAAATACCAAGTAAACAAACAAGTGGCATTCTGTTCACTTTTGGCAGGATGCAAAGGATAAATAATCAGACATTGTGGAAAAGGAGCTGACTTCCAGTATAAATACATATCCTAATCTCTTTGTGTTATAAAAAGAGAAAATGGATAGGATTTAGGTCATATCCTTAACACCAGAGAACGTACAGAGATAGGGCCTCCCTACTACACGACTGTCAATGAGACAACAGTTACATCATTTCACATTGCTTCCAGTCAGAGTATGATGGGAGATGTCACAATTCATTGTCCCATGGCTTCTTTGTAATTTCAGAATTCAGATCATTGCTAACCACTGAGCATCCCTTACCAAACTACTCAGGATGCACCTTGTTGCATTTCAAGTTAGGATGCAGAATGGACACTGCAGGCAGGTCCCACAAAAATCAGTCAGAAAACAGCAGGACAAGTAAAAGCTCTGGCAGAAGAAAGGAAATTCAGTGGGATCTAGAAGAGTCTTTGGAAGAACTGGGAGAATGCTCAGAACCCAGAAAGCCAAAAGTCCCCTTGTTGTGAGCAGAGACTAGAAAAGCAACCATCAACTCAACTATACAGGCTTACAAGAAAAAGGGAAAGAAAGGGCAAATGGAAGAATCTTTCACCCTCAATAACCATCATATTACACATTAGGATAGACAAATCTGGCAAGCTAAACGATGTTGATCAGATTCCCAGGGAATTGCCATCTCCATTTGTCTGTGTAAAAAAGTCATACATTTTTTCCCCCCATAGCATCTTCACAATATACCTTAATCATGTAAAGATGGTAAATGCCATTGATACTTTCTTTTTCCATTCATGGTTGTGGGAACAAGAAAGCTCCTCTGAGAAACTTCATACTCCAAGCCAATACTATAAACGATGCAGTTGATTCAAAAATTACTTTTCTATTATTGCAAAGCTAATTATTCACTGAGCTGGAATTACAATATATCCTTTACACCCAGAGGTGGGAGTTCAGGACCGACAATATTCTTAAAAATTTGGAACTAGGAATCATGTCCATAACATCTATATCCAATGCTTACATTAATACCCATCTGTTCAGATGGCATGGTGCCTACCTGGAAGGCAGCAGAACCTGTGCTCTGGGGCATAGATGCCAGGAAGATATACATGATTTTCACAACAATGCTGTACAGACCAAACATATTGCAAAATGGTTCCTTTCACTCTATATTAACAGAGGCATTGGTATCAGAGAAACTCAGTGGCTTCTTTAGAATAGGGAAGATAGACTATTTTTCAGAACTGACTGAAAGGTGACAGAACGACTTTATTGGCTTTCTGCCTTTCAATTAGATTGCGTTGTTGCAGCTACAATAAAATAATAGCATAAGAGCAAGATAACATCCATTATTCCCTGTGTTCCCACGTAAGCATAAGTGAGAAATGTGTTGCAAAGGTAGATACGACTTGAAAACTATTCCAGAAGATAATCTAAGCTGTGAACATAATGCAAATAGAGCTTTGAACACAAACTACTGCACTGGCTTCAAAAGAAGAGGGTTTCAAAGGACCTTTTACATCTGATACTGTCTCAATCTGAGAAGAAGCATGCTATGTGGAAGAACAAACGTACACAACCAGTATATGAGGGACTTCAACAATGTAAGAGGAACTTCTTTTCAAGACAAGTTTTCAACTTAAGCGTATGACAATATGTTAGCAAAGTAAAACGGAAGGAAGACCATTACCACCACAGTATATATTAACTGATCCAAACTAGAGGTAAGAATCTGAAGTCATGAGAAATACTCAGTTCAGTCACATGTGGCACACAGTACATACTGGTTGAGAAAGAAAAGGGATGTTCTGGTTGGAAGCAAGGATCATGGCATGGCAACATTTAAACTCTGTAACAATGAAAAAAATAAAGTAGTAAAATCTGTTAAATTCTAAGCACACACTTCACGTAGGAAGTTTAACAGAGAGCAGAAGAAAAACATTTCTGTTCCACATGAAATTCACAGCTCTTATCAGATATGCACAACAACAGCATCTGTGTGGCATCCTGTGAAATCACTGCTTCTAAATGGCATTCTGCAGATGAAACACTACTTTTTGGCAACAGCCTAAGGTAGTTTTGAACAAATTTCATATCCACTCATATCTCCACATGTACAAAGGACTGACCAAGCACCAACAGCACTGCATGCAGCATGCATAAAATTAAAAAAAATTAAACAGTAGCTGCTTCATAAACAATGTAAAAAAACATTTTTTTTAAAGAATTGAACTTCAATTAAGAGTAACTCTGAGAATACCTGTACATCTATAACTTAAAACAGTTTCCTATAAACTACTGCAGTAGTTAATTATTTTGGCATTAAACACTTAAATTACCCTTAACACAAATTATACAACACATGCCTTAAAATTTTGCATCATCACATGATTATGTGTCAAAAGGAAACACCTTGTCACCCACCACAGCCAGGTCTAGCAGAAGACTCCTTCTGCCAACTGGTATGAGTCCGATTTTCTCTTCCTACAATCCTCTCGGGGGGTTTGGCCTAGATACATACATTTACACCATAAGCAGTTTTTTCATGTCCCATACAACCTTCCTACTAGAACTGTCACTATTCTTCTATCTCTCCCCTACTGTTTTCACAACCACATCTCACCTCAGCACCTTCTTCCAAGCCTCTCATTGGGAGGAGCACTTCCAGAGCCCAGAGCCCAAGCTGCCAGCTGGCTGGTTAATCATATCTGGAAAGAGCAGGGAGCCCCTCCACTAATGGGCTACACTGCAGAATGCATAACTCAGCTGATGCCAATCAGTGCAAGCTGCAGGTGTGGAGCAGCCCATGGGCATAGAGAGGATTAGGAACAGGTTCTTTAATAGGGAGTGATGAGCATGCAACAGGCTGCCCAGAACAGTGGGCACAGACCTGAGCTGCTAGAGTTCGGGGAAGATTCTGGTATTGAGTGATGCTGTGTGGAGCCAGGAGTTGGACTTGATGACCATTGTGAGTCCCTTCCAACTCAGGATGTGCTGTGATTCTATGAAACTGTCCCATGCTGCTCCAAAGTTTAGATAAAAATGCAAAATAAAAGACTTCAGGATGCCTTCTAGTGAGGAGTATGATNACTGTCACTATTCTTCTATCTCTCCCCTACTGTTTTCACAACCACATCTCACCTCAGCACCTTCTTCCAAGCCTCTCATTGGGAGGAGCACTTCCAGAGCCCAGAGCCCAAGCTGCCAGCTGGCTGGTTAATCATATCTGGAAAGAGCAGGGAGCCCCTCCACTAATGGGCTACACTGCAGAATGCATAACTCAGCTGATGCCAATCAGTGCAAGCTGCAGGTGTGGAGCAGCCCATGGGCATAGAGAGGATTAGGAACAGGTTCTTTAATAGGGAGTGATGAGCATGCAACAGGCTGCCCAGAACAGTGGGCACAGACCTGAGCTGCTAGAGTTCGGGGAAGATTCTGGTATTGAGTGATGCTGTGTGGAGCCAGGAGTTGGACTTGATGACCATTGTGAGTCCCTTCCAACTCAGGATGTGCTGTGATTCTATGAAACTGTCCCATGCTGCTCCAAAGTTTAGATAAAAATGCAAAATAAAAGACTTCAGGATGCCTTCTAGTGAGGAGTATGATCACAGCGGCTCACTCAACTATCATCTTCTACTAGAAGGTAATAGGAAAGGAGAGACAAGCTCTGAAAAACAAACACCTCTAAAGTACCATAGAAAGATACGAGAGAGATAAAGGGAATCAGAGAGAACATAAGTACCTATGACAAATAAGAAACAAACAAGGAAATAATAACTTCTTCCATTCTGCATGGTACTATCCTAGAGCATATCACTGTTAGTACAACTGGGGTTACTAACATCCCCTTACCCTAGAAAGGGCTCATAAATACAAAACACACAATACATCTGATGATTAAAGCAGTACCAACATAATGTGGACACATGTGTCGCAATGGAAAGTGCAGCAATGACAGCAGAGTAGCAAAGTCCTAGACTGCAGCAAGTAAGAACTTGTTCAAATACAACATCAGAAGCACAGAAACAAATGAAAGAACCTGCTTACCTTTGGAAGGCCTCATATACAAGAGGATTTCCAGCAAAATACCATTGTCTCCACTGCCAACCCTTAAATGATGTCTGGGAATGGGGGTGGATCTTAGCTCCACCCCTTCCAGTCACTCAAGTACATTGCATGCACCTGTGTTCTCTTGGGTTAGCCCTGCCTTTCCACCATGCGCTCAATCACTGGTTCAAGCCATGACTTACCAATTTCACTATATGTCATGCTTCAATGACATTTCTCAAATATTAGGAGACAAAAAACATCAGAATCAAAAATATGTTTCAAAGTTAATATTTTTTCTAGGTTCCAAAAGTGACCATCCGAAGTCCAGGGATGTGAAATTCATGTAATTAGGCAAGGTAGAAATAAAAAACAGTCTGCTCTCCATTAATCCCACTGAGAAATACCAACTCATTATACATCTAAGAATTCCTATCATAATTTTCTATCTCCATAAGTTTTCTTATTTTGTCATGGACAAAGTTGTCACATTCTATTCCAGAAACAATTTTGTCACCACAATCTTGCTGCAACTACCACGTCAAGAACACTATTTTTAATCTTCTCAAATGTTAAAAGCTTCTTCTTTCCAACTTCCAATACTAATTCTACCATTGGTTTTGTCCTAATACTACTTTCTTCTCTTGATAACCAAGGTGGGCTAAGAGCTAGCTGTATTTAAGACGCAGTGAATGTGGTAAGCCAAGGATCTGCTGTGATCACCCCAAATCAGCATTGTCCTTAGAGCTCAGTGACAACTATTAAACTGGCAGCATACTTTGGTGCAGATTCAAAAAAAAACTTGAGCTCATTACTCCAGATTCAGAACAATACACTTTTTGGATCTATAAAAATAGACAAGATTGAAGTCTTGCTCTTTTTAGAGTTAAAAATTTCCAGCTTTGGTCAGGATCTTACTCATGAATTTGCCACTTAATTCCTTCTTTTGTTTTCAAACTCCCGTATTTATTCAAGTTATGCAAATTCGCCTCTTCTGTGAAACTTTTCAGATGACAAGGATCTAAAATTTGCAAACATTCCTATTCTTATAACAGCATGACTTCAGAAGTTCTATTCAAGGCTTAATTTCTTCCAGTGGTATTTAATACCATCTTATATGATTAATTATAGATAAAGGGCTTCTTACTGTATTCTAATACTTTAAGCTATTTCAGCTAATTAATGAAGTATGCTATTCATCAAGATTTGAGAAATAACTTCATTTCAAAGATGTCTGACATTCAAAACCTACAGTTCAGGATAGTAATTTAGTTTTCTTCATTTGAAGAAACTTGATTACTGAACGCTTTAAGAAGTGCAAGCCAAGGGCAACTTATTCAGGACTGTTATGTTCTTGGTAAAATCCTGTGAAAAGTTTCAGCCAGGCAGCTTCATCATCAAAGGCAGAGACTCATAGCGTCAGACTCTACGAATACAGATAGTACATGGATACATAGTACTTGGATAAAGTTTTCCTTTCTAAAATGCACAATATTTTATGAAAGTTTCCCAAATTAAATATTTTAATAATTTACAACGAAAATATTCTGACCAAAAATAAAAACAATTTTATTCCAAGAAGGCTTTTGTGATTTTTTTTCTAAGAATGTCAAGGTTATGCATTTTAGAATATATAAACACGCAATCAAGTCTGGATCTAATATTCTGATCAAGGCAAAAAAAAAAATTGAATAATAATAATTCTGACTTGCACCCTTTCCTCAAAAAATATTTCTGCTGCTCAATCCAGTAGCCATGAATACTTTCCTTCCAGCTATAAGACACGGATGGAGCACTACAGGCTTTAAAGCACACCTGTGTGAGATGAGATGAAAAATATCTAAAAAAGCCTCATGGTCTAGTTGATTGGTATCTAAGGTGCCAAGAAGCTGAAAAAACTTTGTTAAGTAAGATATTAGGCCCACCTCAAATTTTTTTAAGCGCGGAGAATCATCTTGCTAAAAAGAGATGATCAGCATCAGTTTCTTTAAAAAGTACTATTCAGCTTGCATTCTCCTAGTTAAGACCTATCACAGAAACATGCTGTTTGGATTATACAGTTCTCTCTCAAAATTTTCATTAACACCCCTTGAAAAGACTGAAACTCTCATAAGCTGTAACAGCAACTACTTTTGTGTGACACAGAAGCATCCTATGTCTTGCTGTATATTTCTCCAATAATCATTTACCTTTTTGAATCTCCTACTAAAACCTAACCTTTTATGGGAAATAATTTCTTGTTAGCAAAATTTGCCATAATGGATTTACTGTATTACCACTATTGCAAATATTACTTCTTACATTCTAGTCCATTTAAGCTTTTGAATTCTGCACCACGGTACTGACCCTGCATCACTGAATCCAAAGAGAACTTGTTACTGGACTTAAAAGCATTTTACTTTGCACACATGAACACGTACATTATAATAATTGCATAATAAGGCACAGAAGTTACAATGTGACACATCAAAGATAGTGTAAGTTTTCTAAAAGTACTTTTCCAAATTGTGTTAAAGAACTAGTATAGTTAGATGCTATTGCAAGGACTGCAACTGAGCTCTGTATGAGTGCATGAGAGTACATAATTATTCTCATACTATAATTCAACAAGTTGTTATAAATCAACAACCAACACAAATACAGATGGATTCCAGCTGACACTGCTGTGAATATTAAGGTATTAATTGACGCTTTCCCTTATCTCTATTCGACATACCATGCGGTGTATACATTTTGGATGAAAATTCTTGAAATTGTTACAGAAAATGGAATAATTCAATTATGTTACAGATTGCATCCATTATATTAGAATAAATCCAGAAAAAATGTTTCCAGGGTCTACACTGCAGAATTAATACATGCCACTCTAGAATTCCTTTTCAGAGAATGACTGTCAAGTCATTGTCATGATTTTTTAAAGCAAATTACATGCACCATGTATGTAGACTCCAAAAGAAACTAAACAGTTCCATTCAGCTGAATAATATTTACAGCTTCCAGAAAGGAGGTTGTGGTGAGGTGAAGGTCAGACTCCTCTCCCCAGTAACAGTGATAGGACAAGAGGGAATGGGCTCAAGTTGTGCCATGGTAGGTTCAGGCTGGGTATTAGGAAAAAATTCTTAGAAAGAGTGGTGAGGTGTTGGAATGGGCTGGAACTAGGGAGGTGGTAGAGTCATCATCACTAGAGGTTTTCAGGAAGAGAGTAGATGTTGTTATGAGGGACGTGGTTTAGTGGGCATGGGTGATGAGTTCATGGTTGGACTAGATGATCTTCGTGGTCTTTTCCAACCTTAATGATTCTATGAATCTATATTGCTTCATTCCATTTTCTCTTCTGCCCATAGTTTTCCAGAGAACATTAGAAGTGCCCCAAATGCACAGAAAATATTAAACATTATTAACCTCAATACCTTTTCACTATCTATTTATTTCACAGCATCAAAAAAGCACTTCAAGCAGAAATTTGATCACTTGATATGCTAGTTTAACTGCACATTTAAAAAAACTCCTTTAATATCTGTGTAAACATCAAACATTAGTCAAAGGAGCTGCAACACTCAAATTTGTAATAGCAAAGAAGGTACAATCTGTGAAGTCTGCAGTTGTCACAGAATGACTCAAATGAGCTGCAGTTGTCTTTCTCTGTTTCCTTTAACAGCAAAACAGCAGCACCTTCAGTCTCACTTAGTGCCAACCATGAGGCAATTAGTGGCTTTAACCTCCCACAGTCAGTGTGCACAATGCTGTACGTGCACAGAATATGTGCTTTCAATGTAGAGGTCTATTCTGGTGAGGTTATAACTGGAACTGGTTGCAATCTGCTATGTTGATATAAACCCAAAGTCTTCATTGCAAGTAAGTCAATGTAAACACTCTGCTATTCCTTGGCACTGAGCTGTGGATTCCTTCCCATTGCAACTGACACCCTTATTTCAAGATACTTAGTAGAGTTTTTTTGTTTTGTTTTGTTTTCAAATGAGTCAAATTTGCTGAAATTCATTATTAATCCTAACTGTCATGCTTAATTTCTTGAAGGATGCAACTTGAATTTCCATTGAAGATAGTACAAATACTTGCAAAGGTTAGTTCTACTCCACACAATTCAAAATTAATTATTAATTATTGATATGCCCTTCCTGCTTTGAGGACATGTGGGAAGGAAACTGTAAGCTATATGCTCAAAAGAAAGAGTCTGTAAATATGACTAAGTAGGTAAGTGATGCAAAGAAAACCCATTTCTGCAACTTAAACCACTTTCAGCCATTAGGTGTGCAGGCAAACCCCATAGCCAGAAAGCTTTCCTAACGTTCCTAGATTCAGCTACGTTTTTAAATAAGAAAAACTGACAGTAAGCTGTCCCAGTCAAATCTGAACTCAGACACAAAGAAGCAAAAGTTAAAAGAATCACAGAAGACTGCTATAATCTTTCATCTGATGCATATCTGGAACATTTGCTTCTCAAAGAAGCACCAGTTCAGAATGAGAATGATAATCCAGTGATTGCTGCACCAGAAGAACAAGTCTCCAAATTCTTTTGTTTCTGCTCTGCTTAATAACTGCATACAGCCAGGATGTTTTGCTTCCAGCTTCAGGATCCCTTTCATTTTTATACCTCTTGTAACTTCTCCTCTGAAATCCTGTAATTCCTAACAACTCACTGGAACTTACACACTAAGTTCTTTAACAGGAGTGCTACTGCAGATGTGACTTTTCAGAAGAATAAAAAGTCCGACATTCATCATAATTGAAGTTCTCATTTGTTTGCGTTGGCAGGATTAGGATGCTTTCTTTGAAATAAGGGGGAAATAGCTGAAGATCTCTGCTTACAGAATCCCACAGAAGTTTCAAGGCAGGAAATGAAGAATATTTTAAAAGTTGTTCGGTAATACTGATGTGAGCTATTAGATTTTACCTACCAGCCCAACAAGTAGAAACACTGTATCTCATGAGTATCTGAGCTTGCATCTAATCTAGTAACAATGAATCACTGCAGAACCCTTCAATAAGAGCAGTAAAAAATGGAGAGTGAGATCCCACTTCCACTGAAGGTAAGGCAAAACTCCACTGATCAAAACAAGTCCATGAAGCTTTGCCACTCCCTGCATGGAAAGCAGGATTTCACTCAATACTGTTTATTAAAAAAAAAAAGAAAAAAAGAAAAAAAAAAAAGAAATTTCGAATTTGTGGGGTGTTTGTGAAGCTGCATTTTTACAAGAAAGTCCTGCCAAAACATCTCAGGACACAACAGCAATATTTTTCACTTTCTGCCTCACCAGGAATTCAGAGCTTGGCTCTACATTTTACCATCCTAAAGATTAGACGACTTCTTTCTCTGTTCACATACATCACCAGTTCTATGAACTAACTCTTGCGCTGTACACACATTTACAAACCACTGAATTCCTCATAGGCTGGCTTCATATAAGACCTTGAAGAAAATAAAAATATTTTAAGATGGTATGTGAACACAGCAACAGAGTCTTTGCAGGAACACGGTGAAGCAATAGGTGAATACAAACTGAGAAACAGAAACAGCTTACAAGTTCTACACTTGGTCTGAGCACAGAAGCCAGCAGGAGAAGAGACAAACTTAATCACCGGAATGGGAGCATGTGAAATAACAGATGATATATGCAGTGTGTCTAACAAATAAATAACTTCCCTTTAAAGGAATACTATGGTATCTGGTTGCTGCATTCTTAGCATTTGCCTTCCATAGACAAGATAATCATATGATTCAGTTGAACTCATAGCCAGCTATACACTCACAGTGAGGAAGCCTAGGCATATTACTCACTAATCTCAGTAAAATTTATTGAATCAGTGTACCTTCTGAAAGTTAATGTGGTAGATTTATGTTCACTATTTTCACTCTGCACTGCTGCTTAGTAACAAAAGGTATAATATGTGTGAACAGTGGAGTCATAACCTAGAATTTTAACCAAAACCAGCAAAAAAAAGTCACAATCACAAGCTGGACATCAAGAAATACAATTCAGGATCTAAAAGTCAACAGACAGTGTTAATCTTTCATATGTTAGTGATCGCTTTGGAGATACCCTTATTTGCTAATAATTGCAAGTTAAAGAAGAAATTAACCCAAGATCTAGACTGAACTTGAATATCTTAAAAGCTGGTGACTGGAAGAAAAAAAAATTGATATATCAAGAAATCTAGTTACATTTATAGAAGATACTACACTGACAGCTTTACTGCAAACCAGAATTTAAAGAGTTTCAGCATTCAGTATACTACTAGAGGCCACTATTTTCAAAAAGCATATATTATCAATGTGCAGTTATGGAATTATGGAAAAATAAGAAGACTCTTTAAAGAAAAAAAAAATACTTCCAGGTTAAATTTGAAATCAGGTAGAGAGCTACATACAGAAGCTTAAATCAGAGGACAAATGGTTTTTTCCTGCATTTCATTATAGGGACTCATCTCTGCTTTCAGTACTGTTCTACAGGAAGATGTGATTACTCTACTGAAACATAAACACAGTGGATTATTTAGAAGGGAACTCTTTTCAGCTGAGACTATGCCTACTACCGCTGTCATGTTTCTACTGAAACTTCACAAATTAAGAACATACAAAGTCCAAAGCCTCAGCTAGAATCTCTAAGAAACTTCCACGATATCAAAGGAACAGTTCTCTCCTGAGCTAGTGATGAACTGCTTCCCAGTTTATTAGGTAATAAATACACATATTATGATACTCAAAAGAAAAATATAGGCTTTCATTATATCTGATTGTGCTAACAGAACTTTCTTGAGACATTCTCCAGTTTTGTTTTAGTATATCTACCCAAGGAAACATCAAACTGCTATATGAACAATCAGCTACAGCTTTATGCATCCAAGACGTGAAGCATCTTTTCAGTGCATAAAGGACTTGGAAATAAGTCCTTCCAAAAGCATACCAGGAGTCTGAAGTGCCTAGAAGCAGATTAGACATGCCAAGGTGTGTAAGACTATGCACAGTGATCACGATCATAGTCCTACACTTACTAAATTTGAATGTACTAAATTCAGGGAGATAAAGAATAATTGAAACTTTTGTTGTGTGAGTCTATGTATGACTTGAATGTTCTTTGGCTGGTGATCATTATCAATATTCTTTCTACCACCAGACACAGTAAATGAACAGGCAGTATCAAACAGTACGAATGTTTGTATCAACACATAATCCAGGCAAATACAGGTTTGCCTCCAGCACCTGCAGAAAGTACTTGCTAATGACAGTAATATTCAGATGCCTGCTGTATGGCTGACCTCTGGCTGGGAAAGGAGGTTATGTAGACATCTGAATTCTGTGCAAAAAGCCAAAGCTATTTCAAAAATCAGCATAACCTTCTGTCCTGGACATCTGCTGAGTCCATCACAGACAGTGGAATCATACTGATGAAAACTACTTTTTTTTATTACTTGCGTAACATCAAGATAACAGATCTCTTGCCTTCAGATAGTAACATATAATCTATGAATAAGAGTAAAAACTGAAATACGAGACAGCTTGGAATGCAAGAAGTTCCTCCACTCCTTCCTAAGGATAAGTAAACCATAGATGCACAGGTGTCAAATAGAGATTCCAGTTCATGAGACTAAAAGTATCATGTCAGTGACTTTCTCAACCTGAAGAGAATATTGATACTTTCATGGGACTTTGCTCTGACGGGAAACAATGAATGTTCCTTCTTTTCCATAGTCACTTTCACTCTCCACCTCTTGTGTTTTGCACACTTCATTCAGACAAATTGATCTTATCTCACAGCTTAGAGAGAGGTCAGAACAAACGATCATCTTCTGAGATAATACATAAGATCAGAACTTTTTCTTTGTTAATCTATGCTTGGAACACGCAGTAGAGTGATCAGGGACATAAGAGCTTAGAATTACCCAACTACTATAAATTCATCCCCCTCTCTTCTCCCTTTAAAGTTAAATCGTTTAACAGAAAAAAAAAAAAGAATAACTAAAACATTCAATCCTTAAGACAGCAGTTTAATTTTATGCAATGCTATTAAAAAAGATTCTACTTTTTTACTTACAGCACAACCAAAAAGAGAGCCTGAGGAATTACAGTAGTATGCAGGTATATGAGATTTTCCTCTCCATTTAGAACACTGCTGTCTCCTCACAAAACTCAGAGTTGTATGACTGATGCTAACTAAAGCAACAGTTTGCTAGTTTCTTCATTTAATTACTGCTCCAAAGCGTAATTTGTGATACACAGTCTGCTGGGGAAAGGTGTATCAAATAAGGTACGTCATTTCTCATTCATTAAGAAATCTAGTATCACCAACAGAATTAAATACATTGATACACACACATACATATATAGGGCAGCAAAGGGAAGGGAGACTCAATTGTTTTGTTTGCTTTATATTTTGAAATATAAATAGTCACAAATAAATGCCAGTGATAGTCATAAATAAATGACAGTGACCTAGCCTCCCTTTACAAATTTACATAGTCAGCTGGTTGTTTCTTTAGAGTTAGTCAACAAACTTTGCTTTATAAACTAAGTAGTTACTGAACATGCAGGTATGTGAAGACTAACCTTAGTGAATCTCTTCATTGTTGGAAATCAACCTGACTGCATCTGAACTGTTTAGATTACCTTTTAAACTATACACTAAGCAGTCCCAGAATTCACAGCAGGGCAGAGGCTGCTATTGTTTCAGCTTCCTGGTTGTATATAGAAGCTTAATCCTTACCATCATCATGAAAGGAGTGGTTGCACCCTTCATTTCAGAGAGGTTTAAATCAGCTATCAACAAAACTTACAGTAAAAAGATAGCGAGAAATTAATGAACTTTATTTGACACTATGCCTCAGCACAGAATTTCTTCTGTGCTTAGTTATGTGTGGAAGTGAAAGATTTAGTTGTCAAGGTCACCACAGACCAGGAATTTTTACTTCTTGCACTCTCTTATCATGAAGACTATTGTTGAGATTTAAAGACAGACAAAAGTACTTCTAACACAGCATTAGGACATAGCCACCATACTATCCATTGCACAGAGCTGGTCAAAAAATTGTTTTCCTGTTCCATCCCATTAAAATTTCAGAATTTCTCTATTATTAACACTCTATTTTATATTAAAATGAATCCAAATATCTTTGGTGGACCTGAAATTAAATGAGGAAAGGATAAGAGATTTACTCCCAAACAGTAATGCAGGCTGCTCATGTGACACCAGAAACTCATACTAATCAAAGAAACAGGGCCTTGAAAGCACTCTCCTACGTGCCATCAAACTGTTCTCAACATGAGCTGCTGGCTAGGAGTATTAATTCCTTCCAGGACCTAATAAATATTTCTCCAGTGTAAATTATGTGAAAACTGCTATGCTCCACAGAAAAAAAATTCACTTGTGACAGATCAGTACTTTCAAAATAAAAATTGGATTACCAAAAAAGTCCTGACCAGCTGGAATGAATAGAGTAGACAAGAGGTCTCCAGTTTGCTGATTTGGCTCTGTCCAGAGCTCTGGAATGCAGACCATTAGACTTGCTTTTTGGCACACTTGTACATTTGAAATAACAAAGCAAGCTACCTTTATACTAGCAACCTTTATATTAGTCTCCAGGTAACCCTGACTGCCAAGGAATTTATAGCTTAGCTTCACAGACAATGGAAACTACACAGCAATGATTTATCAAGCTATCATCCAGGCAAAATGCATCTTTGGTACATGCACCAGCACCCACAAATGTTTGACCCATTGTATATGATGACATGTGTGGCACTGTATGAAAAAGTACAATGCAACTCAAAGTGCGTCAGTAAAAAAAGACAAGTCCTGCATCCCTCCAGGCTACTGACAACAGAAGTGTTCTACAAGCTATTTTCTAACCACAAGCCCTGAAGTACCTAACCTAGAAAAGCTCTGCATCTGGCTATGCTACAGCTAAAGATAAAGAGAATTGGTTTCATGCGAATAAATGTTCAGTTTGCTTAGATACAGCCTGCATACGTCAACAAAAATAGCACGAAAACCTTCATTTCATATTTTATAGAATATGGACCCATATAGATTCATCATACAAAGTGACACACCCCAACACTGCATTGGCCACAGTCACCAAATGTTGGTTACAGTATTAACATTATGCCCCAGTGCGGCATAAGGGTTTTCAAGGCACAGTGTTGGGATGGCTACTTTAAAATGAATGCAGACATGAACAAAGGCATTTCCTTCCTGGAGGGTGTTAATTGTCCTAATATTTCTTAGCACAATCAAACATGAATTTGTAACATATGCACTTATTTATTAAGAAAAGTATAAAATACATCATTATTTTGATATTTAGGCCTTGGAAGTCCAAAAAAAAATCACCTTCTTCCAGTTTTATGTTGTTGGAAGGCTTGAAATGTTAGAACAGTTCTTGGCATAAATGAAGCAATGGAAAGAAGCAGAGTATTCTTATGAATCAAAACCATATAGAAAATTCTATACAGTGTACTATTTGGTTTTGAAATTTGCTATACAGAAGATACATATTTATGGTCATTTACAGTTAAAAGTTTTTGCACGGAGTTCTCTTTTTGAAAATCACAGCGTATTGTACCTTTTCCCAAGGTATATGAGACTTTTTATAAACTAATGCTAACACTGATACAGTAATTTCTGTAAATAAAAATACAAACATCCACATTTACTCAAATGTTGCTCAAGTTCTATCTGAAGGTTTTTTCTTTTTCTTTTTTTGTTATTCATGTTCTTGTTTGCTGAAGAGGCAAGTTAACTGCTGGATACAACTATATAATGCTAAGTTTTCAAGCATCTTCAATTTTTGAAAGCACAAGGTGGTCATTGCAAAGACAAGTTCCAGGAGTGCTTTGAACAAATGAAGAAATTATACTTAAAATTTACACATTTAGAGAAGGCTCTGAGGAAACCTCACTGTGATCATCCAGTACTTGAGGAGGGGCTTATAAGCAGGAGAGAGATCAACTTTTTACATGGTTTGATAGTGATAGGACAAGGGGAAATGGCTTTAAACTAAAAGGAAGGGAGATACAGGTTAGACATCAGGTGGAAATTCTTCACGCAGAGGGTGGTGAGGCAGCAGCATGGCTGCCCGGAGAGGTTGTGGGTGCCCCATTCCTGGAGGTGTCGAGGCCAGGTCAATGGGGCCGTGGGCAGCCTGGGCTGGTGGGAGGCAGCCCTGCCCACGGCAGGGAGTTGGAACTGGATGGGTTTTGAGGCTTCTTCCAACCCAAGCCATTCCATGGTTCTATGATTCTCCAAAAGTGAATTAGAAAGGCAAAACTGGAGTAGGTTAACCTTAAGAAATCACACATCTTCACAAATGGGAGCTCTAAGGGAAAACCTGTGAAGGAAGGTGGAGGGAATTCTTTATAGGCTACATTCAACAATTAGCATGAAGTTGGAGCATAATGTTAAAATGTATAGCATCAAAAGAACTTCCATGAAGCTCTGAAGCTCTGCAGGCCTTACGTTCTCAAGTGACCACTCTCTTTCCTGCTTTCACTCTCTTCTTTGCTTCCCACAGTCACAAACCCACCACAGCTTTTGATGATTCTGGTTCACTATCAAACCCCAATGTCAGAAAATATCACTATGTCCTTGCATCAAACACGATGCAAGCCGGCTGCTTCCTCACTGTATTTGTTCCCATTTGCAATTGCACCACTGTGTTCCGCCTACAGCCACCCATGTGCTTCCTCTCAACAGCTTCCTATGGGACGGGCTCAGCATCCCCTACCAGAGCAAGACTTCCACTCAGTTCCTGCAAGTCCTTATAAAGACAGAAAGCCTAGTGCTGTCAGAGGAAGAGCATCTGTTTGGCAGTGCTCTGGTTACATCTTTAAAGCCTAAAGTAGCTTTGTTTTGAGATACAATAACTATTAACCCCATCTTCTAAATGATTATGTAATTATCAATATAGAGCAGATGATTCCTTATATTCCATCAGTTAATTCCCCTGTAAAATGCTAAGCAAAATGTAAATTAAGAATATATAAACTAACTGAAACTTGTCTGTAAAAAAAGCGCCCTGCTACAATACAGCTGAATCCTAAGTAAGAAATTTTCATATTTTTATGTCCCAGTAAACAGAATTTCAGGTGGCAAATTCACCACAACACTGAAACAGTACAAGCAGCTTACTCCTCTTTCATTCTTATCCAGCCTTTCTGTGCTAAAGATTATAATGCAAGATGAAAGTCAGGGGGAACATAATATTAAATCAAATCCAGATACACTTTATTCCTCATAAACCTCTGGCTATGGATGAGCAACACTGAGACATGCTTTATATTCCCCTTCTACCTCTGCACACCTGATTTGCTAACCCTAAGGCCTGCAGATGGCATAATTTTTAGAGGATTTTTTTCTTACCACTATCACCCAGTGAAATTATTCAACTTAGGGAGAGAAAAAAGGGATAGGCCAGGAAAAGCTACATGTAAACTTACTTGTCTGCACTAAAGAAAAAAATACTATTTGGCAGATCAACTTGCTGGTATTTTACTCATCTAGAAGAAAATCCTCAACATACCGTCAAAGCCTTAAGCAGGTTGAAAACTCACCAGCCTTCCCTATGTCTCTTTCCTTTCCTTCTCACTCACAAAAGAAAAAAAGCCCATAGGAAAAAAAATCATGCTCAGCTAGGGATTAAAACTAAATGAGTACTTAATCAGAGGCATTTATTTTAGAGAAAGGCTCTTTCCCACTATGTCTCAAACAGCCCTCCTCTCTTCCAAAACCTCCTCTTGCTTTGGTGACAAAAGTGGGAGCTGCTCCCAGCAGCAACCATGGCAGAACAGTTCTTTTCCATATCTACCTACAAAAGCAGCATTTAAATTCTGATAGCATCCTAAACCAGGAGATTTCAGTCTCTTTCTGCTTCATACAGCCAAGACAAATGATGATTCTTGTTTCAAAAGTAGTAACTTCAGAGCTGTTCCAGCAGGGTTTAAAAGAGACAGATGGCATCAAATGCTGAGCTAGGGGGAACTGACAACACTAAGCATCTTACAGAGCGAGGCCCGTATATGGTTGTTCTTAATATGGCACTTTGTACTTTGCTACTAGAGACACATAAATATTTTATTTTAGGATTACAAGGGTTGCAAACAAGGTATGCCAGCTAATGTCAAACAGAATATCTTTACAAATTCCAGGAAAGTTACGTGCAACGTTTAGACAACACATACCCAACAACAGTCTTATTAGTGGTTACAGTAAGAAGAAATGAGACATATCCTCAAAATAAATGACCCCTGGAAAATTCAAAGCACATTGCTATAATTAAGTTAGAACATTTTCTGCAAAGTCATATAATGTAGACTTTTTTAAGTGGGGCTTATGTCTGTTCATAAATTTTGATACTGAGTTGTTATAAACTTGATTTTCCAACACTTCAAAATACAATTCAGCCTTGTATCTCAATAAGATTAATTAAATCTAATTACTTTTAAAAACAGTTTTGGTAAAATGAGGTGTCAGATATTCATTAATAATAATGGCACAAGGAACCTGAATATGAACTACTTCTTTGGGCGATGATGAATGCTATTTTATGCTTACCTATCTCCTACACGAGGTATAGTATTGTCTCTCCAAGTATACGATGATACAAGTCCTTTGATTTCTACCTGAATGCCTGTAAAAGTTGGCCTATAATCAAAGATCTCTCCTGACTAATCACTAAGTGTCAGCACCCACTCTGATGCCTATGCTATAATGCCTTCTCTTAGCATATCTACAAGATCTATAAGATCCACTTTGTGAGTATTCATAATATACATTTATTTGGATTCACAGCATTAACCTTTTTTTTTAATCATTTTTCTTAAGGAAAACAAATTCTTACACATTTATGGTATCCTATTGATAAAAACAATACAGTCTCTACACAATTAGCAGCTACAAAACTTTTATAGAGAATCTGAGTTACAAAACTATTATTTATTCATTTTCTTGCTCAAACAATGGAATGTCGCTCAGTGATCTCTGTCACTGGCAAGCTTTTAAAATTAAATACCAGAAATAAATTGCCTGAAGTTAAATACAATAATCCAGCAAGCAAAACAAAACAAAAGCAAAAGCAAAATGAGAGTAATCTCAACAAGAAATCCCCTCTCCACCATTATCTAGCTCTAGGCAACACCCACTTCCACACCAAACCAGACAAAGAAACGCAGGCGCTGAAGTGCGTCCTACAGGCTAGCAAATCTGGGCTGTTAAGCAGCAGGAATTGGCAAACTCTGGAAGTGCAGAG
This sequence comes from Odontophorus gujanensis, assembly GCA_013399175.1. NCBI lineage: Eukaryota > Metazoa > Chordata > Aves > Galliformes > Odontophoridae > Odontophorus > Odontophorus gujanensis. The sequence continues at coordinate 252,113 of VXAB01012745.1, forward strand.
TTCTAAAGCAGTGTCTGCCAGACACTTTGCTTTCCCACTCCAAAAAGCCTTCAATTCAATGGCTTGCAGAATTTAGATCTCTGGCAAAAAGTCTGAATTTTCGCATGTGTTTAACTGCAGTCATAGCTGATATCTGCACTGAATTATTACTGCTAATTCACTTCATCACAGACTGAGAAGCGCATGTTACCTGCTGTGGTCATAAAAACATTTCTGCCTAGTTCTCAAACCTGACACTTACTGGGCATGCTTTCATTGCCTTTAGACCAGAGTGAGAAAAAGAGATCAAAAGAAAAGGAGAAAATGAAGGGAAACAAAATAAAAAGAGAAAAAAAGAAAGAAAAAAATATATACAAAAAGGTCATGCAGAGCCATATTTGATCAGAGTGAAGTTTCAAGTGCTCACTGCTCAAAATTCAAACCAGATTTTCAAAAAAAACTAAGCCCCATTAATGTCCATTATGATGCTTACGATTAGGTACTCAAACAGACTTGTTTGTTGATTAATAGTTAATAAACTCTACTAAAAAATAACTCGTAATCTGAAAGAGCACTTATTTACACATAAAGCATTCCAGCAAAAATGCGTGCTCTGTATTTTGTAAGCCCTTGTTATTTATTTAAATTAATTAGATCAAAATCTCTCAAAGTCCTATTTTTTTCCATGGTAAGTCACTTCTCATGCAGCTGTGAGGGGATGAGTTTTGGCAGTGAAGTTCACGGTAAGGATGAGATTTTGAGTAGAGGAATTCCTGTTCACTGAAGGTCATGCGTCAGAAATACCCTTTTCTGTATATCAGCCTTTAAAAGGACAACACCTCACTTCCTGGTCTGAGCTGAATATGCTGTGAATTTTCAAAATAACACTGCTGTGCTTTTAGCAGTTCAATTTGTAACGGTCAAAGCTGCAGTTAAAAAAAAAAAAAGCAACACAAAACATAACAAAGCCCAATAACAACAAAAGCAGTGCTATTATCCTGTAGCTGTTTACACTCAGCCCGACTGCTTGTGGTTTATTTGCAGAAAATTTCAATACTGGAGGAACTGCTTTATTTCCAGGACCAGGGGAAAAAAATATTTTCTCAACATGATCTGTTCCTATTTATTTTCACACGAGCTCTGTGAGGATGGAATATGAAGTACTTTTGAGTTTCATTTTAACATTCAGGTTTTTGCAAGCCATTTCGTTTCAAACTTGAGCACAAAGAGCAGGAAGAAAAAGCGAACTCAGACAGAAAGGGGAGCAGTAACTGCATTTTCTCCACCTCTTGCCAAAAGCACTACAAAGAATGGAAAAAACACTGTCTCACTTTAAGCCCCAGAACTGCATAATCAAAGCACTCAGTGATCAAACACACCAGCTAAGGGGAAAAAAAAAAAAAGAAAAAAGAAAAAAGAAAAAAGAAAAAAAGCA